>OX608078.1:103238654-103347603 GCA_951509765.1 Sphenella marginata
GGAGAATGTCGTTGAGGCTTGTGCCGTTTGCCGTTGGGCTTGAGGCATTAAAAACGACCCGCACCTTTGTGGTGGTAGACTCCGCCTTTACTACGGCGTGATGGGGCAAGAAATAGTTATCACACGACTCAGCTGATATCATGGCAGTAATTTTCTCCATATGGCCTAATGTCTCGTATTCAGACAGGACCCTCTTATACTCTTTCCCTAATTCTGGGTCCTTTTCTAACCGTGTCTCATTCCTAAAGAACTGTGAGCACGCTCTCTTCAGAGACCCTCCTAACTTCAGTTGGTCAGGGTACTCCTGTCTGAATGGTAGCGAAACTACATATTTTCCATCTTCGTTTCTATGCGTAGTTTCCTTATATAGTTTTTCGCAGTATTTATCGTCTGCGTTTGGACTCTTTTGTTTAGGCAGATTTTCCAGCTCCCAGAACTTTGTGAGTTCTTTGTCCAAAGCGACTTCGCTGTAAAAGGACACGATATTAGTTGTTGGATTCGGTGGCTCTACGTGGCCGGTGAGTATCCAACCGAATACTGTTTCTTGTGCCAGAAGCGTATTCAGGCCATTCTTCTTCAGTCCCCCTAGTATAATTTTCGGGTATACATCTCCGCCGAGTATGATGTAAACTTCCTCGTTGACGTATAATCGATTATCTACCAAGACTAAGTCTGAAAAGGCCTGCATAGTCATAGCGTCGACATGGCAGGATGGCAGGTTTCCAGTTAGTTTGGTCAGAATTAACACGGATGTGGTTAGGCTGAAGTCAAGGTCCACTGTTGAACGCAGTTCGATGTTGGATGCCTCCTTGACTTGGGCTGACACGGCATTCGTTATACCCGATACGCGGGCATTCATTTTCTTTGCCGGTAAGTGGATTCTGCGCTTTAGACGTTCGGTCATAAAGGAACATTCTGACCCAGAATCTATCAGTGCTCGTGCTGGGAAGTCTTCACCATTATGACGAAAGGAATTTACATGGCAGGATTTTACGTTTCGATCGTTCGCCTCCCGTCTTCCTTGTGATCGCGTAGAAGTGGAAGCACCATTATCCATATTATACTGGGTGGTGTTATTTGTTTCCTGGTGCTGACGTGTTTCTATATGTAGGAGCGTGTTGTGTCGAGAGTGGCACTTGCTGCAGTCATATGCGCTTGGGCACTTCGTCATGGTATGTCCTGGGGACAGGCAATTCAAACACACCTGGTTGCTTTTTATAAAACTAACTCGCTCTTCCGGAGTTAATCTCAAAAAACGGGTGCATGCTCGTAATTTATGGCGAGTTGATTTGCATTTAGTACACATTAATTTTGTGACCTTTGCTTGATACGTCCCAAGTTTTTTTGCAGGGTACCCCGATGGGTAAATTTTTCACCAGAAGAGGAGGTCGAAATCCATGGATTTTGTGACGCGTCGGAAAAGGCCTACGCTGCAGCCGTCTACATGCGCGCCAAAAGGGATGACCAGATCTTCGTCAATCTTCTTCTAGCCAAGACTAGAGTAGCGCCGGTGAAAACGATTTCAGTGCCGCGCTTGGAACTCTGCGGAGCTGTACTCTTGGCGGAGATACTGGAGTCTATTTTTCAAAACATAAAACTAGGACAGGCAAAACAACATTTGTGGACGGATTCCACCATCGTTTTAGCATGGATACGGAAACCACCCTGTTCCTGGTCAACATTCGTCGCACATAGGATAACCAAGATCATCGACTTGGTCGGAAGTAAGAACTGGTATCATGTCAACTCGGAATCGAATCCCGCAGATTTAGGAAGCAGAGGAATACCGGCAACGGATTTGGTCAACAATTCCTTGTGGTGGCAGGGACCTTCTTGGTTACAAGAAGACAAGTCAGGGTGGCCAGCACAAGAAACCGAGTTTCACACATCCGTGGAGGAAAAGAGAGCGCAAACCTACGCAATATCGAAGCGAAAAGAAATCGAGATCGGTCTAGATCGGTTTTCGGATTTACCTAGGGCTTTGAGGGTACTATCATACATTATGAGATTCTTTCGAAGAACACTTCCCACAACAAAAGCTTCCTTTCAAGAAAAGTCGTGCTTAATCTCATCCGATGAGATCAAGGTAAGGAACTGTATCAGAAGCAACATTATTTTGAGGAGTATGTAAATTTGAAGAAGGGAACAGTTATCGATAGGAAAAGCGAGATATTGCCACTTAACCCGTTCCTTGATAAGGACGATATTATCAGGACCGGGGGTCGTCTTGGGGCGTCGGAAGACCTCGCTTACAACGAGCGTCATCCAATCATCCTCCCATATAATTGTAGGTTAACGCGGCTAGTTGTACAAATGATACACAAAATCTCTCTCCATGGGGAAAACCAACTAATGCTCCGTCTCATCCGCAGCCAATATTGGATTCCGAATGTCAAAAACATGATTAGGGCCATCATCTACAATTGTAAGATTTGCACTATTTACAAGAAACGGGCGCAAACCCAACTTATGGGCAATCTACCCCGCGAGCGGACAACTTTTTCGCGCGCTTTTACTAATACCGGAGTAGATTTTGCAGGGCCATTCGACATCAAAAGCTTCCGAGGGAGAGGGTGTCGACTGTCAAAAGGCTACGTTTGCCTCTTCGTCTGTTTTACCACCAAAGCGATCCATCTGGAAGCGACCAGTGATCTGAGTACCCCATCCTTTCTAGCAGCACTTTCGCGTTTCATAGCAAGAAGAGGATGTCCGAAAAACATTTACTCCGACAATGGTACTAACTTTGTCGGAGCCTCACGATCTTCACGATCCGAATTTAAGAATTTTATCTCGGACGCCCGCGACCAAGCGATTTCCAAATACAGCCATCAATTAATGACATGGCAGGAGTGAAAAGCTTCAAAAACCACATCAAGAAAGTAGCCTCACCTCACAGATTCACGCATGAAGAGTTCCACACGTTACTATGTAGGATTGAAGCATGCCTCAATTCGCGTCCATTAAGTCCCGCGTCCAATGACCTCTCCGACTTAGAGCCACTGACCCCTGGGCACTTTCTCACTGGAAGCCATCTTATGGCTCCACCAGAACCAAACGTAAATGAAAGCTCTGCATCCATGATAACAGATGGCAAAAGCTCAAGGCCATTCATCATACCTTCTGTAAACGATGGAAAGTTGAATACTTGACCGAACTTCAAAAACGAGTGAAGTGGAAGCAGTCCAAACAGAACATTAAGGTAGGGGATCTCGGTGTCATCAAAGAAGACAACTTATCTCCAAACGAATGGAGGCTCGGTCGAGTCACCAACGTACACCCCGGCGAAGATAACCGAGTACGTGTCGTCGACCTCATGACCGAGAAGGGTCAGATCAGAAGACCGTTGGTCAAACTGATTCTGCTCCCGACAGATGGAGTGGATTGTGAGAGGCCCGATGCCTCCTCCTAATCCTCTCCCTCCAATCCGTTAAACCATGCCTTTCAAATCCCTCAGCAAAATGTCCCCAATCACTCGTCACCCATAACGAGGACAACATCAAGCCTAACGCAGAAGGTCGAGCCATTCTGCCAAAGAAAACCTAACTGCACTCGCGAACGAGGCCACCGAAAAACCTAACGCAGAAAGGCGAACCTTTCTGCCACTGAAAATTAATCCATCGGCCACGACAAGTTGGCAGCAGATGGACCCACCCTCGTATACATACCACAACATACTAATACATATACATGGTTATAAAAATTACCAGTGTCACTCGCCCTGGAGGACACCTATCACGCCATATCGCACTTTAGCCAATTTAAGTATACCTGAAAATAAGAAAAATCAGTATCGTTCAATTCAAAACAAGAAGGGAAAAGTAAACTGTTAAACATTTTCTAAAAACTACGTATACATACATGTCGTTTATGTAAAGCAGAGTATAGAAAAATAAAATAAAAACTATTATTTTCAAAAGCCACATTCTTGATGCCCAAAGTGTGACGCGAATGCCCAGGTTACAAGGATTTACTTGTCGCTCTCACTATTGCTGATGACTCTTTGTCTAGGAGTGGTTGCTTCGTGTCCTTCGTACCAACTGGCACAAAGCTGCATCGCAGATCAATAACCAAACGTAAGCGAGATATTTATTGCCATTATAGCACTGCAATGGGAGCAACAACGACGAGCGGTGCTGCATCGAATCGGCGACTTTTTTCAAACCAAAGAAATCAAATGAATTGGCATACCTACACATTTTATTGCAACATTTTAACTTTCTTTAATTTTAATTAAAACACAATATCTTTATTCCCCACTCCTTTTTTGATTTAGTGGTATTATAGCTTTGTTTATTAAGTACACTCACTTTTTGTGTTGCTTACTTTTGTGACGATAGACCGACCGGCCTTGCTCATGCGAATCCCAAGCTGACAACGCCTCACGTATCAAGGAAGTAATACCCAAACGTTTTACAAATACATTATCTGTGCCATCTGGGTTCGTAAACAACTCAGCTATAACATACAAATCTTGATTAATAGCTCTGGCAGCATCCAACAAATATTCGGCGACAGGTATTGGTGTTGAGGGGCAATTATCCAAACGTACGCCATCGAATATTTTGGCCGTTGTTACCACTTATTCAGTCATATGCTGCCACAAGTATGGACTATCCTCAGGTTTCTTGCCAATGGATTGGGTTGGGGCTCCTTAGATATACGGCTGCCATTAGGGCTCTGCATATTGTCGTATAAAGAAGTGGCAACTGAAGCAGGCCTAGAAGGCGATGAACCGGTAGACTGTCCAATTGAAGTACAACGTCTACGTTTGGTAGGGCGTTGAGTTAGAGCTTCCCAGTCGAGTGCCCTCTTTAATGTAGCACAGGCCATTATATTGTATTAGTCTTAACTTGGCGTATTGCCTTAGTTTTTGTTTGTATTATTTTTTTTATACTGCACAAAGAACGCCCAGTATTGTTACACCTTCGATTGCTTACTCACAGGCACTTTATTTCACCAACTAAAAATGAAAAGGCCACTTTCACGCAGTGATAAACAAGGTTTTCACACTAGCCTCGTGATCAAACAGTTCTGAATAATAATTTTGGAATAATATGTACGAATTCTAAATCTTGATTTGGTAGTCCTTGACGTGCCACCATTGCGTTACCATCACCCTTACAAGTGTGTGCCGATGTGCATGAGAAGAAAGCGCGTCCATAACCACCAGTGGCAATGACAGTATTGTGTGCACGGAAACGATGTAATGTACCATCTTCCAAATTCAATGCCAATACACCCTTACACCTACAATCCTCAAATATCAAATCGAGCGCAAAATATTCAACAAAATAATTGCAATCGGAGCTCAACAATTGACCATAGGGTGTATGCAATAGCGAATGTCCGGTACGATCTGCAACAGCACAACATCTATGCGCTTGTCCACCTTTACCAAATTTCAAGCTTTGACCACCAAAAGCACGCTGATAGATTTTACCTTCGGGTGTACGCGAGAAAGGCATACCATAATTTTCCAATTCAATTACAGCTTTTGGTGCTTCACGTGTCATGTAATGAATAGCATCTTGGTCGCCCCACCAATCGGATCCCTTTATTGTATCATACATATGCCATTTCCAATCGTCTTCCTCCATATCACCGAGGGCAGCATTGATACCACCTTGTGCAGCAATTGTGTGCGAACGTGTGGAAAAGAGTTTAGAGATGACAGCTGTTTTGAAACCTTCAGCCACTAAACCGAATGCGGCACGGAGACCAGCGCCACCTGCACCAACAACAAGCGCATCGTAAGAATGATCGACAATTGGATATTCTTTGGAGAGGGCATCTGTGCGAACTTTGGCATCGTTCTTGCCATGTGTAATGTGTAGCTCTCGTTGTGGCACAATCGATGCCGTTCGTAGCATTGTAGCTGCATTTTTGGCCAAAATCGATTGTACACGTTTTAGGATAGCCATTTTCGAGAATGTAGCAGTGAACAGTTGCAATCCCCTCTAATTGTTGAATAGATACTATTGTTGTTTTACTGCGCCTATTATTTCAAATTAAATCGATTTATTATTAATGGATACACTAAATATTAAAATTCGCTTTAAAATTTACTTGTTAAATTCGTTGAAACTTCTCGCGCTCGCACTGGTCGAGGATGAAGTCCTTTGCTAGTGGGACCACCATAATCTTCTTTTATTGGCTTCGTGAAGTTGTACAACCTCATTTTGTGACGTGAAATATTTTTCTATTTTCACGTCAAATAGTTAAAATACACGCAGATTGCTGTGCGCAACAAATACACGCGCACAGTTATTGTTATCTGAAAAGGGAGAATTACAGCATATGGTTGTACAATAAAAGAGAATATTACTTACCATCAATCGTGTGCTGCTGCCATGTGTTGCCGGAAATGAATGAAAAGTTCGATTTTTCTCTACACTTGTAAAGAAAAATGAACAAAGGAATTGTTTTTGTGCTCCCACTATTCCGTTTCATTCATTCGCAAACCTGTTGGCAAAGTTGTAAATAACCACATGATGCATTATTTTTGCAGTATGGTAGTGATGCAGTAGTGGCATCACAAACGGATACCGAAACTTGAGATACCAAAGGTCGGTACCGCATACCGACGCGCTAAATATGTGGTAGAAATAAGATTCCCTTCACAAGGTTGGGCAATTTCTCCAAAAAATAAACAATGAATTTCGAAAAAAAAAGGAAAAAAACCAACTAATAAAACTGCGAAAATTTTTTATTTTATTTTTTTTATTATTTTTTGGGTTGGCTTTCGGGGGGCAGGACTGTTTTGTACCCACAAAACAACAAAAAGAAAACCGCCTCACCAGCACTCTCTACCGGGATCGGTACCAAAATCGAAAGTTCGACAAGGCTTGCTTGTGCGCAGCACTAGCGGAATCAATGCAACAAAGGGAAATAAAAGCACAGGGTGCTTCGGATATGTTTATTTCGGTAACGTGACAAACAGCTATGCAGCGACAAGTCGCTGCGACAGTAGTGCAGAAAACGTATTATGAAACCGGGAAAGCGTTAATGAGGGGGTAATTTCTGAGACATTAGTCCCAGAGTAAAGCGCCTAAGTTAATTAATGACCAATTGCGTCACTATATCGGCTACTCGCCTCCAATTCCACGTATATATATGGGCAACTGTATGCATAACTCCAACCTAGTTTTTCCTTCTTATTTCTCTTCTTTTTCTTGGTCTTCCGCAGCATGACTCGCCATGCTTCCCTTCGTCAACGCGCCGCACGTATGGCCGCCTGGTACCCAAAACCATGCCCCTTTGTGATGAAAGCCACCCCTTCCGGGCATGTGACCGTTATCACGGGATGACACCTCTAAAACGGCTTCAGGAGGTTATCCGGGCGGGATACTGTGGTAATTGCCTATCAATGGTGCATAAGACCAGGGAGTGCACAAGCGACGCCAGGTGCCGACGACGTGGCGGCAACCACCACACTACAATTCACCTCCCAACGGACGACCAGCCGCCCCAGCCGATGGAGTACAGAAGCTGGAGCCAACAAGTAGCAGAGGAGGAGGCGGAGAGGGCTGCATGGGACACAGAGAGGAGGAGAGAAGAAGAGAGCCGAGAAGAAGTGCTGTCCATCCAGGCTTCTGAGGCGGGGCTGACCCTGGAGTACGGCGACATCCCAGAGCCGGTGTCGGAACCACGGCCGTTCCACCCGGTCCAAGAGGTGGTGGAACTACGACCCCTTCTAGCGCACGAGCGCGCCAAACAGCAGCAACGCGACAACAGCCCTCCGTCCCGCCGCGCTCACGACAACAGCCGCAAGCGAAGACTGACCCCTCAGCCGCGCCAGCCTCGCAACCCACGTCTCACCGACGCCGAAGCCCGTAGACTGGCCACTCAGCCGCGCCAGCTACGCCACCAACAAAAACATCGCCGAGACGAGTCCGTCAACGAGCGTAGACTGGCCACTCAGCCGCGCCAGCTACTCACCAACAGCTCCATGATCCACCGAGATAGCAGACTGGCCACTCAGCCGCGCCAGCTGCCAGCTATTAGCGGGTTCCGAGATGGACTGAACCGAGCTCTCGCTGGGGTGGCCCCAGCGTTGCGCCCGATGACTACGCTTTCGCCGACCGCGATCGTGAAACTGGAAGCCGGGGGTGGGTTTTACTACATTCGAGCGCTCATTGATGCATGTTCCCCCCGCACAGTTATCGATCGGGGCCTGGCGGAATCGTTAGGGCTGCCTACCACCCACTCTGGAGGAGAGCACGGTTGTTTCCTTCGAGTCCGAGGAAAGCACGGGAACCACACGACGATCACCACGCACGCCGTCTTAATGGACAACCTGCAGCGGATCAGCCCAGCCCTGACCATCGACGCCAGAGTGGCGGCTCCCTATGAGCATATCCGGCTGGCTGATCTGGATTTTTATATATCTGCGCCTATCCAGCTCGTACTCGGCGGCGATGTCTATGCCGACGTCGTCCTACCGAGCACGCTGCCACCATCGTTCGGCTCGTTTGTGGCCCAGAGCACCATTTTTGGGTGGGTGCTACTAGTATGTAAGTTTAGGTGTAAATTTAGGTCTAAGTTTAATTTTTAATAAAAAAAAAAAAAAAAAATGCTTCTTTTTTTTCTCAATTATGGCACTACGGTATTCATGGCAAGAAATATACCACTTTTATTTTCAAGTCACTTCCCTCTCTTTTGACAGCTAGGTACGACACGGCCACACTATCGGTGTTGACAGACCTCAACCGCAGGAAGTTGCTCGAAGGCGGAAGGCGGGCAAAGTGCTATCCAGCACACCACTATAGTGTTAAGAACATAGCATAAGAGACGGCGTGAAGGACATCCCGGGGCTGCTCCGAAGGTTGCGTGTCGCAAGGGGGCCGCCATGTTTAGGCCCGATGCCTAAAGTATTAAAAATGTGCCACCCTAATGAAACTTTCCAATCACCCACACCAAGCCACCCACCTGTTGGTGCATGCATGACTATTCGTGTTTTGTCAGCACACACATACATGTGTAACCTCAATTTGTATTTTCAACCAAATTCCCGCTAATAAACGGCCATCCATTATAACGAGAATTCTCGTCTCCTTCTTTTTATTCCATTTGCAAATATATTCGACCGCGTTGTTCTAAGCCACCGCCGCTAAGCGAGAACCCCGTCGTCAAATATTCAAATAAAATTCATCTGCTTTGTAGATGTAGGTCCCGCCAATTTGTAGGAAAAATTTCAATGCGGCACACCACAAATTGGAAGAGAAGCTCGGCGCAAAAATATCCTAGGAGGTTGATGATATAACTGTTGTATATCGCGCCATATATATATATATATATATATTTGAGCCCCGAACTGTGATTTTTTGCTTAGTTGTCGCTTGATACTACTGAGAAAGTTTTCAAATTTGATTGCGGTGAATGTATGAAGTTGTCCATACATTTTGCAATCCGCAGTCAAGTGTACTAAGCAGTGCATGTTGTAAGTTAATAAGAACTTGGTGTACAATAGTGGAAACGGCATAACAGTGCGTTTGCTGAGTCGTAAGAACAAATATCGTTCGAAAGTAAAAGCCTTATTAAGGTACTTAGGTCTAAAAAGTGTTTATATCTCTCAGGACTTAAAATATCTAACAAAATAATTGGCCCAGTATATAAGAGAAAATTTCTTAACTCAGTTGCCTTCCACCTATCGAATTCATATATCGAACGAGGCTTTCTCGCAAACTTATAGGATGCATTTTTCTTGTTTTTAGCAAGTCGAGAGTTAAGAATACGTATCTTTTATGCACTTAACGAAAATGGTTTTCCCGTTTTTTAATCCAGTATCTAAGCAATGTTTTCATAACACTCAAACACACAACGTGCATATAGTCAAAAGGGAACTGTTGAACCATATCTATTGGCAGATCTTCTAAAGCAATACTTACTTCTTTTTTAGGCAAACACAGAAGTCCTAACTACGAGATGATAGTGAACGACTTAATCAAAAACTATGCGGAAATGGGTAAATAAAAAAACATATTATAATAAATTATATATTACATAAATTTACATGAGAATATATAGCCATAAATCTGAATTCATCGTCCAGTTCCGAACAAACAAGAACGGGAAAAATATAAACAAAAAATTTGTTCTGAATTGAAAGATAAATCCAGCCTAAGAAAATTATATACTAATGTGTCACTTATGTATTTATCTAATTTACTTTTTTATTTTCTTTCAGGAGTAAATATGTCTTTAAAAATTCATTTCTTACACTCCCACTTAAATTTTTTCCCGCAAAATCTTGGCGACGCAAGTGAAAGGTTTCACCAGCAAATGAAAGTGATTGAAAGTCGGTATCAAGGATTCTGGGATGTCGCTATGATGGGCGACTACTGTTGGTTTCTCATAAGAGAAACCGATCCTAATCTAAATAAGCGTCAAAACAAGACACATAACTTTTTCAATTATAAAATAAGATCATAGAGTTAAGACAGACCCATATGTACATATGCTATTATTTGTAGGGTACTTAAGTATTAAATGGATATATTTACTTGAATGCTTATAACTTTTGTATTAGTTCATCGATTTTGTTCACTGATAGCTTATTTTTTTTGTAATAAAACAGAGCTTAAAAGGGGGAAAAAATATCTGCAAAAAAACAAAAAGTTTTCGAGATGCTTCCTCGCAAAGTACAAATTGTTTTATATATTTACAAAAAAAATTTTAAAAATCCGTAATGATTGTTCAATATGTTTGAATCTGCAGGACCTAGCAAAAAGTGTTGTATGTACTAATTATAGTAAATTTTATAAGGTTTGAAATAACGGTAAATCGTAAATATCTCAAAAACGGTACCATTCAAGTGAAAATAACTTTCATTTTAGGAATTAGGAGATGATTTTACATAGGAATTTCACTATGGCGTCTCTATTGCAGAAAAAAAGTTGGAATTTGTGATCCAGTGTAATTTTTCGCTGCAGAAAAAATTATTAATAGGTCTATAGCTCGTACCGAACCAGGATACTTCAAATATAAAGACCAGAAACACAAGCTTGTTGTTTGTGTAAAATCTCAATAACAAAAAACCAAGAGCACATGGTTGGCAATACTGTGACACCAAAACAGAGTTGTAATAAATCCATCATGATCCTATCTAATCGCCGGATGGCGCTGTCGTTCATGAATTGGTAAAAAGTTGATTGAACAGGGCGTTTAGAAGGCAAAAAACCCAGCGTATTGTTAGCTCAATAGTTAGCAATGCGTGCCAAAATTTCTCTGATGTGTGAAGTTAGCAACTTCCGAAATGGATCTATAAGAAAAGCTATGGCGTTTGTCTCTAAATTTTTCCTGTTCAATTCAACAAAAAAACGTTTAATAATTAACAAAAAAATTTGTAAGTTATGAGCAAGCTCGAGACCCGTTAACAATAATTCTAAACGAATTAATATTGTCAGTTTTTGGGAAAAATTGATAATTGGAGAAAAATTACAAAGAAAAATCAACAGCGATGGATAGGATTACAGCGGGAACAGCGGACCGCAAAATCCAACAAAAAAATTATTAAGAAACCCAAAAAACAACAATAATTTTTCGCTGCAGAAAAAATTATTAATAGGTCTATAGCTCGTACCGAACCAGGATACTTCAAATGTAAAGACCAGAAACACAAGCTTGTTGTTTGTGTAAAATCTCAATAACAAAAAACTAAGAGCACATGGTTGGCAATACTGGACACCAAAGTTGTAATAAATCCATCATGATCCTATCTAATCGCCGGATGGTGCTGTCGGTTCATGAATTGGTAAAAAGTTGATTGAACAGGGCGTTTAGAAGGCAAAAAACCCAGCGTATTGTTAGCTCAATAGTTAGCAATGTGTGCCAAAATTTCTCTGATGAGTGAAGTTAGCAACTTCCGAAATGGATCTATGAGAAAAGCTATGGCGGTTGTCTCTAAATTTTTCCTGTTCAATTCAACAAAAAAACAATCTTTATAATTATCAAAAAAATTATTAAGAAACCCAAAAAACAACAATAATTTTTCGCTGCACAAAAAATTATTAATAGGTCTATAGCTCGTACCGAACCAGGATACTTCAAATATAAAGATCAGAAACACAAGCTTGTTGTTTGTGCAAAATCTCAATAATCTTGATAAATATTCAGGAAAAAAATATTTTTATCAAGTGTTTTGAATTCTGCGTCAAAAAAAAATTATTAAAATTTAATTTGAATAAAATAAAATTTGGCTTTGACGCAAAATTCAAAAACACTTGATAAAAATAATTTTTTCTTTATTATTTATCAAGATTGACAAATTTATCAAGAACACAGAATTGGGTAGTAAAAGTATGCATAAAGTTCCTTTTTGTACACATGAATAAATTATCTGCGAACGTACAACATACATATGTTCCAAGATTTTTGCCTAAAGTTCCAAGATTACTTCCTAAAGTTCCAAGATTACTTCCTAAAGTTCCAACAAATTCAAAATTTTAATTCTTTTTTTAAAAATACAATCAAACTTAATTTTTTTGCAAAATTCTATAATAAAAGTGAGATTCAAACGTATTCATGGTCACTATTTTCGGTTAGTTCCTTAGATGCATCCTAAAACATTTGTTTTCAACATATCTCGCATATTTTATTGCAAAAAACATTTCAAAATTAAAATTTTTTTTTTAAACGCAATCAAACTTCTACTTTTAGTCAAATTCTATAATGGAAATGAGATTCGAAGTCATTCGGGGCCCATATTTTCGACCGGGCATTTATATGCATTCTAAAATCCTGAAAAAGCTGTGTGTTTATAATTAAATGTAAATTTTTACTGTTCATAAAACTCCAATAAAAAAACGGGACTCCAAAGCACTCATACCACCTTATAATTCTAAATTTCAAGTCAAAAAGAATTCAGAGTCAAAGTAGGAAAGAGCGTCGTTGATTCGGATTTCCTAAATTGAATTTGTAATATGTTCCCGGTAAATGGATTACAAAAATGGGCAGCCTGTATACTAACAACAAAAAAATTACAAATGCAACATGTCTAAACGGTGGGCATAACTAATGAGCATCTGTGGCCTTGAGGTTGCGAATTACAATCGCATGCAACGCAAATGAAAAAAACGAAAGAAATAATCACAGCTTATGACGAATCAGTAACCATTATACATATACATATAAGTCTAACTATGTTGTTGGTACATGCCCATGAAATTTAGTTTTGTTTATTGAAATATTGACGGAATATGAAAGGAGTGGTGAGCCTGATGGTGGACTTTCAAACATTACTAAGTACCGTTTTTGCTATCTCCTATTAATGATTACTGGTCTTTAATGAACTGATTTTTTTTTGGTTTGTTGTCAAATTACCCGTCTTTAGAGTAAACCAGCTTTTATGAAAGCGACCCTCAATAACTCAACTATGTATATATAATTAATTTGAGCAATAAAAATGTCTCAAATATTTCTGGAGAAAAATGCGAACAGAGGATTTAATAAGTTAAACTAATTTAAGGTGGTCGAATTTCGACCACGGGATATACTAGTATGTAGTTTTATGTTAATATAGCATCAATAGGAATTGTAATATTAATTATTGTTACAATGTTAAAACTAAGATATTTAAAAAAAAAAATCAGAAAGATACCGAAAGTAAAACTGTAGAAATAGGAATTGAAGACGTACAAAAGTTTTATGTTAACTCATCGACCGGGGACGCTCGATTTTAAGGGCGGAGGAGTTAACACATAATAAGTTACTTGCCTTTTTTGCAATACAACACAACACACTTCATATTCAGTAAATACGGTTATCTATAGTTTCATAAAATAATTGTGCTGACTGATTTGTCATTTGAATAACTTAATTGTTCACATAGGGAAATTCTTCAAAGTTGCCTATTCGAATCTCTTGTTTAATTTTGGAGTTGTGACCAATTCACGGAATTGACGCACCAAGCAAAACATCGCTTGCAAAACTCTCGCACGCTCATCCGGTAAAACGCTAGCGTCTAGCATAATTTCATAAGAATTAATTATTGTTGTTGTTTAATTTTAATGCTTAATTTAATTTCAACTTTTTCTCTTTACCAGAAACGCCGTTATGAAATTCGTATGTAAAACCACCAAAAAATTACTCTTTGCTAGGGCAGCATTCCAAAACCAAAACTTTTTTTCCAGATATTTTTTCCTTACGTAAAGCTCTGTTTAATTAGAAAACAGAAAAGCTATCATCGAAGAAAATCGATGCAAAACTACGTAGAACTTACGATCAAATAAAAATACATAGGTTGCACAATTTCAACGTATACCTCAAAACGTATGTATGGTATAAAGAAGAGTGAAATATCTAGCTATGCTCGGTTTCTATTGAGTTAAAAGTTCAATTTATCAATGAAATTACCCATATTTTTAACTTTTTTTTTATTTATTTATGTTTATAATATATTCTAACAATCTTTATCTTAATTTGATTTTACTTTGTGAAATAATTATGTGTTCTACTTTGACGCTTATTATTTTTAGGATCGGTTTTTCTTATGAGAAACCAGCAGTAGTCGCCCATCATTGCGGCGTCCAAGAACCCTTGATATCGATTCTCAATTAATTTCATTTGCTGGTGAACCCTTTCGCCATGCTCGTCACTTTCGTCGCCAAGATTTGCCGGAAAAAAGCTCAAAAGTTATCGAAGAAAGTGTGCTTTTAAAGACATATTTACGCCTGAAAGAAAATGTTAGTTACGTAAACAAGTTATAAAATTTTGGAAAATTAATTTTACATATAGTTTAATAATTTTTTGTATAATTATTGATTAAGTCGTTCACTACCTGCTCGTAGTTAGGGCTTTTGTGTCTACCGAGAAAAGAAGGAACTACCTTTTCAGAGAATTCCCACGCTGCTGCCTCAACTGATGAGAGTAGTCCTTTGAATTGATTATTGTTGATCAACTTTTTTATTTGTGGTCCAACAAAAATACCTTGCTTTATCTTGGCTTGAGCAATATCTGGAAAAATTGTTTTCAAATAGTCGAATGCTTCGCATTCTTTGTCCAAAGCCTTACCAAAGTTTTTAATGAGACCGAGCTTGATGTGTAAAGGTGGAAGTATGATTTTCTCTTTCTTGACAAGAGGGGTGTATTTGATGTTATCCACACAAACGGTAAACTCGACTCTTTCCGGCCAATCCTTTCTGACGTTGTGGTCCTTACGATCTCGGCTATCCCACTTGCACAGTGCCTTGGTGTAGCCACTTTGTAGACCGCATATGATTGCAACGACTTTGAGATCAGAACATATTTTCCTAGTAGATTTCCTTTTCCTTACTGCATGCGCGATCGGGATTACCAATATGCAATAATACAGCCTTTTAACTCAGTTTATGGCTGTCTATGGACAATCGCCACTCTTTTGAATGATATGTTTGCACAAACTCTTTGAATAAACCAGGAATGTCGTTGCAGTAGCATATACTGTCTTTCTTGGTATAGTGTTTGTAAAATGGTTCGTGACGAGTTCTACAATATATTACCTTAACATCGGATGACACAAATTTAAATTGTTGCATACGAGAAGTGTGGATCTCGGCCTTTTCCTTGGATAGTTCCAAATTTCTTATCCAACGTCTTAACGTTGCTCTCGTTTCCCATGCGAATTTCAGTACAACAATGGAACTGGGTCCGCAACTGCCGTTGAATGTAGTACTGGTAACTTCACTGTCGGTATGCTGGCATAGCTTACTCTTCTTCCAAGTACTATACGAAGGAGGGCAGTGTTTGTTACTGCAAACACATTGCTGGTCTATTCAAACAATTTGGTGAACCATATGATTCAAAAGAGTGGCGATTGTTCATAGACGGCAATAAATTAAGTTTAAAGGCCGTATTATTGCATATTGGCATCCAAAAGATATCTATCCCGATCGCGCATGCAGTAAATACGAAGGAAACATATGAGATAATGCAAAAATTGCTCAAGTTAATCAAATACCAAGAACATGATTGGAAAATATGTGCCAATCTTAAAGTCGTTGGAATGCTATGTGGTAGGGTACTTAAGTATTAAATGGATATATTTACTTGAATGCTTATAACTTTTGTATTAGTTCATCGATTTTATTCACTGATAGCTTATTTTTTTTGTAATAAAACAGAGCTCAGAGGGGGAAAAAATTTCTGCAAAAAAACAAAAAGTTTTCGAGATGCTTCCTCGCAAAGTACAAATTTTTTTATATTTTTACAAAAAAAATTTAAAAAATCCGTAATGATTGTTCAATATGTTTGAATCTGCAGGACCTAGCAAAAAGTGTTGTATGCACTGATTATAGTAAATTTTATAAGCTTTCAATTTTTTCAAACCGTTTTGGAAGACCTCTGTTTGTTCTTGAGATATACACGATTAAGTGAAGCCATCTTTTTTGTTGTTTGAAATAACGGTAAATCGTAAATATCTCAAAAACGGTAAAATTCAAGTAAAAATAACCTTGATTTTCGGAATTAGGAGGTGATTTTACATAGGAATTTCACTATGGCGTCGCTGGTGCAGAAAAAAAGTTGGAATTTGTGATCCAGTGTTTTTTAAGAAAAATAAGGCCATTTTTGATTGAATTTTCGGTGTACTTCTTGGTGAGTTTCTCAAAGTGCGTGCATCAATTGGTAATGTCGGAGGATGTGGGCTTAGGATGCCTAGAAGTTTGTTGATATAAACAGCTGCTATATTTTCTTCGACTGACCATTTCGAAACCTTAGTTCTTATATCGTCAAATTGTATATCATCATAAATTAATTCTTCACTTGCCCAACTAAAACTATTTTAACTAAAGTATCCAATAAATGCATGCATTTGGACGTACATAGTAAACATATGTTAGAATGTACAATGTTTGCATTTGCAGCGCAGTCATCACTTTCCGAACAATAGCTATATTCTTCTTGCTTTTCACTTTGATCTTCCAAATTATTTGTTTCCTTATTTTGATCGTAGTTTTCAAAATTACTTGGGCCCAAATAAGTGTTTAAAAATTGATGCACTTCTTTCTTAAGAGCTTGCTTATTATGCCGGAGTTGCATCGGCTGTCTTCGTGTCACACGTACGTGTCGCCGGCTCTGCGGTGGGTTGCAATTCTTACTGGCCTTTTTTCCTGCCGAACATACCTATAATATGAAAGAAATGTCAAATATCAAAAGTAAAATATGAATACTGCTTGAACAATCGCAGTTATCTTTGAAAAAAACTCTACTCTCAAAATCAAAAAATAAGAAATTACCGTTGAAATCGAAAAAAATTTCCTGTTCTAGTGACTCGGAATCGAGTGCGTCCCATTCACAAAGCGATGATGATGTCAAGAAGCCTAGGCATGTAAAAGGTAAGTAAATGGTTTACAGAAATATAAGTGATGAAGCGAAGGCGGCTAAAGCGCCTATTACGAATGTTAGAAAACTTCATTACAGTGAAAATTAGCGACAAAATTTTTACATTCATTGCAAGTAAATTTGAGGCATTTTCCATCGTTTCATCACTCATAATGTTACAGATAACATGTGAATAAAAGATAATTTTGTACTTATAAAAAAAATTATTGTTGGGTGGGGACCCAAGCAAAAAAAGCTGCCAAGGACCTGATAACAACAGCAGCTTTCGAGGTTAGTATTGAGTAAAAAATAAGAGTGTCCACTCCAGTCTGCTAATAAAGTAATCTGTTTTAAGATTTGGTTTTTGCAAACTCTGTTAAAAATATAAAAAAATAAGCAGATAAGCAGGGTCACGTGAATATTCTAAACATACCCATCTTTTGACAAGGTTGTATATGGTCAAAAACGTGGGAACATGGAACGCGGGATACAATTTTTTTCTTTAAATCACGTTCCAATTCCAATATATTTCGATTACATACATTCTGTAGTATTTAAAATAATAATCTTACTAATATATAAAAACGTAAGTTTGTGAGTGACTGCGGATGTTTGTGGTTCTTTATCGTCTGAAGAAATGGCCCGATCATCACGAAATTTTGCAGACAGGTTCTTAGGAGTGTGGAATGGGTAACAGGCATCATGAAATTTCGATAAATTTATCGATAACAGAGTTATCGGCCAAAATGTTGTTTTCCGTAAAATTTGGAGTATTCGCACAAAATTGGTATCAATCGAAAGGGGAAGAACCACAGTTTTCATGTGGACTTTGGTTCAATTCGATATATTTATCGATAACAGAGTTATCGGTCAAAATGTGGTTTCGGGTAAACTTTGGAATATTCGCACAAAATTGCTATCAATCGAAAGGGGAAGACCACAGTTTTTATTTGGACTTTGGTTCATTTCGATATATTTATCGATAACAGAGTTATCGGTCAAAATGTGGTTTCGGGTAAACTTTGGAATATTCGCACAAAATTGCTATCAATCGAAAGGGGAAGACCACAGCTTTTATTTGGACTTTGGTTCATTTCGATATATTTATCGATAACAGAGTTATCGGTCAAAATGTGGTTTCGGGTAAACTTTGGAATATTCGCACAAAATTGGTATCAATCGAAAGGGGAAGACCAGAGCTTTCATTTGGACTTTGGTTCATTTCGATATATTAATAATAATAGAGCTAATATAAATACAGCACCAATCTTTACGAAATTTTGTACACATATTCTATGGAGCTTAGCATA
Source organism: Sphenella marginata (assembly GCA_951509765.1). Lineage (NCBI taxonomy): Eukaryota > Metazoa > Arthropoda > Insecta > Diptera > Tephritidae > Sphenella > Sphenella marginata. The sequence continues at coordinate 103,257,260 of OX608078.1, forward strand.
GGACCCCATTTAATGTCATTTCAATACCTCACACGGTTTTGGAGATGTGCGCACTAATGTTTCCCAACTAACCTAGAACTGTATATTTTCAAATTTGGTAAAAATGTGGTTGCCCAACACCTCTAAACATGCATACAATATGGTAAAGGCCACGGGGTTAGTTTGGACATTGCAACATTTCGATTAATTAATCGATAACTGAGTTATCGGTAAAAATGTGGTTGCCTAAAAACCTCTTAATTTGTATACAATATGGGTATTAAATGAAAGGGGGAGGCCACGGGGTTTGTTTGGACATTGCAACATTTCGATTAATTAATCGATAACTGAGTTATCGGTAAAAATGTGGTTGCCTAAAAACCTCTTAATTTGTATACAATATGGGTATTAAATGAAAGGGGGAGGCCACGAGTTTGTTTGGACATTGCAACATTTCGATAAATTAATCGATAACTGAGTTATCGGTAAAAATGTGGTTGCCAAAAAACCTCTTAGTTTGTATACAATATGGGTATCAAATGAAAGGGGGAGGCCACGGGGTTCGCTTTGACATTGCAACATTTCCATAAATTAACTCCTGTATGTACATATGTATGTTATAGACTCCGGAACTACAGCGCCGATTTTGTTCATATTTACAGGATAGCTCAGTAGAAACCCGGAGAGTGTTTATGTAAAGTTACCGGGAAGTGGACCAGGGACCGAAATATTCCAAACTTTTTTATTTATCGTGCGATTTTTTCCCTAAGTTTGGGCAGAACAACGTCTGCCGGGTCCTTCTAGTAAATAAATAAATAATAAATGTTTTAGTTTTCAAGCTTTACTTTGTTTTATGTCTTTTTATCCACTATGTATATTCTCCAAGGAGGGTGAATGGTAACGTTAAAGACCCGTATACCTTGAATCGTAGACTTGCCGGAAAACTTTTTTTACAAAAGTTAAAATAGTTTCAGTTTCTTTCAACCTTGATCTTGACTAAAATACTTTTTTTTAAGTTTTTTAGTTGGCAGGATGAGCTGAATTTTCCGTAAGTGTGACATTACTACGTAACTCACTTCTAAATACGGTAACATTAAAGACCACTTAAAACTAGCTTGGGGTTAGTTATTAGAATAAGTAAAAAATATTTAGCTTTTGTAGAATACTTCAGAGATATGAACAGAAATAAACGTATTTCTGTAACATTTAAGACTAAAATATTGACCATATACAGTAGTTCGAAACCTAAGCAACTTTTTTCGGGATACTCGTTTAGCCAAACTATAATTATTTACATATTTTTAATAGTTTTCATTTAATAAACTTCTTATTTTCCCGGCTTGAGGTCCGATGTTTTTGCATAAAATTAAAACAAGATATTTTGATATATGACCAATTTCATTTAAAATATGGGAAATTCTTATAAGGAAACCACATAAAAAGAGGTTTCAAAGTAAAGGAAAATTAACCAAAATGTGATAAACTCATCAACATTTTTAACTTTTTTCTCAAAATTTTTAGATTTTTTTCGAGTGTGCAGTTTTGTAGCTCATTCAATTTCAGTGCCTACAATGCAAGTTAGAACTTGCTTCGACATTCCGCAGAACTGTTCGAGTTTTTTTCGTCGAGGCTGTTCCAAATTTTCTTCTATACAAAACTGAGTTTTGTTCATCCGTTATATGGAAGAAATTACTCAACAACCTCGACTAAAAAATTCTAATAATTCAGGGAAATGTAGGAACAAGTTCTTACTTTACTAAAAGTTCTTACTTACTAACAAGTTGTTACTTTACTAAAATTGAATCAGCTACAAGACTGCATACAGTTTTTTAAATTTTGTTTAATTTTCCTGAATTTTGTATAAATTTTGAAACTTTTTTTATGTGGTTTCTGTATAAGAATTTCCCAGATTTTAAATGAAAATTTTTTAAAATATATAAATAACAAGCAAGATTTACGGGCAAGCAGTAAACACCCTACTGCCTTTTTATACCTAGTAGTGCTTCGCACACAAGGTATATTAACTTCATTGGCCTAACGGTAGTATGTAACGGCATAAACGAATCGAGATAGATATTGACTTATATATATCAAAATGTTCAGGAGGAAAAGAGAAATTGATTGAGCCATGTCCGTCCGTCCGTCCGTCCGTCCGTCCGTCCGTCTGTGAACACGATAACTTGAGTAAATCTTGAGATATCTCAATGAAATTTGGTATGTAGGTTCCTTTTCACTTATCTCCGAGCGCTATTGAAAATAGGCAAAATCGGTTAAAAGCCACGCCCTCTTTCTATATATATAATATTTTCGAAAATACAAAAAGAGTGATTATTCAGTACATAATACACCTATAAGGATAATATTTGGTATGCACTTTAGCGTTAAGGCAACAAATACATTTTTGAAAAAAATTTTAAAAAGGGGCGTGGTACCGCCCACTTTTGATATAGTCAAGTTTGGAAATATTATTTATCATAAATCAAAAACCGCTCAAGATAGCAAAACAAAATTCAGCACACATATTTATATTAATACAAGCAATATTTCGAAAAAAAATTATTGAAATCGGGTTAGGTCCACGCCCAATTTTATACGAAAGATTTTGAAAAGGATCATAGATATATTGTATATGCTATAACTTTGCTTAAACTAGCTGTATATCATTTCTATTTCACCTCTGAAGTGTTCGTGGGCAAAGAAAGTCGAAAGCACAAAATTTTTGGAAAATGGGAGTGGCCCCGCCCCTTTATGGGGGATTATTCCACAAAACTTTACATGCCATAACTCCGGTAAAAATTGACTTATTGGAACGATATTTAGAGAAAGTGTTCAACATATAAAGCTAACTCTTTGCTGTAAAAATAAACAAAATCGGTGAACGGACATGCCCACTTTTTGAACACAGTTCTAAAAAATTTCTTCGTAAAATTAAAATCGCGATATTTCCATAATTGTATAAGTTATTTAAATAAGATTTTACACACATAATAAGCTTTTTAACCAAAACTAAACTGTATACAAATTTTGTGGATTTTGGTGAAGTAGGCGTGGCGCCGCCCACTTTTTAGCATAAAAGCTCTGCTATTTTCAAAAGCGATTGCTTGGAATTTGAAGAATGTATTTCAATGAAATTTTGTGAGATACTTCCCAATAGTATGTAGTATACTCCTGCCAAAAATTACGCAAATCGAATAACAAACAAGCAAGATTTACGGGCAAGTAGTTAACACTCTACTGCCTTTTTATACCTAGTAGTGCTTCGCACACAAGGTATATTAACTTCATTGGCCTAACGGTAGTATGTAACGGCATAAACGAATCGAGATAGATATTGACTTATATATATCAAAATGTTCAGGAGGAAAAGAGAAATTGATTGAGCCATGTCCGTCCGTCCGTCCGTCCGTCTGTGAACACGATAACTTGAGTAAATCTTGAGATATCTCAATGAAATTTGGTATGTAGGTTCCTTTTCACTTATCTCCGAGCGCTATTGAAAATAGGCAAAATCGGTTAAAAGCCACGCCCTCTTTCTATATATATAATATTTTCGAAAATACAAAAAGAGTGATTATTCAGTACATAATACACCTATAAGGATAATATTTGGTATGCACTTTAGCGTTAAGGCAACAAATACATTTTTGAAAAAAATTTTAAAAAGGGGCGTGGTACCGCCCACTTTTGATATAGTCAAGTTTGGAAATATTATTTATCATAAATCAAAAACCGCTCAAGATAGCAAAACAAAATTCAGCACACATATTTATATTAATACAAGCAATATTTCGAAAAAAAATTATTGAAATCGGGTTAGGTCCACGCCCAATTTTATACGAAAGATTTTGAAAAGGATCATAGATATATTGTATATGCTATAACTTTGCTTAAACTAGCTGTATATCATTTCTATTTCACCTCTGAAGTGTTCGTGGGCAAAGAAAGTCGAAAGCACAAAATTTTTGGAAAATGGGAGTGGCCCCGCCCCTTTATGGGGGATTATTCCACAAAACTTTACATGCCATAACTCCGGTAAAAATTGACTTATTGGAACGATATTTAGAGAAAGTGTTCAACATATAAAGCTAACTCTTTGCTGTAAAAATAAACAAAATCGGTGAACGGACATGCCCACTTTTTGAACACAGTTCTAAAAAATTTCTTCGTAAAATTAAAATCGCGATATTTCCATAATTGTATAAGTTATTTAAATAAGATTTTACACACATAATAAGCTTTTTAACCAAAACTAAACTGTATACAAATTTTGTGGATTTTGGTGAAGTAGGCGTGGCGCCGCCCACTTTTTAGCATAAAAGCTCTGCTATTTTCAAAAGCGATTGCTTGGAATTTGAAGAATGTATTTCAATGAAATTTTGTGAGATACTTCCCAATAGTATGTAGTATACTCCTGCCAAAAATTACGCAAATCGAATAACAAACAAGCAAGATTTACGGGCAAGTAGTTAACACTCTACTGCCTTTTTATACCTAGTAGTGCTTCGCACACAAGGTATATTAACTTCATTGGCCTAACGGTAGTATGTAACGGCATAAACGAATCGAGATAGATATTGACTTATATATATCAAAATGTTCAGGAGGAAAAGAGAAATTGATTGAGCCATGTCCGTCCGTCCGTCCGTCCGTCTGTGAACACGATAACTTGAGTAAATCTTGAGATATCTCAATGAAATTTGGTATGTAGGTTCCTTTTCACTTATCTCCGAGCGCTATTGAAAATAGGCAAAATCGGTTAAAAGCCACGCCCTCTTTCTATATATATAATATTTTCGAAAATACAAAAAGAGTGATTATTCAGTACATAATACACCTATAAGGATAATATTTGGTATGCACTTTAGCGTTAAGGCAACAAATACATTTTTGAAAAAAATTTTAAAAAGGGGCGTGGTACCGCCCACTTTTGATATAGTCAAGTTTGGAAATATTATTTATCATAAATCAAAAACCGCTCAAGATAGCAAAACAAAATTCAGCACACATATTTATATTAATACAAGCAATATTTCGAAAAAAAATTATTGAAATCGGGTTAGGTCCACGCCCAATTTTATACGAAAGATTTTGAAAAGGATCATAGATATATTGTATATGCTATAACTTTGCTTAAACTAGCTGTATATCATTTCTATTTCACCTCTGAAGTGTTCGTGGGCAAAGAAAGTCGAAAGCACAAAATTTTTGGAAAATGGGAGTGGCCCCGCCCCTTTATGGGGGATTATTCCACAAAACTTTACATGCCATAACTCCGGTAAAAATTGACTTATTGGAACGATATTTAGAGAAAGTGTTCAACATATAAAGCTAACTCTTTGCTGTAAAAATAAACAAAATCGGTGAACGGACATGCCCACTTTTTGAACACAGTTCTAAAAAATTTCTTCGTAAAATTAAAATCGCGATATTTCCATAATTGTATAAGTTATTTAAATAAGATTTTACACACATAATAAGCTTTTTAACCAAAACTAAACTGTATACAAATTTTGTGGATTTTGGTGAAGTAGGCGTGGCGCCGCCCACTTTTTAGCATAAAAGCTCTGCTATTTTCAAAAGCGATTGCTTGGAATTTGAAGAATGTATTTCAATGAAATTTTGTGAGATACTTCCCAATAGTATGTAGTATACTCCTGCCAAAAATTACGCAAATCGAATAACAAACAAGCAAGATTTACGGGCAAGTAGTTAACACTCTACTGCCTTTTTTTTATTAATTTTTTTTATTTTCATACCTTTCATGAACATGAGGAAAGGTATTTATATTTTGTTATTTAGTAATAATTTGATTTACCACTCACAACAGAAGTGTTTTTATCGAAAACAATCAGTTGCCTTTATAACAAATTTTCAGTTATTAAAATAGGCCTGAGTAAATTAGGATACCAAAACAGATCACTACTAGGTATTTAATGTTCGGTTACACCCGAATTTAGACTTCCTTACTAGTTAATTTTTTTTATTTTCATACCTTTCATGAACATGAGGAAAGGTATTTATATTTTGTTATTTAGTAAAAAAAACTAACTCGTCGTGGTGATCGGACGTGTTTTTCAATCGCTCTACTGCCTATTTTTCATTTTTCACTACAGTTATCAGATTGTTATCTATCTATTTAGTATTTGTGTGATAACAATGACTTTGTGCTTTAGCATATCATAATGGCAAACATATGTGAGACAGTGACTCTATTCTAAATTAAAGGCGATTTAGCTATTTTTGCTAATATATACTTTGTTTAGTTATACCTATGTGAGAAAGTGACTCTGTAAGCAGCTGTGGTTAATTCTCTGAGTATGCCGTGTATTTGTGCCAACAAAGTGGACAGAGCGCGGTCTACGGTAATGTGCGCTAAGTGCAATGAACTCTTTCATTTGGACTGTGTGAAAATACGACCTGCTGATCTTGATTACTTACTCAAAACCGGTCAAGAATTTAATTGTGGTGCTTGTACTAAGGCACGGCGTAACTCTCTCCGCTCGCCCCCACCTATAATCAACTTGGATGATTCTAAGTTGAATTGCTCTATTTCATCTGTTACTCCGCTCAGTAACAACAATTTTCCTACTCCGATGGCTGAGGGTAATTCTGGCGCTCTAATGAATAATAATGAAACTATTACTGCTCTGAATCAACATTCATCGCAACAGTCTACAGTTTTACATGATGCTTTATTAGCGATTTCGGCTCTTACTGAGGAAAACAAACGTGTTGCTGCTGCCCTCAATTCTCTTCAAGGTGAGAACAGATCACTTATCATTAAGTGTCAATCGCTAATTGCCGAAGTAAGCACTTTGCACAGTAAGCTTAGTAGTGATGACTTGCGCTCTATTATTTCGTCGTTAATGGACGAGATCAATGCTGTTCGTAAATTCTATAGGTGCTCTTGTAGCCACAAACATACAGCTGATAAGAGTGATGCGATGCTTTTACACACCACTGAAAGCAAATCTAAGAGTGATGCTACACATACATATACTTATAATAGCTTATCTATAAATGATGATAATGAGCTCAGCTCTTCTAGTGCTGATGCTGGTTCTCTTCCGTACTCAGCCGTTGCTGCTGGCAATAACAAATCGCATGCTATTGTTTCCGCTGCTACGGCTGCTTCGTCTGCTGCCTCTATTGCTTTTGATAAACAAAAAATTTCATTGCCTACTGCTACTGCTGGTGATACTAGCAATTCAAACCGGGCTGATAACGCTGCTAACGTATCAGCTGATTTGCCGTCCTCTTGTGATGCTGCTTCTACCATTAGCGCAGTTAATGCGACGCCTGTTCTTGCTGAGTGGGACACTGTGCGAAATAAAAAAAGGTCAAAGCAGAAAAGTAAAAATAGTGCTGAAGTCGGTTCTACTGCTGCTAAAGTAAACGCAGCTAATGCGACTCCAATTGATCTAAATAAAGCGGATGGCGCTTCTAACGATAATGAAAAAAGCTCCAACAAAAACTATGCCCGTAACTTTGCTCAACCTTTATTTATTGGTTCGTGCAACAACACGGAATTGCGCGCTGTGTCAAGAAGGAAATGGCTGCACCTATCGCCATTTTCGACGTCAGTAACATCTGATCAGCTGAAAAAGTATATTGCCAGCCATGCGGGTATGGAAGAAACGTCCATAGTCTGCAGTAGCCTCGTAAAGAAAGATGTTGATCCCAAATCATTAAGACATCTTAATTTCAAGATTGGTGTTGATGCCCATTTGTACCCGAAGCTTTTATCGCCTGAGCTTTGGCCTTCAAATATAGTTGTGCGCCCTTTTAAGTATACGTCAAAAAACGGCGTTCTCCAACCGTTGTCCGGCAGCAATCGGTTGGATCAGATGAAAGAAACGAACATTTAAGCATTTATATGCAAAATATGGCTGGAATGCGAACAAAATCTCAGTCTGTGCGGTTATTTAGTTCACATCAAGAGTATGATGTTTTCGTCTTCGTAGAGACGTGGCTAAATAATAGTTTTTTCAACGAAGAATATTTCGACTCCAACTTATACAACGTTTTTCGGAAAGACAGAAACTCTGACCTTACAGGTTGTACAAGGGGTGGTGGAGTTCTCATCGCTGTTCATTGTAAACATCACTGTTCTGAGATAATACTGGATAATAATAACCCTTTGCTTGACCAAATTTGTGTACACATTCGAGGTATCTCGGACTCTGCTTTTATTTGTGCATCGTATATCCCACCCAATAGTACGCATGCGCTATATACCGCACACGTTGACAACATTACGTCATTGGCTATAAACAAAGTTGGTGATGATCACCTCTGCGTGTTGGGAGATTTCAATCTGTGCAATGTTAGATGGTCCCGGACTATTTCAAGTTCTGCCTTAATTGCATGTGATGTCAATAGTTCTTCTGAAATTCATTTAGTAGATAGTTTTTTAAGTATTGATATAAGACAAGTTAACTGTTTTCCTAACAATCTTGGACGTACTTTAGACTTGATATTTCTAAGTAACAACTTAAATTTCACATTGCATGAATGCACCTCACCGATTACTAAAACGGATATGCATCATGTTCCTCTAGTTCTTGATATTGAATTTTATAAATACTCCGTAACTGGTAATGCTACAGCAAATTTTTCTTTTAATTTCAAGCGGTGTGATTTTTCGAATCTGAACAACCTCTTGCAGCAAGTTAATTGGGATAACTTGCTTTATAATCTCGATACCACAAATATTTTTGAGATATTTAGATCTACCGTCGTGGATGTTTGTAAAAGCTGCATTCCTGTTGTTTCAAAAAAGAAGTACAAAGTTCCCTGGCATAACGCTGCCCTGATGAAACTTCGTAATCTGAAAAATAAGTTCTTCCGTAAATTTAAAAATAGTCAAAATAGGGCTTTTTTTGTTAAGTATAAAGAGTGTGAAAAGAAATTTGCGTGTCTGGAAAAATTTTTACACAGAAACTATATTTTTAATTGTGAAGAAAATTTGAAATCAAATCCAAAATCATTTTGGAATTTCGTTAACTCGAAGAAGGCTGTATCTAATATTCCATCATCTATCTTTCTCGGTGACAGAGTGGTTGATACTCCTGGGGATGCGGCAAATCTTTTTTTCCGATTATTTTATGGCCAATTTTGTATCCGATTCTGGCAATTGTGATGACATTTGGTTCAACACCCATCCTGCTTTAGATTTTGGGAACCTTGTATTGTCTACTGACGATGTACTTAGGGGCATTTCTCGGCTTAAACCCTCGTCAAATACCGATGTTGATGGCTTGTCTGTGTACCTGTTCAAGCGGTGTAATACCCTTGCTTATCCTCTCTTGTTAATTTTCAATAATTCCTTATCTTCGGGTACTTTTATAGATGCATGGAAATTAGCTCTGATCTCACCTATTTTCAAGAGTGGCAATAAAAATGACGTTAGCAATTATAGGCCCATTTCAAAACTTTCTGCCACAGCAAAGCTCTTTGAATGCATTATTCAAGAGAAACTAATTTTTTTTGTCAAGAATGTCGTGTGCCCAGAACAGCATGGCTTTTTTCCAGGGCGCTCCACTGTGTCTAACCTGGCTATCTTCTCTGATGACTGCATTGCAGCCTTTCAATCAGGATGTCAAGTTGACACAGTGTATACTGACTTTTCTAAAGCATTTGATCGGATTTCACATTCAATTCTGACTAAAAAACTAGCTTTGATGGGATTTCATTCTGTTTTTCTGAGGTGGATTGAATCTTACTTATACAATCGCCGTTGTATGGTGGTGGTTGACAATGTAAGGTCTCTTCCTTTCATCGCCTGCTCTGGTGTTTCACAAGGAAGCATCTTGGGCCCACTTTTCTTTGTCTTGTTCATCAATGACATTTGCGCTTGCTTCTCTACAGTAAGATTTCTGCTGTACGCGGATGACCTTAAAATATATTCTATAATCAATAGCATTCATGATTCCGAAATGATGCAATTAGATTTGGATAAATTAGGTAACTGGTGTAAGAATAATCGGCTAGCACTAAACATTAGTAAGTGTTTTCATATAACTTTTTCGAAACGTGTCAATGTCATTGATACATCATATCATATATCAAATACGCCCTTGTCGAGGGTAAGTGAAATTAAAGACTTGGGAGTAATTTTTGACTCGAAATTTACTTTTGCAAGTCATATTAACCTTTGTATCTCTAAATCGTATGCCATGTTGGCTTTTGTTAGGCGTCATGGTTCGGATTTTACCGATCCTTATTCGCTTAAGCTATTATTTTCGGCATTTGTGCGTTCCAAGCTTGAGTATGCCTGTTTCATTTGGTCGCCTTACTTCAATTGCCACATTGTAAGGATTGAACGGATCCAAAAAGTATTTTTAAAATTTGCGTTGCGCAACTTACGATTCACGGAGCCTTTCCCGACTTACGAAGCGCGTTGCTTGTTGATTAACTTGAGATCATTGCAGAACAGGAGAATAACTTTGTCGCTGTCATTTATTTTTGATTTGTTTCGGGGTGTTGTTGATTGCCCCGTACTCCTTGAAAGGATCTTAATAAACATTCCAGCTAGAGCTCTTCGTAGCTCTGAGTTCTTCCATGTTGGTATTTCTAAATCTCTTTATGCGAGAAATGCACCAATTACTAGAGTCTTAATTGAGTTCAACAGAATCTCTAGATTTATCGAGGTAGATTTTTCAGGTTCGAAAGATCGCTTTTTGAGTTCTTTAACTACTTTTTATAAGTAATAGCATTGAATTATTGTATTATTGCTTACTGTATATATATATAAGTTTACATAGCCTATAAGATTTGTATGCTGATTGGCTTGAATAAATAAATAAATAAATAAAATAAATAATAATTTGATTTACCACTCACAACAGAAGTGTTTTTATCGAAAACAATCAGTTGCCTTTATAACAAATTTTCAGTTATTAAAATAGGCCTGAGTAAATTAGGATACCAAAACAGATCACTACTAGGTATTTAATGTTCGGTTACACCCGAATTTAGACTTCCTTACTAGTTTTTATTAACTTTTTTTATTTGCATACCTTTCATGAACATGGGGAAAGCTATTTATATTTTGGGTCAGAATTCGTGAAATCAGCACAAAAAAATGGACGTCTTAATTTTTTATCATTATTTTTTTTTTGGAGGCATAGTGATGTGAAAATTTCCATAACTTTTTAAACAAACTGTTGTAACTTTCAAGCCGATTGACCGATTTGGACGAAACTTTGGGATATTGTAGGGAATGAATCAGGCTTTAGATGACTGTTGAATGAATTTTTATTTTTCTTATTATTGCTATTATTTTTAAATATAATTATTTAAAAAGAATTTTTTTTTCTGTTCTGCTCCTTATAAAAATTTCAAAAAATATGTATTACTAGAAGGACCCGGCAGACGTTGTTCTGCCCAAACTTAGGGAAAAAATCGCACGATAAATAAAAAAGTTTGGAGTATTTCGGTCCCTGGTCCACTTCCCGGTAACTTTACATAAACACTCTCCGGGTTTCTACTGAGCTATCCTGTAAATATGAACAAAATCGGCGCTGTAGTTCCGGAGTCTATAACATACATATGTACATACAGGAGTTAATTTATGGAAATGTTGCAATGTCAAAGCGAACCCCGTGGCCTCCCCCTTTCATTTGATACCCATATTGTATACAAACTAAGAGGTTTTTTGGCAACCACATTTTTACCGATAACTCAGTTATCGATTAATTTATCGAAATGTTGCAATGTCCAAACAAACTCGTGGCCTCCCAATTTCATTTAATACCCATATTGTATACAAATTAAGAGGTTTTTAGGCAACCACATTTTTACCGATAAATCAGTTATCGATTAATTAATCGAAATGTTGCAATGTCCAAACAAACCCCGTGGCCTCCCCCTTTCATTTAATACCCATATTGTATACAAATTAAGAGGTTTTTAGGCAACCAGATTTTTACCGATAACTCAGTTATCGATTAATTAATCGAAATGTTGCAATGTCCAAACTAACCCCGTGGCCTTTACCATATTGTATGCATGTTTAGAGGTGTTGGGCAACCACATTTTTACCAAATTTGAAAATATACAGTTCTAGGTTAGTTGGGAAACATTAGTGCGCACATCTCCAAAACCGTGTGAGGTATTGAAATGACATTAAATGGGGTCCTATGCTAAGCTCCATAGAATATGTGTACAAAATTTCGTAAAGATTGGTGCTGTATTTATATTAGCTCTATTATTATTAATATATCGAAATGAACCAAAGTCCAAATGAAAGCTCTGGTCTTCCCCTTTCGATTGATACCAATTTTGTGCGAATATTCCAAAGTTTACCCGAAACCACATTTTGACCGATAACTCTGTTATCGATAAATATATCGAAATGAACCAAAGTCCAAATAAAAGCTGTGGTCTTCCCCTTTCGATTGATAGCAATTTTGTGCGAATATTCCAAAGTTTACCCGAAACCACATTTTGACCGATAACTCTGTTATCGATAAATATATCGAAATGAACCAAAGTCCAAATAAAAACTGTGGTCTTCCCCTTTCGATTGATACCAATTTTGTGCGAATATTCCAAAGTTTACCCGAAACCACATTTTGACCGATAACTCTGTTATCGATAAATATATCGAATTGAACCAAAGTCCAAATGAAAACTGTGGTTCTTCCCCTTTCGATTGATACCAATTTTGTGCGAATACTCCAAATTTTACGGAAAACAACATTTTGGCCGATAACTCTGTTATCGATAAATTTATCGAAATTTCATGATGCCTGTTACCCATTTCACACTCCTAAGAACCTGTCTGCAAAATTTCGTGATGATCGGGCCATTTGTTCAGACGATAAAGAACCACAAACATCCGCAGTCACTCACAAACTTACGTTTTTATATATTAGTAAGATGACAGCACACATCGAAGAATGTCGAACAAAAAAAATTTCCGAGCCACTTTTACTTTAGGACTTATAACACTGGATCACAAATTCCAACTTTTTTTCTGCACCAGAGACGCCATAGTGAAATTCCTATGTAAAATCACCTCCTAATTCCGAAAATCAAAGTTATTTTTACTTGAATGGTACCGTTTTTGAGATATTTACGATTTACCGTTATTTCAAAAAACAAAAAAGATGGCTCCACTTAATCGTGTATATCTCAAGAACAAATTGAGCTATTCGAAAACGGTTTGAAAAATTTGAAAGTTATAAGCATTCAAGTAAATATATCCATTTAATGCTTAAGTGCCCTACTGATACATATGTGTTAGTATTCGTATATCAGTTAGTTAGCAGGTAGATTTTCGAAAAGTTATTAGATACAAAAAGCTGTTAGTGTCGTTTTCTCAAACCTAGGTACATTTTAAACAAGAGCATATTTTTGAGGCAGGTAGTGGTTTCTTTGTAGAACTAGGGAACCTTTTTGTTTCGGTAGGCTTGAATTTTTACTGGATCTAAGTATAAATAAGAGTACATGCGCCTTGTTCGTTCATAATATCAGCAAGGCTCGCCGGATACTGTTCAGTTTATAACCCGTCATTTACTTAAAAATATAAAATGAATAAAAGGGCGCGAGAGTTTGAGTGTACAAATGATCCAGATATGTTCTGTTTCATCTGCTGTCAATTTATTGTTAGAAGTATGAGACGTGTGTTTTCAAATCCTTTGAAAGTTACATACTATAAGTGTTTTGGAATTGAGCCGAAAAACCATGGACACCGAACACTGTGTGCACCACATGCCGAGTCGAATTGATTTCTTCGAAACCGGAACAAAAAGGTACGTTGTAAAAATTAGGAATTAATGCATAGCTGCCTAATTTCTGAAACTATCTATTTAGGCGACGTGTGAAATTTATTACACCAATGAAGTGGAGGGAACCAACTTGTCATTCAACGGACTGCTATATTTGTACTACAAAAGTACTTGGGGTTGGAAAGTCCAGAAAAGTAACCTATGCGAGCGTATCTACAGTGTCATTACCAGAACTAATTTCAACAGAAGCGACATTGCCAGAATCAAATTTAACTTTAGTTCCGGCTCCAGTTTCATTGTCAACAGTAGTATCTGATTACGCGGCATGTTGTACTGAATTTCAAACGGAAAACGAAAGAAATTCTTTGTCACAAGCACAACTCAATGATTGGATAAGGGATTTGGAATTGTCAAAGGAAAAGGCCGAACTACACGCCTCTCGAATGCAACAATTTAAATTTGTTTCATCTGATGTTAAGGTAACATATTATAGAACTCGTCACGAAGAATTTTCCAAGTACTATACGAAGGAGGTCAGTGTTTGTTACTGCAAAGACATTGCTGGTCTATTCAAACAATTTGGTGAACCATATGATTCAAAAGAGTGGCGATTGTTCATAGACGGCAATAAATTAAGTTTAAAGGCAACCAAAAGCCATCTATCCCGATCGCGCATGCAGTAAATACGAAGGAAACATATGAGATAATGCAAAAATTGCTCAAGTTAATCAAATACGAAGAACATGATTGGAAAATATGTGCCGATCTTAAAGTCGTTGGAATGCTATGTGGTCTACAAAGTGGATACACAAAATACTGTTGCTTTCTATGCAAATGGGATAGCCTCGTCAAGACCACTACATCATAAAGGATTGGCCAGAACGAATCGAGTTTCAAGTTGGGGTAGATAACATAAAATACTCTCCACTTATAAAGAAGGAAAAAATAATTCTACCTCCGCTCCACATCAAGCTCGGCCTTATCAAAAACTTTGTGAAGGCTTTGGACAAAGAAGGCGAACCTTTTCATCATTTGAAGACAATCTTCCCAGAGATTTCAGAAGCAAAAATAAAGGAAGGCATTTTTGTGGGACCGCAAATAAGGAAAATGATGACCAATAACAATTTCAAAGAACTATTGTCACCAGTGGAGGCAGCAGCGTGGGATTCTTTTGAAAAGGTCGTTACTTCTTTTTTAGGCAAACACAAAAGTCCTAACTACGAGATGATAGTGAACGACTTAATCAAAAACTATGCGGAAATGGGTAAATAAAAAAACATATTATAATAAATTACATATTACATAAATTTACATGAGAATATATAGCCATAAATCTGAATTCATCGTCCAGTTCCGAAAGATAAATCCGGCCTAAGAAAATTATATACTAACTAGCAGACCCGGCAGACGTTGTTCTGCCTGACCAGTGACTTCCCTAGAAATACATACATTTTCAAATATTTTTCTTTAACTTTTAACATTCCATTTATTGCAGTGCTTTAGGATATACAATGTTTCTGGCTTTAAAGTCTTTGGTATAAACAAATAAATTTTTTGGATGTCCAACTCAAAAAACGGATCTTTTGAACTCAATGGGTATGACAAAAACCATTATGCGCTTCTGAGCAGATGTATAGTTAGTACTTATTTAATTATATCCTATATCTACCTATAATACTCTGGATATGTATGAGCGGCAATAACAAACAAAAAAAATTAAGTGCTTTGATTAAGATTTAAGAACGTTAAAATGTCACTAAAGCAAATACATTCAGGGATATAAGGAATTGAAATATTACTTAGCTTGTGGTCCTGGAACTGTCCAATTTTCGAAAGAATTTACAAATGTAGCCTATGTATGTCGTACCCAACGAAGATTTTAACGTATTGGAAAAGTTTAAAACAGATCAACCATAAACTTTGGACATTATTGAAGTACAAACAAAGCACTGAATACAAAAAATGTGGGCGTGGCACGGCCCACATTTCCCAAATTATATAATTCTTGACCAAGGGACACACATATCCAAAAATCATTAGTTTAGACCAAAAATATTCAAAGTTATGATGATTTAAATTTTATATCTGGAAATTTAGAGAAGATCGACCATAAACTTTGAACTTATTGAAGTACAAACAAAACACAAAAAATGTGGGCGTGGGACCGCCCACTTTTCCCAGCTAATATCCATCTTGACTAAAGGACACACATATCCAAAAATCTTTAATTTAGACCTAGAGCTATGAAGAATTTAAATTTTATATAGCCTGGGGGAGTGGCACCGCCTACTTTTCCAAAAATTGATATAGCCTAAATCGTACACAACAATCTTCTGAACCAATCTTGACAGTTTAAAAGAGATCGACCATAAACTTTGGACATTATTGAAGTACAAACAAAGCACAAAAAATGTGGGCGTGGCACCACCCACTTTTCCAAAATTATATACATCTTGACCAAAGGACACACATATCCAAAAATCTTTAATTTAGACCTAATATGTTCAGAGTTATGAAGAATTTAAATTTTATATAGCCTGGGGGCGTGGCACTGGCTACTTTTCCAAAAATTGATATAGCCTAAATCGTACACAACAATTTTCTTAGCCAGTCTTGAAAGTTTAAAAGAGATCGACCATAAACTTTGGACATTATTGAAGTACAAACAAAACACAAAAAATGTGGGCGTGGCACCGCCCACTTTTCCAAAATTATATACATCTTGACCAAAGGACACACATATCCAGAAATCATTAATTTAGACCAAATATGTTCAGAGCTATGAAGAATTTAAATTTTATATAGCCTTGGGGCGTGGCACCGCCTACTTTTCCAAAAATTGATATAGCCGAAATCGTACACAACAATTTTCTTAACCAGTCTTGAAAGTTTAAAAGAGATCGACCATAAACTTTGGACATTATTGAAGTACAAACAAAACACAAAAAATGTGGGCGTGGCACCACCCACTTTTCCAAAATTATATACATCTTGACCAAAGGACACACATATCCAAAAATCTTTAATTTAGACCTAATATGTTCAGAGTAATGAAGAATTTAAATTTTATATAGCCTGGGGGCGTGGCACTGGCTACTTTTCCAAAAATTGATATAGCCTAAATCGTACACAACAATTTTCTTAGCCAGTCTTGAAAGTTTAAAAGAGATCGACCATAAACTTTGGACATTATTGAAGTACAAACAAAACACAAAAAATGTGGGCGTGGCACCACCCACTTTTCCAAAATTATATACATCTTGACCAAAGGACACACATATCCAGAAATCATTAATTTAGACCAAATATGTTCAGAGCTATGAAGAATTTAAATTTTATATAGCCTTGGGGCGTGGCACCGCCTACTTTTCCAAAAATTGATATAGCCTAAATCGTACACAACAATTTTCTTAGCCAGTCTTGAAAGTTTAAAAGAGATCGACCATAAACTTTGGACATTATTGAAGTACAAACAAAACACAAAAAATGTGGGCGTGGCACCACCCACTTTTCCAAAATTATATACATCTTGACCAAAGGACACACATATCAAAAATCATTAATTTAGACCAAATATGTTCAGAGTTATGAAGAATTGTAGTTTTATATAGCCTGGGGGTGTGGCACCGCACACTTTTCCAAAAATTAATATAGCCTATGCTTTAACCCATGATCTCAAGAATATACTGTGAAAATTTCATAAAAATCGGTTGAGTACTTTGGACGCCCATAAAGGACACACAGCCACACAGACACACATTCATTTTTATTTATAAGATAAGGCAATGTTTCACAATTTATAAGATAAGGCAATGTTTCAATGTTATTTCACGACACGCATTCAATTTTTTTAGGAGGTGACACCTAAATGAAAGAATTATCGTCAGTTAATATATTCAAACTTACCAAAACTGCGAACAGAATTGAAAAAAGAATAGCAAATCGACATAACCTAGTTTAACTTTTGTAATTAGTTTATCCATTCAGGCGTGATGCGATGACCAAGGGAAATAGGGA
This sequence comes from Sphenella marginata, assembly GCA_951509765.1. Taxonomy (NCBI): domain Eukaryota; kingdom Metazoa; phylum Arthropoda; class Insecta; order Diptera; family Tephritidae; genus Sphenella; species Sphenella marginata. Next base: position 103,274,992 of record OX608078.1, read on the forward strand.
TTCATTTTTATAAATAGATAAGGCAAACAGCTCTATGAAAAAGCTTTTGTATAATAATTTTTTTCTTGAATTCAGATGAATCTAAAATTCACTCTAAGCGGACACAGTCATCAACACTTTTGATATGATAGCTATATTATATGAGCTTATTCTTGGGTCCGCCTTGGTCCACCTAATGGTCAATTTCTTGGAAACGGGTTCGCAGATGAACCTGAAAACTGTTCCTTGTGAAAACTCTCATCAACACCTTTAATTTGATACGCATATTGTTAAAATATGTACATTCGGGGTCACCCCTGGTCCACATTTTGGTCAATATCTCAGGATTCCAGAAACTTTTTTAACTTTTTCTTTCTGAAGAACCTTCTCGGGGCACAAACAAATACAATAAAAAATAAATTAGTGAAATCGGTCCAGCCGTTCTCAATTGATGAGTTATCTACTATACATTTTTTCCCTCCATTTTTATATATATAGATAAGGCAAACAGCTCTATGAAAAAGCTTTTTTATGATAATTTTTTTCCTGAATTCAGATGAATCTAAAATTCACTCTAAGCGGACACAGTCATCAACACTTTTGATATGATAGCTATATTATATGAGCTTATTCTTGGGTCCGCCTTGGTCCACCTAATGGTCAATATCTTGGAAACGGGTTCGCAGATGAACCTGAAAACTGTTCCTTGAGAAAACCCTCATCAACACCTTTAATTTGATACGCATATTGTTAAAGTACATTCGGGGTATCTGGTCCACATTTCGGTCAATATCTCAGGATTCCAGAAACTTTTTTAACTTTTTCTTTCTGAAGAACCTTCTCGGGGCACAAACAAATACAATAAAAAATAAATTAGTGAAATCGGTCCAGCCGTTCTCAATTGATGAGTTACTATACATTTTTTCCCTCCATTTTTATATATATAGATAAGGCAAACAGCTCTATGAAAAAGCTTTTGTATGATAATTTTTTTCCTGAATTCAGATGAATCTAAAATTCACTCTAAGTGGACACAGTCATCAACACTTTTGATATGATAGCTATATTATATGAGCTTATTCTTGGGTCCGCCTTGGTCCACCTAATGGTCAATTTCTTGGAAACGGGTTCGCAGATGAACCTGAAAACTGTTCCTTGTGATCATCAACACCTTTAATTTGATACGCATATTGTTAAAATATGTACATTCGGGGTCACCCCTGGTCCACATTTTGGTCAATATCTCAGGATTCCAGAAACTTTTTTAACTTTTTCTTTCTGAAGAACCTTCTCGGGGCACAAACAAATACAATAAAAAATAAATTAGTGAAATCGGTCCAGCCGTTCTCAATTGATGAGTTATCTACTATACATTTTTTCCCTCCATTTTTATATATATAGATAAGGCAAACAGCTCTATGAAAAAGCTTTTTTATGATAATTTTTTTCCTGAATTCAGATGAATCTAAAATTCACTCTAAGCGGACACAGTCATCAACACTTTTGATATGATAGCTATATTATATGAGCTTATTCTTGGGTCCGCCTTGGTCCACCTAATGGTCAATATCTTGGAAACGGGTTCGCAGATGAACCTGAAAACTGTTCCTTGAGAAAACCCTCATCAACACCTTTAATTTGATACGCATATTGTTAAAATACATTCGGGGTATCTGGTCCACATTTCGGTCAAAATCTCAGGATTCCAGAAACTTTTTGAACTTTTTATTTCTGAAGAACCTTCTCGGGGCACAAACAAATACAAAAAAAAAAATTGGTCCAGCCGTTCTCAATTGATGAGTTACTATACATTTTTCAATTTCACAGTGAACACAATAACGGTTTTAATTTTGGGTTTGAAAGAACGTGCACATAAGAAAAAATGTCACATAAAATTAATGGCGATGTATGTGACAAATGACTTCCATTATTTTCCTGCTTTCCGACTTATTTTTATATTATACCAGGGTCACCCCTGGTCCTCATTTTTGGATATCTCGTAAGCGGGGTAGCATAGGGTCCTGAAAATCACCTCTTTTTTAAACACTCATTAACACCTTTTATTCGACACCCATATTGTAGAAAACCCGTCTGGGGTCACCCCTGGTCCATATTTTGCGAAATACCTCGAATACGGAGTCTTATATGGGACTAATAACTACACTATGTTCAAGCGCTCGTCAACACCTTTCATTTGATACCCATACCGTACAAACACTTTCTGGAGTCACCTCTGGTCCACATTTGGGTCAATATCTCGGAAACGGGACCCCATATGGGACTCAAAACCACTCCATGTTAGAACACTTATCAATACCTTTCAATTGATACTCATATCGTACAAACACTTTCTGGAGTCACCCCTGGTCCACATTTTGTGGAATATCACCAAAACCTTCCCGGTTTCTTATACTTTTTTTGGCCATAAACCATGTCAGGCTCAATCAAAAACTACGTGCAAAATTTCGTTTAATTCGGTCCTGCCGTTCTGGAGTCATAGCGTCAGCAAGGAAAATAGGCTCCATTTTTATATATAGATGTGTCACTTATGTATTTATCTAATTTACTTTTTTATTTTCTTTCAGGAGTAAATATGTCTTTAAAAATTCATTTCTTACACTCCCACGAAAGTGACGAGCATGGCGAAAGGTTTCCCCAGCAAATGAAAGTGATTGAAAGTCGGTATCAAGGATTCTGGGATGTCGCTATGATGGGCGACTACTGTTGGTTTCTCATAAGAGAAACCGATCCTAATCTAAATAAGCGTCAAAACAAGACACACAACTTTTTCAATTATAAAATAAGATCATAGAGCTAAGACAGAACCATATGTACATATGCTATTATTTGTAGGGTACTTAAGTATTAAATGGATATATTTACTTGAATGCTTATAACTTATGTATTAGTTCATCGATTTTGTTCACTGATAGCTTGTTTTTTTTTGTAATAAAACAGAGCTTAGAGGGGGGAAAAAATATCTGCAAAAAAACAAAAAGTTTTCGAGATGCTTCCTCGCAAAGTACAAATTTTTTTATATTTTTACAAAAAAAATTTTAAAAATCCGTAATGATTGTTCACTATGTTTGAATCTGCAGAACCTAGCAAAAAGTGTTGTATGTACTGATTATAGTAAATTTTATAAGCTTTCAAATTTTTCAAACCGTTTTCGAATAGCTCTATTTGTTCTTGAGATATACACGATTAAGTAGAGCCATCTTTTTTGTTTTTTGAAATAACGGTAAATCGTAAATATCTAAAAAAACGGTACCATTCAAGTAAAAATAACCTTGATTTTCGGAATTAGAAGGTGATTTTACATAGGAATTTCACTATGGCGTCTCTGGTGCATTTTGGCTGTAAACCAGTGTAATCAAAATAATGGTGATACTCTGTATAATAATTCATGGCATTCGCCATTTTATGGCACACACTTTACTCTAAACTAAATGAAAACTAAAATAAGCCATCGAATTTTTTGTCAGATCACATTAAATTTTATATTCAAGAGCAAATATGTACATACAATCAATTAAAACAAGTCATGGACCATACACATTTCAGAATCTGAAGTTTCTCTGCACTCAAGCTGTATTCTGTAAGTCTGTCTCATTTCATGTCACTAAATTTGAGATTTTTCATTAGAGACAATTTTTGTGACTTTCGCTGATTTCGGTATTTTGTAAGAAAAAATCACAAAAAGTTCACCATTGATGTGTGGTAAAAACAGATATGCATAAATCTGAAGTTCAGCATTTGACAGCGCTCAAATAAATGTTGCCATAGCGCAGGTAGTAAGTGTCTCGGGGTACAACGTGGGCGGTGCAGTTTCGAACCCAGGATCGGGGACTATTTATTATTTCTGTTTTTTCTTTTTTTGTTAATTAATTATTATATTTTAAATATTTATAAATGACTAGCAGACCCGGCAGACCTTGTACTGTCTGACCAGTGACTTCCCTAGAAATAAACATAAATTTTTTGGATGCCCGACGCATCTTTTTAACTCAATGAGTATAACAAAAGCCGATATGCGCTGCTGAGCAGATGTATAGCTAGTATTTATTTAGTTCTATCCTATTATGTTTAGATTGTCTTTAAACATTGCTGTACACACTTCAATACTCCAGGCATGTATAAATTGCAATACAAACAAAAAACAAGTAAGGAAAGGGCTGTCTTCGGCTGTGCCGAAGGCTTTATACCTTTCATGAATACGCACAACTTTTCTAAGTGTCCGATCCTTACTTACAATTACTTACAAACTCTCCAAAACTGTTAATTTAAAAATACATAGCCAAACCACATTTATCGGAGCAATCGGTAATATGGGAGCTATATGTTATGTAAGTCCGATCTGTATGATTTTCACTACACACATCACATATATAATAAGTACCAAACTTGCAGAATTTTACGTTTCTAGCTTTCTATTTGCAACATATATAGCCCAAAACCCATTTATCGAAACTATATGTTATGTTGATCCGATCTAGGTGATTTTCACTATACACACTACGCATATAATATGTACTAAACCTGCGAAATTTCGCTCTAATAGCTTTTTAATTGCAAGAGTTATAGGCCAAAACCCGTTTATCGGAACAATCGAATGTATGGGAGCTATGCGTTCTATCGGTCGGATCTTGCTGGTTCCGACAAATGATTAATCCTGTGCAAAATGGTGCCTGCTTGCAAAATTTCATCGAGATATCTCAAAAACTGAGGGACTAGTTTGCGTTCAAACAGACGGACGGACAGACGGACATGGCTAAATCAACTCAGCTCGTCGCCTTCGGTATACTTAATGGTGGGTCTATCTCTTCTTCTTCTCACACTTACAAACATCGGACCAAAGTTATAATACCATTTCATGTTCATTAAAGTATAAAAATTAGGTGCATTCATTAAGATTAATGAGCATATGTACGTTCAAATTTCACTAAAGCAAATACATTCAGGGATATAAAGAATTGAAATATTACTTAGCTTGGAACTAACCACTTTTCAAAAAAGTTACATATATAGCGTCGGTCATACCTAACAAAGCTTTTAACGTATTGGGAAAGTTTAAAAGAGATCGACCATGAACTTTGCAAATTATTGAAGTACAAACAAAACACAAAAAAAGGGTCGTGGCGCCGCCCACTTTTCCAAAATTATATAAATCATGACCGAAGGACACACATATCCAAAAATCATTAATTTAGACCAAATATGTTCAGAGTTGTGAAGAGTTAAAATTTTATATATCCTGGGGGAGTGGTACCGCCCACTTTTCCGTAAATTAATATAACCTTAATCGTACACAAGAATCTTCTTAACCGATCTGGAAAGTTTAAAAGAGACCGACCATAAACTTTGGACATTATTGAAGTACAAACAAACAAAAAAAACTGGGCGTGGCACTGGCCACTTTCCCAAAATTGTAAGAATCTTTACCGAAGGACACACCTATCCAAAAATCATTAAAGCATGTGACTTTGTCAAATGGTGTGAAAAATGTATAGTAATTCATCAATTGAGAACGGCTGGACCGATTTCTAGAATTTTTTTTACTTTTCCGCAGGGTTTTTCCAAAATGTTCTTTCGTAAGAACCTTCTCCTAGCAATTACGAATTACTGAAAAAAATTTGAGCCAAATCGGTCCAGCCGTTCTCAATTGATGAGTTACTATACATTTTTTCCCACCATTTTTGTATATGAGCCGGTTATTTTGAAAGTGGTTCAAGTCCATTTGTTCTTGAACTGACATATTTAAGGTTTTGCGTTTGCATTGTTTCAAAAATATTGTTAACAGGTATCAAGTTGTTTTCATGGCTTTGCGGCCGTAAACATGTTAGAATATATTATGTAATACGCTTTATAAACTTTACTACAAAAATAAGATGTATTTCAGAACCTCAAATGGACTTAAACCACTTTCAAAATTAATAAAATCACTTTGTTGTTTATCAAAAAGGAATATAAGTCCACTTCGTGTTCTTTACTCAAATGATTGTAAGTCAATTATTTTACTTAAAATTACTCCACTACCTTTATATGAGTAAAATAAAATTATTACATTGGTTTGACAAGCAAACAACATACTTTCACAATAACATTAGTCAAATTACCCAAAGGAATTGTATATAAAATCGGTTTTGATACTACTTTGATGAAATTAAATAATAGAAATGGTAAATACCTTATTTTTAATGCAGATGAATGTAATACTTAAATGCCATTAACCGTCTGAACGGTTTTAACCTACCAACAAAGCTGTTGAGTTTCGTTGGGGACTTTTTATGTTGCGGATCCCACACCCAGCTCACAATTTGAAGTAGGAATTAGCAAAAGGAATATGCCCGTCGGACAGCGCCAGCAGGTTGAATCGCGGATTTTAGTCGCATTTTACCACAGCCATACCAACCGCGGGTATATTGTAACCCCCTAACCCGATTGGTATGAATGTAACAGTTTGAAAATAAATACGGAAGCTTTTAATTTAGAAACAGATTTTTATTCATGTAATGTATTTATTTATGTAGTTTTTCCCGTTATAAATTTTACTGCTTTGTAGTGAATTTTATTGCCGTACTGTGCAATGATGCATTTTTGGGGAATTTTGTACCATAAGACATTCCATATGCAAGTTTTGATTTTCAGTGGACTTAAACCACTTTCAAAATAAATTTTTTGTTCGTTTCGGTAGCTAGCCAATTTTCAAGTGCCCCAAATCATAGCGATTTTAATAACATTAGACTTAAATTGTTTATAAAAGAAAAGATTGTGTATGGCTGTGGCTATTGTCATCATTAACTCAATTTTTTTTTTTAAAATGGACTTGAACCACTTTCAAAATAACCGGCTCATATATAGATTATAGTTTGGCTAAACGGCTTCCTTGAAAAAAGTTGCTTAGGTGTCGAACAGTACTGTATAGTACGACACACTTTAAAGTTGCTGAAGTAAGCGTTAAGCCAAAACTGGGGTTATCTTCAAATATCTAGTTTACTGGTTTTTGTTGTAAAATTGTCTCAAAATATATTGAAATACATCCTATTTTCTGCTAAGTCCAAATTCAGAAACGTTAATAGTCCGGGATACGCTGTACAAAATCGTGCATGAATAGTACGCCGCTGAGTTCTTGTGATCGGCCTCCGCCCCCGAGGCGCCCAACTTTTGAATCTTCGAAAATTTTCGAAAGTGGTGGGTTTTGGAGCTAGGGGGCGTGGAATGTGGCAAAATTAGGTGTGCAAATGTTTGAATAATACCAAGCTAATTTTTTTTATCACAGAGTCATTGTTGCCATTAACTCGAAAACACAGGAGTCCTGCAAAAAGGGTGGTGCAAAGTCCGAGGCCCCCGCCCTAAAGGGGTAAATTAAATGCCGATTATAAGAGGTTTTATGCAGGACTAGAAAAACCAACCACTTTTTTTTAGGACAATGTTATATTTCTGCTTACTTAACATACCTCACTCTTGTTCTACGTATATGTATATTATTCAAACATTTACACACCTAACTTTGACACATTTGAGGTGGGGGACCCGGGCCCCATGCCAACTTTTTTGTAGGGCTCTTTATGTTTTCAAGCTATTTGCGACCATGGCTGTCTGTGATACAAAAACTAGCTCGGTATTATTTAAACATTTACACGCCTAATTTTGACATATTCCACACCCCCTAACCCCGAAACCCACCAACAAAAATTGGGCGTCTCAGTGAAGGGAAGCCGCTCACAAAAACTCAGCTGTTCAGCGTACCTCGGACGCTTTAGAACTGGCCGTACTTTAATAAAATGCTTGATATACAGTATTGGACAATACAATCGCACCCCCTTTTTGTCATCGAACTAAAACAAAGACGTCCTACAAATAAAGTTTCAGATAATTTCGTATAAAAGTTTGACTTATGTTGTAGCAAACTTCGTTCAAGGTTTTACTAAAAGCTTTGCACCAAATTCAAAATAATTTAGCAAATTTTGAATTCTGAGTACGCTGTTTTGTAGCCCATTCAATTTGACTCTGACAAAGTGCAAGTATTAAGTAGCTCCGACAGCGCCTTGATTTTTAATAAATTTTTTTCCGAACTAAGTTGTGTATTTTCTCCATATAAAAAATAATGTTGTGATTTCGTTGTATGGAGAAAAAATACACATAAAAAAGACGTTGTTATAGCTCGATGTTATATAGGGGGTGCTATAGTATCGTCCAATACTGTATATATATTTCAGCTGCATTCCAGTTAAACTTTAAAACAGTTTCAACATCCTTGGTGGAGGAAATTTCAAAAAAAACTTCCAGTATTGCAGAGACCGCTTAAATAAAAAATCCAGGTACACTAAGCCAGGTGCTGAGATAATAAATGAGGATAAAATAAATGAATAGTGAACACAAGTGTTATTTATATGTAAGTCTTTCTTGTTTCATTGATTATAATAAATACATATCTGAAGTAAAGAACAGCATTTTTTTGCATTACATCATAATTTAACGAGTAGCCATAACTAAAATTTACAGCGATACGGACAATTGCAAATACTCGAATCGGGAAAGAGCTAAAAAAGCAGAATAGTTCGATTCGCCAAAGAGCTAAAATCTCGAATCGCCCATGACCCGAGAAAGCAATGTTTTCTCGAATGGCCAAAGAGCTATAACCCAGTTCGAAAAAAAAGGAGAAAGAATCAATTACAGCAGTTCTTCTCCGGCGCCAAGAGGCCTTACCACTTCGATTCTTTTGTTAATTATTTTTTGTATGAAATGGGACACGATGCAAGACCTTCCCTTTTCGCTTCTTAAGCAATGGATTATACAAGCAGTTCGCTTCAAGCCCTTCATACATGCAGTTATAACTGTCTACTTGCGTTTATGCTTGACAACTTATCACCTCTCTTCTCGAGAAGCGGCAAAAGAATGGCTCTCTGTAAAGCGCTGCGCGAAGGTGCATTGCTCTTACCGAGAAGCTATTGTGTAATGCATTCTGAAGGGTAGAAAAGCACAAGAATACGTTAGCTCAAATTCATGGTTACCACATAATGGTTATTTTCGTGATCAAAAGTGTTCCCAAAAAACGGACCAAACTCCAAAACAAAACAATGTGGGTAGGAACTTAAGTTGATAATATCTACTAAATAAAATACATTTTATTACGTGTGGGAAAATTGTCGCTTCGTATACTCATACAATCCTTGTTGTTGAAAAATTGTCAATATTGATAAATGCAGTATGTGGGAAATGTATCTATACACCTAAGCGCAATTTCGGTTCTTCCTTTTGGTTTTTTTCAGTTAATCATCGAAGCTTTATGTACCTACCTATAAAAATTCCGTGAGGCGTAACCATCTGCCATACAAATTTTTTAAGGCGTTTCCATAACATTTCGAAGTGCAAAACTTCGGCTCAATCCATAGTGATCTGAGGTCAAAGTTGTATGCAGTCTCAGTTTAGATATCCCAATGATAATCTCCCAAATGTTAATAAGTTAAAAGTCAATGGCAAAAGTAAATTTTTTTTACTTGCAAAAAATACATCGCTGTGCTTTTGCTTTTCGAAAAAAAAAATTGTCTTTACAAAATTCAAGCAACTCTCACTAAAGCAGGTGCTGTTTTTTTTGGTTCTGATAAATTTGGTTTGCGCTTGCAGTAGTAAGAAAAATAACTTTTATCTAAGTTATTTCCATTTTCAAGTCAAAATGGTTATTTTTTTTTAAATTTGGATGAGGTAGCTAATTATAAATACATGTTAATTTAGGTAATTTACAAAATCTTTTAGTCAGACAGTGAAGATGAAGAGTACGAGCAATAATTGTTCCGTCCTTAGATAAAATGATTTTTTGTGTATTGTGAAAATTATAATATATTTCAAATAAAGCTGGATTAAAAGTATGAAAACGTGTATTTATTTTTGCATGCTCAACTTGTTACGCCCGTTAAAAATCTTGTCACGCCCGACCAATTTAAAAGTGAGTGTATAAACTATAATTGCAAAACTCATGTAAGTAACATCACGATTATTTAGCTACACAATGAGCTAGTTTTATTCTTGAGCAAGTGACACCATTAGCAGAAAACGGCTGATATAAGCAGGGAGTATCAGATTTTCACTGCGTGGGTGTCGCACCCATTATACTGACATAAGTTGATATAACTTATTTCGATTTACATTTTTTTAAATTTTTATTTCAGATGTTCCTTCTATCGCTATATACCTGACATTTATTAGTCGTTTTAAAGAACTTTAAATTAGAGCTTAAAAGATACACGCAAAAATAAAACTTGAAATGTCGCACCCGCCCCAATGGATTAAGTACGGAACTTGACATGAAAATGTCGATATGGCACATATGGTAAGCGTGCGTGTTTTTTTTTATATATTTTTTTTTTATCTCTTATGTATAAATGTTTTTTTTTTAATTATTTAATACGAAACGTTACTTACATCATAATTGTTTTTAATTTTTTTTGTAATGGATTTATTACGGTTGTGATATTTTGTGAGAAATAGAATTACCGATATCTGTACACAAATGAATTTTCATAATTTTGTTGGTTATAGACGACGAATGCTAAAGTAAAGAAATAAACTTCCCACTTTTTTTTTAATTCTTATTAAAATTTTATTTGCTTAAATTGTGATTATGCAAATGTATGTATGCATTGCGCTACAACTTAACCAATTAACGCCCACTGTACCCATAGGTACTTATTCAAATATCGAAAAAATGTATTTTAAATATCGAAAATATATAGTTTTGCTACAACTATGACATATGTAAACTGCTTTGAACGCAAGTACATTATTCAGTTTCATATTGAAACTATTAACCCCTTATGAGAACACATATGTACATATGTATGTATGTGTTGGAAACTGAAACAAAAATTACTGTTTTTTTGTGTGTTTTTTAACGTTGGGCCATATATATATCTGAAAAATATGCTCCAAAATCGGTTTACTCATGTATTAACACTAAATAACAGTTGTTACTGTCTCAAAACCAGTAGAGAACAAGTAAGGAAAGGGCTGGCTTGGGCTGTGCCGAAGGCTTTATACCTTTCATGAATACGCATAATATTTTTAAGTGTCCGATCCTTATTTACAATTGGTTAATTTAAAGCCCAAACCAAATTTATCGGAACAATCGATTGTGTGGGAGCTATATGTTGTGTTGGTCCGATCTGGTTGATTTCCACTGTATACGTTGCATATATAATGCGTACCAATAATACGTACCTGCATAATTTTACGTTCCTAGCTTTTTAAATATAAGACTTAGAGGGCAAAACCCGTTTATCGGAACAATCGATTGTATGGGAGCTATGCCTTGTATCGGTCCGATCTTTCTGGCTCCGACAAATGATTAATCCTATGCAAAATGGCGCCTACTTGCAAAATTTCATCGAGATATCTCTAAAACTGAGGGACTAGTTTGCGTACAAACAGACGGACGGGCAGACGGACAGACGGACATGGCTAAATCAACTCGCCTTATCGCCCTGATCATTTCGGTATGCTTAATAGTGGGTATATCTCTTCTTCTTATCATACTTACAAACATCGGACCACAGTCATAATACCATTTCATGTTCATGAAAGGTATAATTACACCTAGTTTAGAAGAAAAGCTGTGGTAAAGTTGTGACACATATATTAAACGCAAAATCTTCCCAACCCGTCTTCAAAATGGGAGCAGCTCTAGCGCAGGTAAATGTTGGCATTAGACTGAACATGTGTCAAAAAAATTAATGTTATATGTTAATTAATATTCGCACACGCCGACTATGCACAGAATTTTTTGATTTTTTACAAAACTGGAGAACAAAGTTTAGTCCTCTATAGGACCCTAGTCAAGCAAATTGTTTTTAAAATAATAGTGGCATGTTGTTACGCTCTTTATCCTCTTTCAAAGCTTCTCCATGCAAATTTTGTTTTTATCACAATTTATAGCATATAATGCCAATAAAAGTATCAGCTAAGGGAAAACAATTAAAGTAAGTGAAAACAAATAAATATATCAGTTTCCAAAGAATCAGCCATATGTGCGGAAAAGTTTTTTGCTATTTTTATACCCAGCGTGCTAGTACTAGTACAAGGGTATTATAATTTTGTCCACATAACGGTACTATGTAACGGCGCATAATAATCGAGTTAGATATAGAGTTCCATATATGAAAGTTCTTAGGTTGAAAAGAGGAATTGATTAAGGCATGTCCGTCCGTGTACACGATAACTTGAGTAAAAATTGAGATATTTGCATGAAATTTTGCATACAGGTTACTTTCGATATCGAAAATTTCGAAAATCACATAAATTGACATAACTTGCGTCAAAACTGAGATATTTGCATGGAATTTGGTGTATTGGTTACTTTCTGCCCAAGGTGGCTGCTATAGAAAATGGACGAAATCGAATTATAACCACGCCCCCATTTTCGATATCGAAAACTTTGAAAATCACATAAATTAACATAACTTGAGTAAAAATGTAGATCTTTGTATGAAATTTGTTATACAGGTTACTTTTTGGCCAAGGTAGGTTGCTATTGAATGGGCGAAATCGGATGATAACCAAGCCCCCTTTTTCGTAATCGAAAATTTCGAAAATCACATAAATTAACATAAGTTGAGTAAAACTTGAGATATTCGCATGAAATTTGGTACACACGCCCCCTTTTGCGATATCAAAAAATTTGGAAAATCACATAAATTGACATAAGTTGCGTCAAAACTGAGATATTTGTATGGAATTTGGTGTATTGGTTACTTTCTGCCCAAGGTGGCTGCTATTGAAAATTTACGAAATCGAATTATAACCACGTCGCCATTTTAGATATCGAAAATTTTGAAAATCACATAAATTAACATAACTTGAGTAAAAACTGAGATATTTGCATGGAATTTGTTATGCAGGCTACTTTCTGGCCAAGGTGAGCTGCTGTGAAAATTATCGAAATCGGATGATAACCACGCCCATTTTTTCGATATTGAAAATCACATAAATTAACACAAGTTGAGTAAAACTTGAGATAGCTTGCTGGGTTATGAGCTTTTACGGCCGGTAATGTTTAAAGAAAAACAGAAGTTTTTACTTTTCCTTCCTATGCATTTCAACGCTTTCGCGTCATCCTCAGGGAAGTCTATATATATTACAAACAACATATAATTACAATATATCGACAGCCACACTGCAAAACCCTGTATGTTCAAAACCAAAAAGTTTTCAGGAGAGGGAAAAAACTGTAATAATTATAACGTATGTATATGAGCGACGGTTATTTCATTTCACCACTGGAAAGAAACGGGAAGTTGTAACACGATTTTGACTGCATTTTAATGCGCGCAATATAAAGATCTATTGAAAAGGCTCAGAACCTTATTTTTGGAAAAATAGTGACTTACGGGGTTTTGCAGTGTGGCTGTCGATATACTTAAATCAATAATTTTAAATGTTAAATTTAAAGTTTGTGTCAAAAACTCACATAAATTTCACTAATTAATAAAAACAATCACATCACATATTTATTCAAAACATCACAACATATTTAACATTTAATTTTGTTTATATTTTCTTCTGTTTAATGACAGATGTGTAAGCGCTGTTTGTATTGTCCACATCTTCTTTGAAATACATGACATTGGTCAACTGTTGTTGTATGCGGAGAGTTTCTAGTGTCATTCTTCGCTTTGCTTTTCTTTCAATGTCCAAAATTCGAGCGTTTGCGAAGTCGGCTGTGTGGTTGTTGATGGTCAGGTGCTGGGCCAGTGCTGTTGTTGTTTTCTTGTTTTTTGAGTCCATTTCATGTTCGTAGATTCTTGTTCCTAATGCTCTTTTTGTTGTGCCTATGTAGCGTTGGTCGCATGCGTTTTCCCCATCACCTTTGCATTTTATTTCATACACTACATTGCTTTGTTGTTCTTTGCCGATCCCGTCTTTTGTTTTTTTAAAAACTTTCCAGCAAAAAAAAAACCGAAAAATAAATAATATTTCAAACAACAAATATGAAGCAATTCTATCATGTTACATAATAAAGCAGCACAACAAAAACTACAAGAAACTAGCAAAACAAAAAGAGAGACTAAGGTTTCTACTTCGATGCAAAGATTACGGCATCATTCCGCCGCACTTACAAGGCAAGACGAAGACAATACAACACTGCTTCGAACTAGATACAACCCAACGCGACTTAGTTAGGATAGAACAATGTTTTCTACTGAAAGTTTTGAACTTAGAAATAAAGGAATGCAACATCAATATTAAAATTATTGTTGTTGTTGGTTTTTGCGATCTTTCTTGTTTTTACATATTTGTAAGTTTTGCAAGCTTGAGATCAGAGAAACAATAATTCGTAATGAATTTTAATTGTCAGTTTTTGGGAAAAATTGATAATTGGAGAAAAATTACATTGTTAAATCACAGCGATGGATAGGATTACATGTTTCAGAGTTTCCAAGCTCATCATCAGATCCCTTTTCGGACACTGGGATGCGAACCAGTGTCTGCACCAAAGTCGCCCATTTTAAACACCATCTGCCTTTGCCAGAAAGTAACCTGTGTACCAAATTTCATGCGAATATCTCAAGTTTTGAAGTTTGGACTTGGGCCAAGTTGTATGATATTGCTTGCTGGGTTATGAGCTTTTACCGCCGGTAATGTTTAAAGAAAAACAGAAGTTTTTACTTTTCCTTCCTATGCATTTCAACGCTTTCGCGTCATCCTCAGGGAAGTCTATATATATTACAAACAACATATAATTACAATATATACTTAAATCAATAATTTTAAATGTTAAATTTAAAGTTTGTGTCAAAAACTCACATAAATTTCACTAATTAATAAAAACAATCACATCACATATTTATTCAAAACATCACAACATATTTAACATTTAATTTTGTTTATATTTTCTTCTGTTTAATGACAGATGTGTAAGCGCTGTTTGTATTGTCCTCATCTTCTTTGAAATTCATGACATTGGTCAACTGTTGTTGTATGCGGAAAGTTTCTAGTGTCATTCTTCGCTTTGCTTTTCTTTCAATGTCCAAAATTCGTGAGTTTGCGAAGTCAGCTATGTGGTTGTTGATGGTCAGGTGCTGGGCCAGTGCTGTTGTTGTTTTCTTGTTTTTTGCGTCCATTTCATGTGCGTAGATTCTTGTTCCTAATGCTCTTTTTGTTGTGCCTATGTAGCGTTGATCGCATGCGTTTTCCCCATCACCTTTGCATTTTATTTCATACACTACATTGCTTTGTTGTTCTTTGCCGATCCCGTCTTTTGTTTTTTTTTTTTTAAACTTTCCGTAGTGTGTTATGTGGTTTGTATGCAAAAATTATGTTGTCTTGTTTTATAAGTCGCGTAAGCTGTTGATTATTGGTTAGGCCTGGTACGTAGGTTACTCCGATATATATTTTGTTGGTGTTTTCCTCTAGGTTGTTAGTTGCAACATTAGGGTGGTCGACCTTTTTCGAAAAATTTTTTAACCAGTTTTTTATTAATGCGGGCGGGTAGCTATTTTTCCTCAGTATATTTATTATTCTGGTAGTATTATCTTCCATGAACTCTTCGTCGCTTAAGGTATGGACTTTCCGTATGAAACTGGTTACCGTGTTAGCTTTTTGCTTCCATGGGTGATTCGAATGGTAGTTGATGATTCTACCAGATGCTATTGATTTTGCATACCAATTTACATGCAAGTTGTTATTTCTGCGATGTATTTCTACGTCTAGGAAGGCAATTTTGTTGTTGTTTTCTTTTTCATCGGTAAACTGTATTTTGGTATGTTGTGCGCTTAGTATAGTCAGTATGTCTTCCACGTCCTTTGTTTTAACGATAGCGAATATGTCATCTACATATTTGGTTATGTATTTTACATATATGTCTTTACTTTTTAGTTCAGCGAGGCTGTCGTCAAGAATTTTGTCCAATACAATGTCTGCTATGGTTGGAGACAGTGGGTTACCCATTGGCATGCCATAAATTTGTTGATATATGGTTTTGTTGTATGAAAAATAGTTATTGTCACGTAAGCAGAAGTCAAGAATTGTATGGAACTGTTTTTTGTCTATTTTAGTGAATGTCTCCAACTTTCCCCATTTTGTCATTATTGTTTGTATTGCAAGATTTATTGGAATATTTGTGAATAGTGACACAACGTCAAAAGAGATCAAGGTTTCGTCATCCTCTATTTTGATGTTTTTTATTTCGTCTCTAAGTTGAAAAGAGTTTTTGATATTAAGATCTGTGGATATAATATTTTTAAGTATGCTTCCAATATGTTTTGATAGACCGTAGTACGGTACATTCGTAGAAGAACATATTGGTCTTAGCGGTATGTGCGGTTTGTGTATTTTTGGAATTCCTTAAAGTCTTGGTGCATTGGCAGCTGAAGATGTTAGTTAATGTTTTTGGTTTATATCTATTCTATTCTGTTTGAAAAGTTGGTTTATAATGTTGTTGTTCTTCCTTAGTAGTTTTTGCGTGGGATCATTCCTAATAGTTCTGTAGGTTTGTTTGTCATTTAGCATTTCCTCCATTTTTCGTTCATATTCGGTCTTGTACATAAGTACCGTCTTGCTGCCTTTATCAGTGTTGGTGAGTAGAATGTCGTGCTTGTGTTGGTCCAAGAAGCTTTTTGTGTCCGCGTATGTTTTAAGTATGAATTTTTCTTTCGTGTTGTTGTTTAGTCTTCGCCGAAAAGTGTTTATTTTAGCTGCAACGTCGCTCCTTACCGTATCTTTAACCCTATCATCTTCAATACCTTGAATTCCTTGCTCCAAGTCTGCCACAATTTCTATCGGAGAAAATGTCTTCCTTGATATTGGTAAGGCGAATTTGTTGCCAAGTGACAGCAACCACCGTGAGTCTTCAGGTACTTCTATGTTGGTCTTGTTAACGAACCAATCTTCGTTAAATGTCATGCCAAACTTTGTGACGTTTTTCGCGATTTTCCTTTGGATTTTGTTGTTGTGTACCTCTTGCGTTTTTGTGGCGATTTGTATGGAAAGCTGTTTGTGATTCTGCATAATGTTATCGTAGTCCATTCCTTGACAATACAAACAGCGCTTACACATCTGTCATTAAACAGAAGAAAATATAAACAAAATTAAATGTTAAATATGTTGTGATGTTTTGAATAAATATGTGATGTGATTGTTTTTATTAATTAGTGAAATTTATGTGAGTTTTTGACACAAACTTTAAATTTAACATTTAAATTTATTGATTTAAGTATATCGACAGCCACACTGCAAAACCCCGTAAGTCACTATTTTTCCAAAAATAAGGTTCTGAGCCTTTTCAATAGATCCTTATATTGCGCATTAAAATGCAGTCAAAATCGTGTTACAACTTCCCGTTTCTTTCCAGTGGTGAAATGAAATAACCGACGTATGTATAACGTTATAATTATTACAATTTTTTCCCTCTCCTGAAAACTTTTTGGTTTTGAACATACAGGGTTTTGCAGTGTGGCTGTCGATATATTGTAATTATATGTTGTTTGTAATATATATAGACTTGAGTTATTTTTATTTTCTGTTTTTCCGACAGGGTGAATGCTAGATATATATTGGAACGATTTTCCGTCATCCCTTGTCAATTTTTGTTTGTTTACAAACCGGTTTCGGCGATCCGCCATCTTCAGTGTAAGTTTTTGTTCTGATCTGTGTCTATCCGTTGTCCAGTATTTATAGTTTGAATGCTGTAGGTAAAGTTAGTATGCGTGTATATAGTTCGTGCGTTAGGTTCGTGTTTCACGAATGTTCCCGAGCGGCAAGCTGCAATAGGGTTGTTTTGAAACTCGTCTATTAGTTTGTTTGTCAGGCACTGCTGAACGCTATGTAATGTCAGGTAATGCTGAATGTTCTCGAGCGGCAACTCGTTAACTAGTTTGTGGGTCAGGTAATGTTAATCTTGTGCTTGAATAGAAGTCGGTAATTTTTGTCCTTTGGTTTGTTTTGTGTGTTCGCTCGTTTATCGTTACTTGTCTGGTTATTGTACCTGCTGCGTTGTTTTGTTTTTTGTAGACTAGTTTTAGAGGTTCGAATATTGCATCAGAATTGGTGCTAGTTTGTTCGTTTATTATTCTTCCGTCAAATGTCTTTAGTTTGTATATTTCCATGTTCTCAAGCACATTTAAGCGTCGCCCTTTTGTTTGCACGTGAAGTGTTTTGGCTGTGCTTTTGATTTTAGCCGGGGTGCATTTGTTTTCATACATGTGGTTAGCAAAGTTCGATTCTGGTGTGATGGAGGGTTTCCGTGTCTTTCGGTTGTAGTCCCTGATATGTTCCCGAAATCGTGTACTTATTTTCCGTCCTGTTTGTCCTATGTAGCTGTGCTGGCATTCGCAAGTAAGTTTGTATACCCCATGTTCGCTGAACGGCTCCGCTGAGTTGGTGTTAGTTGCTAGTTTTTGTCCCAAGTTGTTCGATGTTCTGAATGCTGTGCTGATGTTGTGTTTCTTGAAAAAGTTGGCCAACTTGTATGTGGTGTTTCCAGTGTATGTCATAACTGTCCAAATTTTGGCCTTTTCCCCTTCGGTTTCCCTTCTCTGCACCAAATGGTTGCTTCGGAGTTTGTCCACTAGGGTCTTTTTGTATCCGTTGCTAGTTGCTATGCTGTATATCGTGGTGAGCTCTTTCTTGTATGATTCCTTAGAGAGAGGCGTTCGCTGAAGTCTGTCCACTAGATGTCTTAATGGTGCATTCTTGTGTTGTTGCGGATGGTTCGATGTACAGTGGATTATGGTGTCCGTGGTTGTTGGTTTTCTGTAGATGTCATAGTTGAACTTGTTCGTGAGTTTGTTGATTCTAACCGTTAGGTCCAAGTAGTTCAGTTTTCCCTCCTTCTCCGTTTCCATTGTGATCTAAATAAGCAGCATGAGAGCATAAAATTCACAATGGAAACGGAGGAGGAGGGACTCCTACTTCGATGCAAAGATTACCGCATCATTCCACCGCACTTACAAGGCAAGACGAAGACAATACAACACTGCTTCGAACTAGATACAACCCAACCCGACTTAGTTAGGATAGAACAATGTTTTCTACTGAAAGTTTTGAACTTAGAAATAAAGGAATGCAACATCAATATTAAAATCTCTACATATAATAAAATTGTAACAGGTCAATGTCTGTACATGGCAGATATCAACAAAAAATTGATTGGGGGAAGCATTATTGAACGAGTAGAATCCAAATCAACCATTTTTTTAATTTTTGTGTGTCTGTCTGTCTGTCTGTCCGTATGTTTGTGGCCGTATCACTCTGAAAGTACTGAACGGAAATGAATGAAACTTTTTTCGTTGGATTGCTAGATACTCAACTTAAAATTTAGGATATCACTTTTTTCGATATCTCAACCGGGTTTGGAGTTATCGCCCAATATGTGGCCCATGTCTGTATGTATGTTTGTGGTCGTATCAATAAAAGTACTGAATGGAATTGAATGAAACTTCTCCGTTGGATTGTCAGACGCTCAACCTAAGGTTTGAGATATTAGTTTTTGCGATATCTCAACCGGTTTTGGAGTTATCGCCCAATATGTGGACCAGGGGTGGCCAAAAATGTCTTAGTACAATATGGATGTCAAACGAAAGGTGTCAATGAGTGCTGTAATATGCGATGTGATCAATTGAAATATCCCAAATGGTTTCGGAGATATCTTGAAGTTATCGACGAATATGTATTTGCAAAAAAATGTGTTAGTACAATATGGGTATCAAACGAATGTTATATGCGATATGCTTAATTTAAATATCTCAAATGGTTTCAATTATATATCTTAAAAAATTTCGGACGGAAAATGTACAGACATCGACCTGTTACAATTTTATTATATGTAGAGATATGTATGTATTTCAAATTTCGAAAACTGGCCCAAATGTATTTTTTAATTGTTGTTGTGAACTATACAATCAAGTTATAGAAAGAAAGTCGAACTTCGAAAAAGTGCGTATAGGCTATAATGATTAAAATCGGACTCCGTCTGTTATAAGTTCTGATACGCAGCGAAGCAAGCGGGCCTTACTATCTCTTACATATAACAAAATTGTAACATGCCGATGTCTGTACATGGCAGATATCAACAAAAAATTAACTGTTGTAGCTGTTAAATTAACAATTGAAGTGAATTTTTTTGAGTTACCAAGCAATTGTATCTAAAAAAAAGTATAGCTTAAAAAAAAAGATATATGTCTAAGTTCCCAACAAACATAGACAATTTTTTTCTCCAACTTGAGGTTAAGCTTTGTTCTCCAACGTTATTTCTCAACTTGCGCAATTTTTGAGATGAAGTTGAGAAATTGCCTGGCCCCTGCGGGTTGGGGCTTAGAATATGCCCGCGGTAGGCATACCGGTCGTAAGAGGCGACCAATATGCACAAAGGTAATGATGTGCAACTCGATGGTTGATCTACGGATATGATGCCTCCCACCTCTCATTACCCATCTTCTCCTTCCTTTCGGAAGGAGGGATGACATGACCTAGAAGGTTGCACTGGTCATACCAAATCGCTCCCACGACAGTCGGGCAGTACCGCAAGGGAGTACCGGAGCGTACCGGATTCATATCCGGCCAAGGACTGTTATTTCGACAACACTCCCCAAAACCTTCGGGGAGTGATTTTGTTGTTAAAACAACAACAACAACATGCGCTTAATTTAAATATCTCAAATGGTTTCAATTATACATCTTCAAAAATTTCGGACGGAAAAAGAGAAGGGTGGGTAGATGCCATGTACAGACATCGACCTGTTACAATTTTATTATATGTAGAGATATGTATGTATGTATTTCAAATTTCGAAAACTGGCCCAAATGTATTTTTTAATTGTTGTTGTTAACTATACAATCACGTTATAGAAAGAAAGTCGAACTTCCAAAAAGTGCGTATAGGCTATAATGATTAAAGTCGGACTCAGTCTGTTATAAGTTCTGATACGCAGCGAAGCAAGCGGGCCTTACTAGTTATTAATACGACCATTCAACACATTCAGCAACCACTAAAAAACAGACTTCAAGGAATGGACTACGATAACATTATGCAGAATCACAAACAGCTTTCCATACAAATCGCCACAAAAACGCAAGAGGTACACAACAACAAAATCCAAAGGAAAATCGCGAAAAACGTCACAAAGTTGGCATGACATTTAACGAAGATTGGTTCGTTAACAAGACCAACATAGAAGTACCTGAATACTCACGGTGGTTGCTGTCACTTGGCAACAAATTCGCCTTACCAATATCAAGGAAGACATTTTCTCCGATAGAAATTGTGGCAGACTTGGAGCAAGGAATTCAAGGTATTGAAGATGATAGGGTTAAAGATACGGTAAGGAGCGACGTTGCAGCTAAAATAAACACTTTTCGGCGAAGACTAAACAACAACACGAAAGAAAAATTCATACTTAAAACATACGCGGACACAAAAAGCTTCTTGGACCAACACAAGCACGACATTCTACTCACCAACGCTGATAAAGGCAGCAAGACGGTACTTATGTACAAGACCGAATATGAACGAAAAATGGAGGAAATGCTAAATGACAAACAAACCTACAGAGCTATTAGGAATGATCCCACACAAAAACTACTAAGGAAGAACAACAACATTATAAACCAACTTTTCAAACAGAATAGAATAGATATAAACCAAAAACATCAACTAACATCTTCAGCTGCCAATGCACCAAGACTTTACGGACTTCCTAAAATACGCAAACCGCACATACCGCTAAGACCAATATGTTCTTCTACGAATGTACCGTGCTACGGTCTATCAAAACATAGTGGAAGCATACTTAAAAATATTATATCCACAGATCTTAATATCAAAAACTCTTTTCAACTTAGAGACGAAATAAAAAACATCAAAATAGAGGATGACGAAACCTTGATCTCTTTTGACGTTGTGTTAGGGTTAGGTTAGGTTAGGTAAGGTGGCCGCTATTCCACTGTGGGAACAGCTCACTTAGACACTTAATGGTCCGTTGTGATGCCACTAACTTCACGGTGACATTAACCTAAGTTCGTTTGGAGAATCGCTGTGTAGCGACAATAAAGCTCCGGATTTGACACACATCGATCTTCGACACGTCCTCCGGAGACCTAAGAACATCCGACCCTAGATACCTGAGCCTGGTCCCAGCAAACGCTGGACAACTAAGCATGAAGTGATTTGATGATTCCACCTCGTCGTCCTCCATGCAGCTCACACATCTAGGGGTTTCAAGAATATTTAGCCGCACCGCATGTATCCCTATTGGACAGTGCCCCGTCAATACCCCGATTATCAAGGAAAGATGTGCCTTGGAGAACCCTAGTAATTCCGCTGATCGCCTGGAGTCAACCCCCGGCCAGAAGGACTTCGATACTTGACATAAGGTGGTGTCAGCCCAGCGCTTGCTAAGCTGATTCGAAGCCCATCTGCCCAGAAGCAGACCACAGGTGGTAAGGGGAATACCCAGTACTCTGGAGGCGGCCACATCAGTTTCAAGAGTACCCGCTCTGGCCAAGAGATCCGCCTGGCGATTGACGGGAATGTCACAGTGGCCTGGCACCCAAATAATTTTTATTTTGAAGTAGTCGGCTGCAACCGTAAGCGATTCCAGACAGTCACTCACTGTCCTCGACCGAACGTTGCTAGCACTCAGCGCCCTAATTGCCGCCTGACTCTCGGAGTAGATATTAAACTCCTTTACAGCGAAAGCGCTGGACATCATCCCATCCACCGCATCCTTGATGGCGGCAACCTCCGCTTGAAAAACGCTACAATGATCAGGTAGCCGAAATTTAATGCTGATCCCAAGTTCCTGACAGTAAACGCCACCCCCCACACAACCATCAAGCTTTGACCCATCCGTAAACAAATTCACCAATCCCTTCCCCCAAACAGGTTCCTCGCCTGTCTACTCGTCCTTTGCGGGTATATGAGTCGAAAAACTCCGCGTGGCGGCAGAGATCGGAGCAGTCAAAGCTCGATAGTATATTGGAATGGCCACAATGAACAAGCTTATATCCAGCATGTCGAAGCCTAATTGCAGCCCGAGCTGCGCCCATTTTTCCTACCAGGTCAATAGGGTGCAGATTAAGCATGACATTCAATGCCAGGGTAGGAGTGGTCCGCATGACCCCACTAATCCCCACCATGGCCATTCGCTGCACCGTGACCATCTTTTTCATGGTGGAAGCCGTGTCTAGCGCGCTCCACCAGACCACTACACCATAAAATAGAATGGGTTTTACCACCATCTCATACAACCAGTAAACCACCCTCGGAGATAGGCCCCAACGTTTGCCAATGGCCCCCCTGCAACAGTAAAGAGCGACTGATGCCTTCCTGGCCCTGTCCTCTGCATTCAGCTTCCAGGACAGCTTTCTGTCCAGGATAACCCCCAGGTACTTAACCTTTTCAGAAAGTACCAACGGTACTCCCCCAATACAGGGCAATACAAAATCGACAATCTTATACTTTCTAGTAAAGAGGACTTGTTCAGTTTTACTAGGGTTGACAGCTAGTCCACAAGATTCGGACCACTCTGTCACGATACCCAAAAATCCTTGCAGAACATCACTAACGGTACTAAGAAACTTTCCCCTGGCAAGGATTGCTAGGTCATCAGCATAGGCTATCACATGACAGCCCCTGCGCTCAAGGTCCTGGAGCAAGCCGTTAACTACTACGACCCGGAGAAGGGGAGAAAGAGCACCTCCTTGCGGCGTGCCCCTTCTCACTCTTCTCTGAGCCCCAGCACCTCCCCACTCCGCCATAACAATCCTGCCACAAAGTAAACTGTCGTTAATTTCTATCAAACTTCTACCAGACTTGCTAAGCCCCGTATGATGGCAGAAGGGAAAACATTGTTAAACGCTCCTTCGATGTCTAGAAAGGCCCCCAGCACGAACTCTTTGTGCTGGAAGGACCCCTCAATCAGCTTCACAACGGAATGAAGCGCCGTCTCAGTTGATCTGCCTTTGCAGTAAGCATGCTGCGCAGCCGAAAAACTCTCCCTAGGAATCCTGCTGCGTATATACAAGTCAATCAGGCGCTCCAGCGTTTTCAGAAGAAACGAGGAGAGACTGATCGGCCTGAAATCCTTGGGAGATACGTGAGAGCACCTCCCGCCTTTGGAATAAAGGTAACCTTGACCATATTCCATGAAGCGGGTATGTAGCCCAACCTCAAGCAATTGGAGTAGATGGGGGCCAGCCAGCTGCAAGAAATCCCCAGCGATCTCTGTAGTTGCACAGGAATTATGCCATCAGGCCCGGGTGACTTGTAGGGCTTAAAAGAAATGACGGCCCATACAAGCTGGTTTTCATCCAGGGTGATGGCTGGCCGACACCCCCGCCCACAGTCGAGGGCGAGGAGGCATCGCGGTCCTGTGAAACTGGGACGTCAGGAAAGTGAGCGTCCATAAGAAGCTGGAGAGATTCCTCGCTACTCATAGCCCAGCTACCATCTACATTCCTCAAATACCCCAAGGGAGCAGGACTCCCGGACAGAATCCTCCGGAATCTAGCAGACTCGTTGCAACCCTCCACGCTTTCGCAGAAAGCCTTCCAGGAATCCCGTTTGGCTTTCCTAATTGCGGACTTGTAAATAGCCAACCCAGCTTTGTAGAGCTCCCAGTCGGAAGGTAATTTACTCTTCCTGGCCCTGTTAAACAGGCGCCTGCTGGAAGCCCTAAGGTCGTCTACTTCCTGATTCCACCAAGGTGGTTTTCGCTTTCCACTTACGTTTTTCAGTGGGCAAGCGATTTTATACGCTTTGTTGCAAGCATAGGTGTATTTCTCCACCAGAGCATCAATAGCGGTCTCTGATAATTCTGAGCCCGATACGGGTGCTCTCGGGAGAAACTCATTCAATTAGCTACAGTACCGGACCCAGTTAGTACGCCTAGGATTTCTAAACATGGTTTTACTGGGCCTAGATTTATTAAGAGAGAACTGAATATACCTATGATCAGAGAAGGAGTGTTCCGGAAGAACACGCCAGTCGGATATAAGGGGAAACAGGTCTCCCGAAGCAAGAGTGAGGTCCAGGACCTCCTCCCCCACTGATGTTACAAAAGTGGGGTCATTACCCCTGTTGCAAATACATAGCCCTTCATTAAGAATAAAAGCAAATAGTGACTCACCTCTTGCGTTAGTATTCGTACTCCCCCACAGTGAGTGATGCGAATTCGCATCCGCTCCGACAATTAGCCCAACGCCTCTTCGCCTAGCCTCAGCGGTAACCTTCCACAGGGTTTCAGGAGGTGGCCTATAAGTGTCGTCATGGGCCATGTAGGCCGAGACCAGCCACGATCCCTTATTGCCATCCTCCAAGCACACAGCCGTTACGTCACCGTCACTGAAATTGTGAAGAAGAAAAGCTTTAACATCTTTCCTTACCAGTACACATGATCTTGTCCTACCTGCCGTTCCGTGCACAAATAGTGTGTATTTGTCAGTCCTCAATCCAGATATGTTGTTGCCGCTACTGCTCAGCCACGGCTCCTGGATGAGGACAACGTCCACCCCGCCTTGTTCCAGGCAGAGCAGGAGGCTGGCGGAGGCCGCCTTAGAGTGTTGGAGATTTATTTGTCGGATGATCATCATCAGACAAATCCATCTCGTCCACCTCAGCAACCTCCCCCCCCCCCCGAGGCTAACAGCCTCTCCTCCTCCGCCCAGTCGAACAGCCCTCCAACGCTGCAGACAGATCCCGCCACAGACGGGATGCCAACAGAGCTGGTGCTGTCCAACACTGTAGGATTGGACACCGTAATTACGGCTTCCGATATCCCCACAGGCTCGTCTCCCTTCCGTCCCACATCAGGAGGTGTTGCTTCATCCCCCCTGGCATCAGCGTTGTAGATTCTTAGAACCACACGCTCAATGCCATAGGAGATGACACCCCTTGAAACAGTGAGAGGACCCGTGGACTCCGCGTTAAGTAGCAATAGCACTTGACGACGGGGCCCCTCGGGTTCCTCAACCCTGAGAACCTTCCAATTGTGGGTCGGGAGGGTTCGGCAGGTAGCCACACCCGAGCCCTTGGTCGAGGAGGGAGGTCCCTCCTGTCCACGGCCTCGAGCCTGGCACCCCGCCACAACTCCCCCACCAGAGAGATAAGATGCCTGAAAAACAACGCCGACCGCTCGTCAGCGCACTCTATCAGTCTAAAGCCATGGTACCATCCCATATACTCAATGGATGGCGGTGACCCAGGGTACCTATCCACAGCGGTCATATAGGCTTCAGAGATGGCATTGGCCACCCAGCTCCACTCTTCCCTGGAGATGGCCCCGTCCTCTCTGCACCTGTCGACTACCCCCAGGGTGATGCGGCCGGCACGTCTAGAGACTTCGCTAAACGAGCGTTGCACAGCTACACCACCCCGGGCCTTCCTTCCGCTTTCCAGATTGTTCTGCCCATTCGACAGAGCATCGACGCCGAGTGGGGCCGGCTTACCCCCTGCACTATGTGCTGGAGGCTGATCAGCGCTGCTCAAAACATTCCTGGCCCACTCTAGCGTCCGGGAATGCTTCTCAGAAATCTGGGAACCATCCAGACCGCCGTAGCGGTCCAGGATCTTGGCAGCCAAGCGCTGATCGCACATGGCTTTCCTTCTCAGAGTCGCTCTCTTACTCCTACCCGACCGCCGATTCCCTGTGCTCACAGGAACGCTTGGAGACCGTCCACTACTTGTGCTCGCCACGTTATCCAGATTGCTCATCAGATGAGCCCTCTGTGGCTGAGCACCCGTTTGTACGCCAGAACCCTGTCCGGCGGATGTCGACTTCGACGCTCCTTCATTGACAGCAGTGCCCGCACTCAAAACAGCACCAGCCCTGCTGTAACATGCCGGGGAGGTTGCTTCCAGGTTGCGAAGGTTTGCTGTCTGGTTTGCGTTTCAGTCCAGTCTGACCACGCGATAAGCTAGGAAGAGACCCGTTGCTGTTCAGTACCCTCGTCAATCTCCCCCTCCTTTACTTCCTTGTAGTTGTTGTTGTTAATATTGTCCATTCTAAAAGTACGTCCCCTCTAAGGGCCGCTATCCAGACCCGGCTGTGTAGTCGCTCAAAAAATGGTCCCGTGGTTATCTTTGCAAGCAGGGAGGCCACGCGAGGGTTGACGCATGCCCTTATGAGACATGCGTTCAGAGCCAGACCGAGCGCAAAAACGGGAAGATCCTCAACCGCACCTACACCACCAACTAAATGTCGACGGGCCTGGAACGTACCCTGAGGCCTGCCAAGGTTTTAACGGGACGTGGGCAGCTGCGGCATTAGCCCACCAGCCATTTCGGTTGGGTTTCACCCCAGCCTACTGAGGTGGCAGAATACCGCACCTACCAGCCCAATGCGACCTATTCCTAAACGTTATCCAAAGAAAGTCTCAGTCCGTCACCGTTATCTCAAGACCATAGTCAAGAATCCCATCCATACGTCCGGGCTATTGAAGAGCCAGCACGTATAGCTGTGATTCCTGACCTTAGCTGGATACCGTCCAATAGAAAGGCGCTAAAGTACCAACTACAGAGAGCTGTGGTATCCATTACCAGTCGGCACCCTCTTGGAGGGTTCAGTCTGAGGATTTTTGCCA
Source organism: Sphenella marginata (assembly GCA_951509765.1). Lineage (NCBI taxonomy): Eukaryota > Metazoa > Arthropoda > Insecta > Diptera > Tephritidae > Sphenella > Sphenella marginata. The sequence continues at coordinate 103,302,541 of OX608078.1, forward strand.
ACCTTGACGTTGTGTCACTATTCACAAATATTCCAATAAATCTTGCAATACAAACAATATGACAAAATGGGGAAAGTAGGAGACATTCACTAAAATAGACAAAAAAAAACAGTTCCATACAATTCTTGACTTCTGATTACGTGACAATAACTATTTTTCATACAACAAAACCATATATCAACAAATCTATGGCATGCCAATGGGTAACCCACTGTCTCCAACCATAGCAGACATTGTATTGGACAAAATTCTTGACGACAGCCTCGCTGAACTAAAAAGTAAAGACATATATGTAAAATACATAACCAAATATGTAGATGACATATTCGCTATCGTTAAAACAAAGGACGTGGAAGACATACTGACTATACTAAACGCACAACATACCAAAATACAGTTTACCGATGAAAAAGAAAACAACAACAAAATTGCCTTCCTAGACGTAGAAATACATCGCAGAAATAACAACTTGCATGTAAATTGGTATGCAAAATCAATAGCATCTGGTAGAATCATCAACTACCATTCGAATCACCCATGGAAGCAAAAAGCTAACACGGTAACCAGTTTCATACGGAAAGTCCATACCTTAAGCGACGAAGAGTTCATGGAAGATAATACTACCAGAATAATAAATATACTGAGGAAAAATAGCTACCCGCCCGCATTAATAAAAAACTGGTTAAAAAATTTTTCGAAAAAGGTCGACCACCCTAATGTTGCAACTAACAACCTAGAGGAAAACACCAACAAAATATATATCGGAGTAACCTACGTACCAGGCCTAACCAATAATCAACAGCTTACGCGACTTATAAAACAAGACAACATAATTTTTGCATACAAACCACATAACACACTACGGAAAGTTTTAAAAAAAAACAATAGACTGGATCGGCAAAGAACAACAAAGCAATGTAGTGTATGAAATAAAATGCAAAGGTGATGGGGAAAACGCATGCGATCAACGCTACATAGGCACAACAAAAAGAGCATTAGGAACAAGAATCTACCAACATTAAATGGACGCAAAAAACAAGAAAACAACAACAGCACTGGCCCAGCACCTGACCATCAACAACCACACAGCTGACTTCGCAAACGCACGAATTTTGGACATTGAAAGAAAAGCAAAGCGAAGAATGACACTAGAAACTCTCCGCATACAACAACAGTTGACCAATGTCATGAATTTCAAAGAAGATGTGGACAATACAAACAGCGCTTACACATCTGTCATTAAACAGAAGAAAATATAAACAAAATTAAATGTTAAATATGTTGTGATGTTTTGAATAAATATATGATGTGATTGTTTTAATTAATTAGTGAAATTTATGTGAGTTTTTGACACAAACTTTAAATTTAACATTTAAAATTATTGATTTAAGTATATATTGTAATTATATGTTGTTTGTAATATATATAGACTTCCCTGAGGATGACGCGAAAGCGTTGAAATGCATAGGAAGGAAAAGTAAAAACTTCTGTTTTTCTTTAAACATTTATTTATTTATTTATTTGTTTATTTGTATGCTTATAATTCAGTACAAAGATTTAATCTTATATAACAGCACTGAATAGTATTATAGTCATATTAAAAATAAAAAATATTATGCCAAAAAAATAAATATAATAATAAAATAAAACTAAGACAACAACTTAGATTTAATTTACAATATAAAATATTAAAAAACAGATAACAAAAAGTCAAGAGTTTAAGTTTTAAAGTTAAAAAATATAACAGTGATGTTTAACAGTGTTATTTAAAATGTTCATATATTAACTTTTTAAATTGCATTGCGTTGCTGACTAATTGCAAGTAAGGGGGTAATCGATTCCAAATTCGTATAGCGTTTATATAGAAATGTTGATCTGAAAAAGCAGTGTTATGTTCTATTTGAATAATACGGTTTCCTCTTTCTGACCTGAAGAAGTTTAATTTTTGGTAAAGATAATGCGGCTGTTGTGTGTATATTATTCTATGAAGGTAAATTACAGTTTTACAATTTAAAAGATTCTCGAAGGTAACACCAAAAATAAGTTTGGAGTAATGAGATATTCGGTCAAATCGACGTATGCCAAATATATATCTTGCAATACCATTAAAAGCCACGTTTAATTTGCGCCTACTGGTTACGTCACAGCTAGAAAACAATTCACAACCATATAGTAACGTCGGTATTAGGTATGATTTAGCCAGAAGCATTCTGACTTCAAGTGGTATGAACCATTGGCTACACCATAAACTTCTTAACATCCCGTATACTTTGCCGGTTGTGATGATAACGTGATCATTCCAGTGAAGGTGTTTATTATATGTGATACCAAGATTTTTTACTTTATCCACGTATTCAATTTTAGACTCACCCAGAACTAAATCGGGAAAAGATGTTACAATTTGTGTTTTTTTGGTTACCAACATATATTTGGATTTGCTTGGATTGAGACATAAGCCGTTAGTTGCAGCCTAAGTTCTTACATTATCCAAGTCAACATTAATTTTACGTACGCAGTCATCGAACTCTGATGCTTTGCAGCTTATATAGAGTTGTACATCATCAGCATACATTTGAACATTACAGTATTGTAACTGACCCGGAAGATCATTTGCATAAGCCGAATAGAGTAATGGGCCTAAAATAGATCCTTGACCGGCGGTAAAAGCTCATAACCCAGCAAGCAATATCATACAACTTGGCCCAAGTCCAAACTTCAAAACTTGAGATATTCGCATGAAATTTGGTACACAGGTTACTTTCTGGCAAAGGCAGATGGTGTTTAAAATGGGCGAAATCTGATGATAACTACGCCCCCTTTTTTGATATAGAAAATTTCAAATAAGATTCTATATCATTGCCAAGTCATGGTATTTGTATCTCGTTCTGAAAACTAACGCTGGGTAGAAATACATTCCATTTTCTGCTAAGTCCAAATTCAGAAACGTTAATAGTCCGGGATACGCTGTACAAAATCGTGCATGAATAGTACGCCGCTGAGTTCTTGTGATCGGCCTCCGCCCCCGAGACGCCCAACTTATGTATTTTCGAAAATTTTCGAAAGTGGTGGGTTTTTGAGTTAAGGGGCGTGGAATGTGGCAAAATTAGGTGTGCAAATGTTTGAATAATACCAAGCTAATTTTTTTTATCACAGAGTCATTGTTGCCATTAACTCGAAAAACACAGAAGTCCTGCAAAAAGGGTGGTGCGAAGTCCGAGGCCTCCGCCCTAAAGGAGTAAATTAAATGCCGATTATAAGAGGTTTTATGCAGGACTAGAAAAACCAACCATTTATTTTTTAGGACAATGTTATATTTCTGCTTACTTAACATACCTCACTCTTGTTCTACATACATATATTATTCAAACATTTACACACCTAACTTTGACACATTTGAGGTGGGGGACCCGGGCCCCATGCCAACTTTTTTGTAGGGCTCTTTATGTTTTCAAGCTATTTGCGACCATGGCTGTCTGTGATACAAAAACTAGCTCGGTATTATTTAACACGTTGGCTGCCACGTATCACCGGTGATCACAAAAAAAATCTACCCCCAGGTGCCAAGCAAAAAAAGTCACGTTCCCGTTTGATTTGAATTTTCTCATTTTTAATTTCGTATTATTTAAAAACTTTGTATTTTACTATGAAACAAAATATTTTTTCTTTTAAAATAAACTTTCATTTTTCCCAAAACTCCTTCCGTTAGGGTCCCACACCCTAAAATCTAGGGCCTAGGCGTGTATCACTGGTGATACATTGGCACCTGGGGGTAGTTTTTTGAAATGATCACCAGTGATACAACGTGTTAAACATTTACACGCCTAATTTTGACATATTCCACACCCCCTAACCCTGAAACCCACCAACAAAAGTTGGGCGTCTCAGTGAAGGGAAGCCGCTCACAAAAACTCAGCTGTTCAGCGTACCTCGGGCGCTTTAGAACTGGCCGTACTTTAATAAAATGCTTGATATATATATATTTCAGCTGCATTCCAGTTAAACTTTAAAACAGTTTCAACATCCTTGGTGGAGGAAATTTCAAAAAAAACTTCCAGTATTGCAGAGACCGCTTAAATAAAAAATCCAGGTACACTAAGCCAGGTGCTGAGATAATAAATGAGGATAAAATAAATGAATAGTGAACACAAGTGTTATTTATATGTAAGTCTTTCTTGTTTCATTGATTATAATAAATACATATCTGAAGTAAAGAACAGCATTTTTTTGCATTACATCATAATTTAACGAGTAGACATAACTAAAATTTACAGCGATACGGACAATTGCAAATACTCGAATCGGGAAAGAGCTAAAAAAGCAGAATAGTTCGATTCGCCAAAGAGCTAAAATCTCGAATCGCCCATGACCCGAGAAAGCAATGTTTTCTCGAATGGCCAAAGAGCTATAACCCAGTTCGAAAAAAAGGAGAAAGAATCAATTACAGCAGTTCTTCTCCGGCGCCAAGAGGCCTTACCACTTCGATTCTTTTGTTAATTATTTTTTGTATGAAATGGGACACGATGCAAGACCTTCCCTTTTCGCTTCTTAAGCAATGGATTATACAAGCAGTTCGCTTCAAGCCCTTCCTACATGCAGTTATAACTGTCTAATTGCGTTTATGCTTGACAACTTATCACCTCTCTTCTCGAGAAGCGGCAAAAGAATGGCTCTCTGTAAAGCGCTGCGCGAAGGTGCATTGCTCTTACCGAGAAGCTATTGTGTAATGATTCTAATGGTTATTTTCGTGATCAAAAGTGTTCCCAAAAAACGGACCAAACTCCAAAACAAAACAATGTGGGTAGGAACTTAAGTTGATAATATCTACTAAATAAAATACATTTTATTACATGTGGGAAAATTGTCCCTTCGTATACTCATACAATCCTTGTTGTTGAAAAATTGTCAATATTGATAAATGCAGTATGTGGGAAATGTATCTATACACCTAAGCGCAATTTCGGTTCTTCCTTTTGGTTTTTTTCAGTTAATCATCGAAGCTTTATGTACCTACCTATAAAAATTCCGTGAGGCGTAACCATCTGCCATACAAATTTTTTAAGGCGTTTCCATAATATTTCGAAGTGCAAAACTTCGGCTCAATCCATAGTGATCTGAGGTCAAAGTTGTATGCAGTCTCAGTTTAGATATCCCAATGATAATCTCCCAAATGTTAATAAGTTAAAAGTCAATGGCAACAGTAAATTTTTTTTACTTGCAAAAAATACATCGCTGTGCTTTTGCTTTTCGAAAAAAAATTGACTTTACAAAATTCAAGCAACTCTCACTAAAGCAGGTGCCTTTTTTTTTGGTTCTGATAAATTTGGTTTGCGCTTGCAGTAGTAAGAAAAATAACTTTTAAGTATCTAAGTTTTTTCCATTTTCAAGTCAAAATGGTTATTTTTTTTTTAAATTTGGATGAGGTAGCTAATTATAAATACATGTTAATTTAGGTAATTTACAAAATCTTTTAGTCAGACAGTGAAGATGAAGAGTACGAGCAATAATTGTTCCGTCTGAGTTATTTTTATTTTCTGTTTTTCCGACAGGGTGAATGCTAGATTTATATTGGAACGATTTTCCGTCATCCCTTGTCAATTTTTGTTTGTTTACAAACCGGTTTCGGCGATCCGCCATCTTCAGTGTAAGTTTTCGTTCTGATCTGTGTCTATCCGTTGTCCAGTATTTATAGTTTGAATGCTGTAGGTAAAGTTTGTATGCGTGTATATAGTTCGTGCGTTAGGTTCGTGTTCCGTCCTTAGATAAAAGGATTTTTTGTGTATTGTGAAAATTATAATATATTTCAAATAAAGCTGGATTAAAAGTATGAAAACGTGTATTTATTTTTGCATGCTCAACTTGTCACGCCCGACCTATTTAAAAGTGAGTGTATAAACTATAATTGCAAAACTCATGTAAGTAACATCACGATTATTTAGCTACACAATGAGCTAGTTTTATTCTTGAGCAAGTGACACCATTAGCAGAAAATGGCTGATATAAGCAGGGAGTATCAGATTTTCACTGCGTGGGTGTAGCACCCATTATACTGACATAAGTTGATATAACTTATTTCGATTTACATTTTTTTAAATTTTTATTTCAGATGTTCCTTCTATCGCTATATACCTGACATTTATTAGTCGTTTTAAAGAACTTTAAATTAGAGCTTAAAAGATACACGCAAAAATAAAAGTTGAAATGTCGCACCCCCCCCAATGGATTAAGTACGGAACTTGACATGAAAATGTCGATATGGCACATATGGTAAGCGTGCGTGTTTTTTTTATATAATTTTTTTTTATCTCTTATGTATAAATGTTTTTTTTTTCAATTATTTAATACGAAACGTTACTTACATCATAATTGTTTTTAATTTTTTTTGTAATGGATTTATTACGGTTGTGATATTTTGTGAGAAATAGAATTACCGATATCTGTACACAAATGAATTTTCATAATTTTGTTGGTTATAGACGACGAATGCTAAATTAAAGAAATAAACTTCCCACTTTTTTTTTTAATTCTTATTAAAATTTTATTTGCTTAAATTGTGATTATGCAAATGTATGTATGTATATATTGCCATAAAATTAATTCATTGTTATACATCCATAGATATATATGGCTGATTCCTTGGAAACTGATATATTTCACATCGACTTTTTGTCAAATGACAATGTTACGATAAATAACTTTTGCAAGTGTATACAGTGTAAATGGGGTATAAGAAATAGCCCCTGTTTTGCATTGCGCTACAACTTAACCAATTAACGCCCACTGTACCCATACTTATTCAAAATTCGAAAAAATGTATTTTAAATATCGAAAATATATAGTTTTGCTACAACTATGACATATGTAAACTGCTTTGAACGCAAGTACATTATTCAGTTTCATATTGAAACTATTAACCCCTTATGAGAACACATATGTACATATGTATGTATGTGTTGGAAACTGAAACAAAAATTACTGTTTTTTTGTGTGTTTTTTAACGTTGGGCCATATATATATCTGAAAAATATGCTCCAAAATCGGTTTACTCATGTATTAACACTAAATAACAGTTGTTACTGTCTCAAAACCAGTAGAGAACAAGTAAGGAAAGGGCTGGCTTGGGCTGTGCCGAAGGCTTTATACCTTTCATGAATACGCATAATATTTTTAAGTGTCCGATCCTTATTTACAATTGGTTAATTTAAAGCCCAAACCAAATTTATCGGAACAATCGATTGTGTGGGAGCTATATGTTGTGTTGGTCCGATCTGGTTGATTTCCACTGTATACGTTGCATATATAATGCGTACCAATAATACGTACCTGCATAATTTTACGTTCCTAGCTTTTTAAATATAAGACTTATAGGGCAAAAACCGTTTATCGGAACAATCGATTGTATGGGAGCTATGCCTTGTATCGGTCCGATCTTTCTGGCTCCGACAAATGATTAATCCTATGCAAAATGGCGCCTACTTGCAAAATTTCATCGAGATATCTCTAAAACTGAGGGACTAGTTTGCGTTCAAACAGACGGACGGGCAGACGGACAGACGGACATGGCTAAATCAACTCGCCTTATCGCCCTGATCATTTCGGTATGCTTAATAATGGGTCTATCTCTTCTTCTTATCATACTTACAAACATCGGACCATAGTCATAATACCATTTCATGTTCATGAAAGGTATAATTACATCTAGTTTAGAAGAAAAGCTGTGGTAAAATTGTGACACATATATTAAACGCAAAATCTTCCCAACCCGTCTTCAAAATGGGAGCAGCTTTAGCGCAGGTAAATGTTGGCATTAGACTGAACATGTGTCAAAAAAATTAATGTTATATGTTAAATCATATTCGCACACGCCGACTGTGCACAGAATTTTTTGATTTTTTACAACACTGGAGAACAAAGTTTAGTCCTCTATAGGACCCTAGTTGTTACGCTCTTTATCCTCTTTCAAAGCTTCTCCATGCAAGTTTTGTTTTTATCACAATTTATAGCATATAATGCCAATAAAAGTATCAGTTAAGAGAAAACAATTAAAGTAAGTGAAAACAAATAAATATATCAGTTTCCAAAGAATCAGCCATATGTGCGGAAAAGTTTTTTGCTATTTTTATACCCAGCGTGCTAGTACTAGTACAAGGGTATTATAATTTTGTCCACATAACGGTACTATGTAACGGCGCATAATAATCGAGTTAGATATAGAGTTCCATATATGAAAGTTCTTAGGTTGAAAAGAGGAATTGATTAAGGCATGTCCGTCCGTCTGTCCGTCCGTGTACACGATAACTTGAGTAAAAATTGAGATATTTGCATGAAATTTGTTATGCAGGCTACATTCTGGCCAAGGTGAGCTGCTGTGAAAATTATCGAAATCGGATGATAACCACGCCCATTTTTTCGATATCGAAAATCACATAAATTAACACAAGTTGAGTAAAACTTGAGATATTGAGATGGTGTTTAAAATGGGCGAAATCTGATGATAACCACGCCCCCTTTTTTGATATAGATTCTAGGGCCTATATCATTGCCAAGTCGTGGTATTTGTATCTCGTTCTGAAAACTAACGCTGGGTATTTAATGTTCGGTTCCCCCGAACTTAGACTTCCTCACTTGTTTTTACAGTAATATTCTTCATTTATTGAAAATATTGGTCTTCCGTGTTTGGGGATTTTTATTTCGGTGATTTTGATATTGGGGAATTTGATATAGGGGATTTTGATTATAGGGATTATGTTTTTGGGGATTTTTTAAGAGCTGGGGATGTTCTGTTTGGGGATTTTCTTTTTGGGGACTTAGTGGCACTCCCAGCTTAAGTTCAACTGTCCTCTGGGTAGCCACTGAATACCCTCGAATGTGAGAACTAAACTTGAGAAGCCGACAACCTGACTGGACCACTCCAATTTGATGGGTTCAAGGGCCTACCAAGGGACTTCATTAGCTACGTATGCTATTCATGTGGTGCGGCTGCAAATAGCGGCTCGCTAAAAAAATATGTCATAAGAAATCATTTCCCGGCAGCGTGTCGTGCGATGGGTTTAGAACCCACCACCTAAAAAACTTCCAATGATAGCAAAACCTCGGATAACGAGACAACCCAATGTTGATGCTTGCCTCGGTGCTGTCCTCATAACCCTCACCTCCATACAAGAGTTGCGAGCAACAAGTCAAGGTAACACCTTGCGACATTTATTGGAGCGGCCACATAAAAGTGCTGCCCCCGGAATGATATCAAAATCTTGAAGGGCGACTTTAACGCCAGGGTGGACAAGGAAGGTGTGTTTGGTCGGACAACTCTGTCTTCACCACGAAGCATGCAGGGCTGCAACGGAAATAAAGGAGACTGCCTATAAGGCGACGTTGCGGACAAATGCAAGGAGGAGGAGTATGCGGACCCTACCGAAATTTGCAAATGGAACTGATGTACCCTCTCCATAATCGTAGATGATTGGCGATATGCGAGTAGCTATATCGCGAAGCCCACCGTGGACAATGAGCCTGTACCATATAAATCCGGCTTTAGACATGGTAAATCTACCATGGTCCTGTACTATTCGAATATTTTTGTTAATAGATTTTTGAAAACGATATCCGCTGTTTTCTTTGCTTGTACCTATGAGCGTGCATTTATGTTTTGTATGTTTTGTATGTATGCATGTATGTTTGCGTGTACAAATGTGTGCCCAAGCAGTAACAATATCCCAGCTAGAACACTATCTGTTATATAATGCATTAAACCACCCGTAGTACTACAAAAAGTATGCGTGAGGAATTCAAAAACTTTCCATCAGTTTGTACAAGCCGAGTGACAAATCCATTGTGTACCATGTCAAGTGTGATATCTTAAGCATAGACGTCAAAATTTTAAAAAAAATTAACACCTGTTTTTTTATATTCTATGTTGGATTCATCCTGCATCTCGTTCTATCATTCGTTAGAAGATAGGAGCAGCGATGCGCCGCCATGCTGGAGTGCCTCAGATGTAAACAAAAAAACTGAAAAAAAAACTCCATTTTGAAGTGCCTGTCAAACGTTTGACAGATAACATATCACACTTGTACTGATACACAATGGACAAATCCTCACATATACTTTACTATACGTGTGCACAAGCCTTCTCTTTTATTCGCAGTATGATTTGCCATAAGGTTTTCACATAGCTTTCTCTTTTCAATCTGCTATTAATATGGAATATATAACATATTATATAACGGGAAAAAATCACGTAAAGCTATGCGTATGGCATAAATAACATGTTATATAGCGAAACAAAATCCGGTACAACTATGCGTTATCGCTATGGCATAAATAACATGTTATATAGCGTAAAAAAATCCGGTACAACTATGCGTTATCGCTATGGCATAAATAACATATTATATAGCTGTTATACTTACCGCATATTCCCAATGCATATTTAATAAAATACAAAACAGTTAAATTAAAAAATCCGTAAAAAACTGAATTTTATTGAAAAACATTTTTTAATTTGGTATACATTTTCTTTTTATCTGTATACATAACAATAATCCATTATATTAAACTATTACGAGAAAAATAAATAAATGTACATAGGTGCATTAGTATAAAACAATATTATTTACATTATAGTTTGGAAGCTAATTATTATTTTTGCACACACAATACAATTTATTACACAGAATACAATATTTATAAAAATACTTGCCGTTTTTCTCCACTTCTGTAGTTTTAAATGGTTTAAATAGCAGCTCCGTACAATTTTCTAGATTTGGGAAGTCCGTCCACACGATTCACATAAAAATTTTCACTAGTATACACAATAAATAATAGTGACGCAACTTTTAACTTCGATATGGGTAAGCCAAGAGATCTTTAAAAGTAACCGGATTTGATGTGAATCTAATGTTAAGAATTTGGTTAAATCCATTTGACCATAGGTAAGGTAATACATGTTCATAAATATCGGGAATTTTATCAGAAGACGCGTTTTGATCTATGCATCTATAATCCGTACTCGAAAATTCGATTGCATATTTATTTCCTAAATAATTTTTTACTGAAACAAAATATTTGTTTTTCGCCTTTGGATTATTGATACCGAGTTAAAAACGCATCTCTTGATGCCTTTTCTGATATTTTTCGTTATTAGCAGGTGGTGCGGTCGTATAGAATAACCAAGTTTCGGGTATGAGTCGAAAAATGCAGATTCGTTTCCGTACTTATACGTCTGCGTCTGCGAATTTAAAGGTCAAAAACTAACCAAATGATTAATTTAAAGTATCTATAGTATAATTTAATTTGTTCTTTATCGAACTCATGCAACAAAAGCAGACTTTTTATCGAAAATACTTATTTTTTATTGAAAATTTTATTAAAGTTCAGCAATCTAGAATATTTCTGCACCGAACAATTTTATAAATTTAAAAAGACCAATTACATATACTACGTTCCTGCCTGTGGATTATACTTTTTTGAACCGCAACTCGTGTTTTGACAACTCTCCCGAACTTTAAATGCATTTTTAGAAGCTGACGTATTGTGAAAAGGAGTACCACAAGTTTAAACTCGTTGCATAACCGAATACATATTGTGTAAAGAAGTACCACGAGTTTCAACTCGTTACATAACCGAATACATATGGCAATGCTGCCAATGGGCAGTGGCACAAAATTCTTCTTTAAGTTGGCAATATAAGAAACAACAATGAGTGGGAACGCATACAATATACTAATTGACAACTATGTCAGCAATAATATATTCCCATCTCATTTTGGCATGCAGCGAGACTATAATTTTTGCTTTAACCCATATGATCCCAAGCAAAATTTTTTTTCGCGTATTTGAATGAAACTTGTAGATTAGGGTAAAAATGGGTCGCTGAATCCATATTTGTGGTCAAAATTTTTTTAGGAATTTTAGTTTTCGAGATACGAGGTGTTCGATTAATCGAACACTGGGCACAAGTAGGTGTTTTTTTTTTCAAATTTTTTTCATCTGGTCATGGATTTAGCTGAGTAAAAAACGGAATTATTTCAAGGTAACGATTTATTAAATAACTTTTAAAAGAACAAAACAAGTGAATATATTGCTCAAGTATACTTTTTTAAATGATATGACTCAAAACAATGGGTGTGTAGTGCAATGTTACATCTCTTGCATATGAAAGAACTAGGCTTGTGGCATAATTTGCATCTCCATTTTTTATTATTTTCGATTTTCGCAATGAGGTGCTGTCCGGCAAGTTTCGGGATATTTTTAGGATGACTATCCTTTGAAGATCCTGGGAAATAATCAAGGTCACTTTCTTCGTCTTCTGCAGCGTTTCCGACGTCTTCATCATCAGCGGTCATTATAAGAGAATAAGCTATTTGCACACGGAAGTCTTTCTGATGCAGGATGCTTTTCTTATAATATCGACGAGAAAAACAGTCAAGTTTCCATGCGTTCACAATAGCAGAATTTAATACAGAAATCCATAAAGGCCAATACCATTTTTTGGATCGAATCGCAATGTAATAGTTCTGGGCGGCATTGTCGTGAAGATCCACTCCACCCATACCCATATTATAATTTTTAAGTAGCTGCGGCTGGTTGTAGTTTGCATATCCTCCAGGTTGAACAATTTCCCCACAAGCGCTTACTTTTTGCTTCTTCCACCTTTTTACAGGCACCATTGGCATGATTTGCTCGAAGTTTGTGGCAATCGTAACCTCGCTATTGTCCTGCCAACGACAAACCAAAATCTTGTTGTTGTTATCAAATTGGTAGTCATGATTGCCCCTCTCCAATTGCCTTCCAGTTTTAAGTTGTGCACCTCCAATACGATTTCCCCGTACGGTGCCAGTTGCGCAGAGTCTTTTCTCAGATAATAGGCACATTAAGTAGTAGGACGTAAAAAAATTGTCAAAATATACCATATGACGACTTGGATACTCAACATTTTCCAGCAACCGTAAAACCACATCCGCTCCCAATCCAAGCTGTTTGTCGTATTTATCGGCTGCTCCAGCATATGGTATACAAGTATAAAGGTAGCCAGAAGCCGAACAAAGACACCACAATTTGTAGCCGAAACGAATGGGTTTCCCACGTATGAACATTTTGCAAGAATGACGCCCAAAGTATGGAACCATTTGTTCATCGATTGAAAGCGTCTCCTCCCAAACACCAAATTGCATAAATTTTGCGTTCATAACTTCATACAATGGTCTTACCTAAGTAGACCGAATACAGTTTATAAGTAAACCATACAAAATGAAAATATATCGATTAAAGTACCTTAGCCAGTTTATCTGTTGAATCGAGATTGTAGTTGTTTCCGAAATGGATGAACCTTTTGATATCTTGAAAACGATTCCTGGACATGCATACTTTCACGATAGGTACGCCTAATGTTGGGTTTGTTGACCAATAGTCACGAGTTGTCGGCAAAGTATGATATCCTGATAAAATTAAAATACCAAGAAATCGCTTCAAAGCAACTTGATCAATGCGAAAGGGTTCGTTTTTCTGCTGAGCATATCTATTTGTTTCTTCGATAATCATGTCAAGGACTTCGTTATCAAAAAAGAGTGAAAACAATTCCAATGGGGTTTTGTTTTGGAAGCTTTCTGCCAAGTTTTTTTTAACCTCATCCAATGGCTCGGTTGTAGGGGAAATATCATATTCGAATGTCCCGTCACGGTTTTTTCTCTGCACCCACTTGGGCTTACTAAAAGTTGATAAGGGCTTATATTTTTTAACTGGTGTTGCATTTGTCTCAATGCGCTGCTTTTTGGAGGGATTTTCTATGACAGATGGTGTTGTATCTGACGAAATTTCGGTACCAATGACGTTGTCTTCTTCGATATGGTCATTTTCATGTATATAGTCTCCTGTAGTTTTTTCAATCGCGTCTAGCTCAAACGTTCCAACACATTCCACTATATCTTCGCACTATTAAATAGATTATTTAATATTTGAACAAAAGAAAAAAATACTTATTCGAATAATTCAAGGCTCGTCAGAGAAGTTGTAAGGGTCACACTTACTTCACGCATAGTTATTGCATCATCATCAAAATCTTCTTCATCAGTATTTTCGTCAACTTTTTCCGGTGGTACAATTGTAACTGTAGCAATTTCAGTTTCATCGTCACTCCAGTCTTCAATAATAGCCATCATTTCAGCTTTAGTAAGAGCTCGACGACGAAGGGATCTAGCACACTGTTTTTACATTTTTCAATCACACAATATACCACTTTTTAATTACAAATTGCTTCGACTAAACAAGTTCACTGAACCGCACACTTATACATACTAAATTTGAACACGTGCTTATAGTTATTCCGACTAAAATATATCTACGCAACTGAACAAACGGTAAATACATTTCAAATTGCAACCGAATTCAAAGAGGAAAAAAAATGCTGAATTGTGCCCAGCGTTCGATTAATCGAACACCTAACTTCACATACATACAGGGGCCGTTATATTAAATTTTCAAACACGAAAACTATCAAAACGAAAACTTCAGTTCATACGCATCAAAACCTTATACCAGGTTTTCATATTTTCTAATTCTTTTTAGTTTAAATAATAATTTTTAAAACTTGCTAAAATTAGTGAATTTTTATTATGCTCTGTGAAAAGACTGGGTGATGGTCAGAAAAAATAATTGTTCGTAATTATGTAGAAAACACTCCAAACCATCATAAGACGACATAATTTAGTATCTCACCTTTAAAGAAAACCCCTGGAAAAATTGCAAAAAGCAGTAAAAATTACTGTTCGATTATTCGAACAATGGGACGATATGGGTTAATAGTGTTGGGTGACAGCAGAAGAATTTGCTTTTGTGTTTGTGAATGCGTTAGGCATTTTTTGCTGGGATTTCTTTCATTATTCGAATAGTGGTAACGAATAGTTGTATTTATTCGGTTAATGGTGGTTGAATAGTTTTTGGCTTATTATCTTAATTATTAAATAGATATGTACACTGTACATTGTACAGTGTTGTGGGAATAATAAAATACAATTATTTGTAATAATTGAAGCTGTAAATAGACATTTACTATAAAGTTACTATACATAACTATGTATTTGTACATTTATATGTTTATTGTAGTTACATTTGATTGGTAAGTTTTGTGCTAGGGCTTCAAGCAAGAGGTGCCAGGGCCGAAATTCTTAATGTATACTGCTTATTATGGTAACAAAAGGACGGGTTCGTGCCGATCTTTCATGTTCACATGTGTAAATAGTTTAATTTGCGTAAAGCAACTAATACTATCTACCTGCTTCCTATATTTTGTTAAATACTCATATGGGTGTTTCCATGCAGCCGTATGCGACATTCGTACACTTTTGGAGTAATATAAATCTCACATAAAACGAGTTTTCGGGAAAATAAAAATACAGTTACGTTGCAATTAAAAAGAAGTATGTTTGGAAAAAAATTGGTCGCCCTGAAAGCTTTGGTGTCTAAAATATCCGTTCAAAATGAGGTGATAACTTACGCGACAAAAACGGAAGTGCTTATATTGTGCACATACATATATGCGAAAGTCTGCGAATCAAGCCAGTTCTTAATTTCTTTGAATATTCGTAACCTAAGCTAAATAATGCACCTTTACAATCCTCTCATATTTAAAGAGAAATCGTCTCTTTATATTATTATTTAAAAAAAAAACTAAATAACGTACGTGACATAACGTACGCGACAATTTTTCTAGTATATTAAAAATAAAATGCAGGGACGTAACTGTTATAAGAAATATGATAAAAAGGTCCCATTTAACCATTAATACTGATGTATTCAAATATTGGTTATAATTAACCATTACCGTAAGACATATTTTATATTGGTCAACATAACCATTATAAATGAGAGAAACATTTTTTGGTTAACAATAACCATTATTGTAAGTAACATAATTTTTTTGGTTATCGGTAGCAAAAAAATGCAAACAATATAAAACAACTTGAGTTGCTGGAGTGGCATGACCAATGTCTGCAAGTTCCTCGAGGAAAAATTTACCACTATTCAGCAAAAATAGTTTGCTGTCGAGTGGGTCACCGATAACCAAAAAATTTATTACTTGCGATAAGGGTTATTCGTAACCAAAAAAATAAATCTCTCATTTATATTGGTTACGATGACTAAAATAAAATAAATCTGATGATAATGTGAATTCTGAAAGAAAAAAATAACAATTATTTTCGGTTCCTGATAAAATGTTTTTTGTTTGAAATTTACACTTTAATTAGGCAACAAAATAAAAATGTATTCTTATTATAAAAACTATATGATAATGAAAATAAAATCGAATTCATAACATATGTATTTGTTGATATACATTCTTTATATATTTACATAAACTCTAATATTTTCTCGTAAGGAGTATGCCGTTCGAGCAGTATTTATATGAATGTTGACTGCCGACGAATATATCGATATATTCACAAGCGTATTTATAAAATGAAAAAGCATCTGGTAAAATTATATTATTAGCTTTTACTATTTGCCACACCTTTCTCTTTATAACAACACCTATTCCATCCACAGCGCCTTTGCCATGCGAGGTGGCAAAGAAATTCCATCCAAAATATTTGCAGCTAAATTTATTTACAAAATAAGGGATGCTTGTTAAAATAAACTTATTTTTAAACTGCACCTATGTATTCAGGATAATGGTATTGAAAAAATTGCTTTTAACGTCGATTTTAATGTATTACAATAAAATATTCATACTTAAAATAACGTATGCGACAAACTTTAAAGGGTAATACAATTTTTATTACTTCGATTCAAAAGAAAATTTCAGCTAATATATTTAACTAGAAGATCTCTTGATTTGGAGTTGTAATCTCTATTACTTGCGACTGTCAATACACAAATGATATAGACAAATAATGTTTTTGCATAACGTACGCGACAAAGGTATACTATCAAAAGTAAACAAAAAAAATACCGTTATTCGAGTTCAAACTTCTCTTTTTCTCATTTTTGTAAGTAGTTGGCATTGTTAATTTAATTTTAAAATGTATTTGCACTACTTCAAATCTCTTAATTTAGGTAATTCGGAAGAGAAAATAGTTGATTCAATTTGCGAAAACTGAGTTGAAGAAAACCTCAGTTTTACTCTTCCGTTTATGAGTTTTAAGATACCAACAAGCTGTAAATACTTCCATTTTATAAAAATTCAATTACTTTTCCCTTAATAATTCGTCTTAAAACCCATTTTCTGGTCATATAATTTTTTCAGTCGTGGTTGACCTTCTCATGGAAACACCCATATGTCTATATCTACTTGCATATGCACGTAAGTAGGTATGGTCATAGAAATTTGCGAACTCTTTGTATTGAATGGGCTGGTTAAGGAGGATCATTAGTAGGTAGATTTTTTATTGAACGACTGAAGAATTGCATAAAGCGCGACTATTTGTTTTAAATTTGGATCTCTAAGCTCGTTAACTAAATGAACTCAAAGGACCAACTTGCATGAGGGATTTGAAATTAATATATTTTAAATTAAATTAAATTTTGGGCATCTACTACTACACCCTCAAGAAGCAAATTAAAACCAGCTTTGATGTACAAATACATATTTATGTATAGTAAATTTATAGTAAATGTCTATTTACAGCTTCAATTATTACCAATAATTGTATTTTATTATTCCCACAACACTGTACAAATAGCTATTTAATTATTAAGATAATAAGCCAAAAACTATTCAACCACCATTAACCGAATAAATACAACTATTCGTTACCACTATTCGAATAATGAAAGAAATATTGTTACTGCTTGGGCACACATTTGTACACGCAAACATACATACAAAACATACAAAACATAAATGCACGCTCATATGAAGGTACAAGCAAAGAAAACAGGGGAAAACGTTTTAAAAATCTATTAACAAAAATATTCGAATAGTACTATTCGAATAAACGAATAAAAAAATTCGAATAAATACTATTCGAATTTTTTGCAACGGATATTTTTATTCGTTTATTCGAATAGTGTTTATTCGAATATTATTCGAAAAAAATCGCACTCCTAGTGCATAGCTCTAAGCTACTTCAATGCTTTGGTGCTTGTGCTGCGCAGTTTGTAGATATGTATTAATTTGGATACACTACAATAGCCTATATGGTAGATAAGTCTCCTAATACAACCATCGTACACCCCTATCCTACTATTAGAAGGGCGTACATTAAATGCAACGCACCTCTGCCTACATCGAACCAAAGAAGGCAATGTAAATCTAACATTTTGTCATGTTAATTTCACTGTAAGTGAAAATTATCAATTTTTGGACAAAAAATGCTTAATTAACGTGTTTCACGTTAAATTGACAGCGAAAATATCGTTTGGGTAACTTCATGTTTTACATTCAATATCAATTTCCAACGTTAAAACTATAATGTTACTATTTTCGTACATATACCCAGCCAAAGATGTGTCGATAACCAATTAGTTTGTTCATAACTTATTAAGGTTTGCTAATATCTAACATTTTTCAGACATACATACTATTATAAGGCCATGCTCTTTTCATTTTTATTATAACGTTAATATGTAATTGTTTAGTAAAAAAACCATTGTGTCACAAATGATGAATTTCATATCAAAGGCTGAAAAAAACGTACATTTTGAACCCGAACCCTCACAATTTGATGAAATTTTGCATAGAGGTACAACTTACCGACCCAAACACAACCTCATTTTTAGAAATTGCATTTTCGAAAAATTGTGGGAGTGGCAAAGCATCGAAATATTCGAAAAATGACGATAATAGGTACCTTTAAAGTGTGATTACTACGGAACGGCTTTATCGCTTTCAAAGATCTTCATACCATTATAAAGGTATTGATATTTGATTTCAAAAAATACTCTTTGGGTATCTTTTCCTATGCGTCCTGACAGGAAAAATTTAACTACGCGCTCTTATATTAATATATTTTGTTCAAACAAAAGGCATATGCTAAGATGGTCAAGTGCGCAAATACCGGCGATGGTGGCGACTGGAGGGGGTCGTGGGGTCGCTAGGCCCGCACCCCCATTCTTAAATTTCGCGGACGCCCCCGAAAATATACCGCCTATAAATAAGCTTTTTCGTTTGACCGATTTGAATTTACCTTCGGTGAATATTTAATTCAAATCGGTCAAACGGTTCGCTCACAAGAGGTTCCTAAAGTTTTTCATGTGGCGTATTTATATATTAATAAAATTTTTAAAAAGAAGATAGATAAAACGCCATTCTACTTTTCAGATATGTTATATATATTAAATAGACCTTTCTAAAAAAATATTATTTTTAAAAATCGCTTGATCTTTGAGTGTTTTTTTCAGTTTAAAATTTTATTTTGAAAAAAAAATTTACTCAGGGTATTTTTTTGAAATCAAATGTCAATACCTTTCTAATGGTATGCAGATCTTTGAAATCGATTAAGCCATTCCGTAGTAATCACACTTTAAAAGTATCTATTGTAGTAATTTTTCGAATATTTCGATACCTTGCCACGCCCACAATTTTTCAAAAATGCAGTTTCTATGCAAAATTTTATCAAATTCTGAGGGGGTCGGGTTCAATGCATATTGGGTTTGATATGAAATTCGATTGCAGTGATGCTATCGATATTGCTTCCATCAATCGCACATCTTTTAAATATATGTACATATTTAAATTCGGCGTGCAGTTTTGCAAAGAAATAAAGAAAATATAAAAAGTGAAGTAAAAAATGGAAAATATATATTTTTTTTGCCAAAAATAATGACCCAACCCTACCAACTGCGGAATCAATTTTCGAAGATTGCGGTGATATTACAATTTGTTCCCAGTCAAGCGCAGTGGCAAACAAACTGCGTTAAAACTGCGGAGAGCAAATTTGCCGTGAGAATGTAAATGTGCTGCCTTGGCGGCACGTGTAATGGTCAACCGTGGGAGCGTCATAGCGAGCGCGACTGATACGTATTAACTTTCATATGCATATCTTTATTAAGGATAATATTTTGTTGTTGGATTTTGCGGTCTATTTTGTTTACATATTTGTAATTTATGAGCAAGCTCGAGACCAGTTAACAATAATTCTAAGCGAATTAATATTGCCAGTTTTGATAATGGTAACAAACCTTACTGACTGGATAACAATATTTGCTTAATGCTAAATTAAGAAAACACAGACATCAATGTATTAAGTAATTAATTAACTTGATCGGTAAAAAGATACGTAACTTAAACTGAAACCTCTACGGACGCTATGCGTCTATGTGAGGCCACTGCGTTGGCCTGCCAGCACAACCTACACTGAAAACTCGGCATTGCAAAATAAAAATTAAGACAACGATCAAAACGATTGAGATTTTCGAACCCTCGTATAAGAGGAGAAATGCTAAGATAGTAAGATCTAAGAAATTCAATATAGAAAAGTTATGCGAGCGGAGTGTTCTATTGGAACTATTGAAATTTGTGTGCTCTATTGGAACTATTGAACTGACCAAAGAGAGCAAATTTGCCGTGAGAAAAATTATGTCACAAAAAAAAATTTGCTAGTTGAGAATCGGTGTAGCGTTGCCGCAGAAGTCCTTCCCGGGGAGGGATGCGTAAGGTGCAGTTCTGAAATTTGGAGAGGTTACAGTTTTTACCTCTAGAAATGAGGTAAAAGTATTGGCAGAACTCTAAACGGGGAAGTCGACAAAGCTGTAAAATTTTTATTGAAAAAAAAAATCATAAGGTGAAGGTCTGAAATTTGGAGAGGTTACAGTTTTTACCTCTAGAAATAAGGTAAAATTATTGGCAGCACTCTAGGTCGGGGATAAAGGGTTGGCAGAAGTCGACGAAATTGTAAAATTTTTCTTTATAATTTAATGATAAGGTGCAGTTCTGAAATTTTAGGGGTTGGGTAGGGTGGGTCATTGAACTCAGCGGGAGTTTATACAAAGACTGCACATGCCGCACATAACGAGGATCTTGTTACAATTGTGTGGACGGTCAAAGACACCGCCAAAGACAGTCGCAATGACCAACTGAACACAACGTCAGTTTGTCAATGCGACTGACATATTTATATTTTTATTGCAGTCATATGTTGACTTAGCATATTTTAGAATTATGCATTTTAGTTTGTATGTATTAGTAAGGTATCTATTTGTATATGTTTTAGTTTGTAAATAATTTGTAAGTATTAGTGTAAGAATTTTGTATAAGAGAGAAAGCATTTTCAATAAAGAATCAATTGGATCTAAACGCTATACTTCAGCATTTCATTCATCCAACAGCTCCCCATTTAGGAACGACACCATATACACAAATTTCTCCAAAGCATTCGACACGGATTCACACAAAATATTGCTGCTTAAGTTCAAAAATCTAGGTTTTCCTTCCACTCTTATCTGTCAAATTGAATATCGTTTGTCGAAATAGAGAGTTATACGTTGTTAGCAACCTCGGGTCTGCCTCAAGATAGAATCCTCTCAATATTTACTTTACGCAGAGGATTTAAAACTCTTTCGTAGGATTACTTTTGCATAGGATATATCTTGCAGGAAAATTTTACTTAAGTAATGTTTGGGGTTCCAAAAATAAGCTGGTAATTAATATTAAGAAATGTTGTCACACAACATTTTCTACATCCAAAAACGTGCTCTTGCCAACAAACTCGATTTGAAAAATATCTCTTGCCTTGGTTAAAGAATTTCATGACCTTGGTAATGTTTTTGACTTTTCTTTTACTTTCGCTAATCATGCCACGATATGCGCGGCAACCTACCCATTGCGACAACCCCTTTCCGCCCTACAATGCTATGTGTTTGCTTGTCAATTGCCACTAGAAGCAAAGAGGATTTATCATAGTATATCTCTACTAGTAGCGAAACTAACAGCTGACTTACTCCGAATCAGCACACACACACAAACCACACAGGGTACGTTGTATGCAATAATAAAGCAATCGGATTTTAATGCTTAAACATTGAACGTGAAGACAAAAAACTCCCAAATTATTATATATGAAGCAGTTTCAACAACTTATCAGATGCTATTAACTGTACATTTCATTATAAATGAAAGTTTCTAATTGCAGTTTTTACTGTGAAACTACTCTGAGCGCGATTTCTTTCATTCCATTTGTTCGGAGTACCATCAGCCACTGCCTTACACTCCGATTCGTAAAAAAGATGCCAAACTATTCGAGATAAACAATGGGATTTATTAATAAGAGGCGTCAGTTGGTGATCTCGCTCTAATGGCCAAAAAATGGATTTTTTTACTCGCCGAAATTTGCGCGATTTTACATTTACTCGTCAGGCCCTCGGCAAGTCTTCTTTGTCTTTGTTCGTAAGTATAATTGAGTTACTTTGTGACGTGGCAGAAGCTGCAAAAGCAGACTTGAGCTAGTTGAAATAAATTGAGTGTATTCAAAAGTGTTAAAAATGTAGAAGAAATGTGTTGTGTTCACAAGAGTTTGTGAAAAGTTCAATTATTTAGTGAAAAATTAATTAAAAAGGTGATATTTGTGTATTATTATAATATAAAAGTGAAGTCTTGTAAATATTCAGTGAAAAGTGTGTGAAAAGAGTGTTTAAGAAGTGTGTTGTTGCAGATGTAATGGATTTGTGTGTGTCCAAGTGGAAATATATTGTGGCAAGTGTTTGATTGTGATTTTAATTGAAGTGAAGTGTAGTGAAAGTGAAGTGATTAAAGTTGCAATAAATAAATCAAAATTAGTATTCATTACATGTATGCATTGCAGTAGTGTTTCAAAAATCTCTGCTATTGTATATGAATGTATATATGTTTTGTTGACAACAGGTGCCGCTAGTGACATACATACATTGTCATATTCTAATTGGGCCAAAGATTAGGCGCCAAATTGGACTATGGGAGAATTGAGTGGTTGGATCTTTCAAAATACTCGGAATAAAGTCCAGTTAATCCTATTGAGATTATATTTTAATTGTGAAAAGTTTTTGTACGTACAACAAGTGCTTCAAATTTCTTTATCGTTTCCAAGTGTTTTTCAATCGTTGTAATCAACAATGCTTTTTTCAAAGCGATCATTAATTAAAAACCCTTTAAAATCCGCAAAATGCCGAATATGTTGCGTGCCACAGTGCAAAGCGACAAGTACGGTGCGCGAAATTTCTTTTTTTTCAGTGCCATCGAATTCCGCCTTGGCTGCTAAGTGGAGGGATAATCTGGGCATTCAAGAGTTCAGGACCAAATTGAACTTTGTGTGCGGACTGCACTTTGCCGCTGAAGATATGCGTGGTGGACGCCACATGGACAAGGCCGTCCCAACTTTAAATTTAGGTAAGTGTGAATTTTTTTTACGTGTTTATGGTTTATATGTGTAAATCCATCTGTATAAAACAATACCTTGCAATTTTTAAATTATGTGGGGTAATTTATGGGAGCATTGCATTGTTTTGTTTACCGACAGGTTTAAACATATGTTTATGTGCTGTTTCACACATATACTAGGGCTGCATACAAAGTTTTGAGTGTTTGGTTAAATAATTTTAATAAATTCAATTTTTGTTCAGTTAATGAATGTTAAATGAGGTTTAGTGATTTTTTATTAGATTTTTGAAAAGAATAATTAACATTTTGTTCATTTTAAATACATTTTAATTTTTGTAATTAAGTATTTTAATTTGTTGTTGGTTTTTGCGGTCTTTCTTGTATTTTAAGTAATTAATTTTTAAAGATTTTTAATGATTTTTTATTAGAATTTTGGGTAATCGTTTACGTGGGGTACCGTTGTTGTAATCACATTACCCTGTGAGAAAAGAGTGGCACGAGGAAGGATATCACCGTGGTGGTAGCCACGGCTATGGCAACCACCCGGAGTTGGAATGGCGTAGCCCAGGGTTATTTTTTGAAGCGCGGCTGAAGGCCGCCTACGCGAAAGGTGTTCTGCATAACATAAAAAACATGGATCGGGCCCCTACACCTGGGTCATTTTTCGGTTTTTCGCAAATATTTAGTTTTTTTTGTTTAGTTTACTTTATTTTGTGTGAATGTGTGTGATTCTTTTATTATTTTGATTGTTTGTTTCAACATAGATTTTTTATTTATTTTCAAAGGACATGCCAGTCCACCGCTCCATACAAATGTGGAGACCCCTATGCCAAAAAGGGCATGTTGTATCCCCGGTTGTACTCCAGCCGAGGGTACAACAATGCATGAGTTCCCCAAATCAGGGTCCCTTAAAACCCTGTGGCTTCTGGCATGTGGCATGTCAACTAGCGACTTCGGCAATAATCTTCTTTTTATTTGCGACAGACATTTTGCGCCGGACTCTAAAGTCAGGACGAAACTTCGACCGGGGGAATTCCTACAATATTTAGGGCAACGACTGACAATGTGGTAAGCGGCAGTGCGGCCTCGCTGGTGTCGAAGCCAACGAAGGGCACAAAAGCCTCAGCCACCGTGACAAGTGGTAGTGCTCCTGCAATGGTGCAGAAGTATGCACCTATGGAGCGCGTAAAACCGGCGTCAACGGTGGCAAGCGCTAGTGTTCCTTCGCTGGTTGAAGGGCCGGCCAGTCGCGGACAACCGTTGAACCCCGAATTTCAGCCTCCGGTTTTAAGGGGAGGTGAACCGACACATGCACACCCACATGCACGTATATGTTTGCTGACAAACATGAATATGCGTGCATGTACATACATGTGGGCGGCTTGGTGTTGGGGTTTTGTATAAAAAAAAGGTAACATTAGGGTGGCGCATTTTTTTAGACTTTAGGCATCGGGCCTAAACATGCCGAGTGAAAAAATTGTCGTGTAAACTTTTACCGGCAATATAGAGTAAGATAGATTATTTTGTTATATTTGTAACACTTTGTAATAATAATTTTAATTAACTAATTTGTATTGCAATATTTATAATACATTTATCCATGTATATAACAAAATATGTAATTCCACTTGTGCTCACTGCACTTCGGTGATTTGCCAATCTTCGTCATGCAATGTAGGGTTTTATGCGGTATATCTACCTACTATTTATTTATTTAACACATTCATTTAACAAACCTATGAACTTTCACTGTGTTTTACTTATATATTTTCTTTATTAAATCTGAATTTTTGTTCACAATTTTCTCGAAAAACCGGTGTATATACAGAGGGAAGATTTGTAATAATAAATAATGTGGCCGCCCCCACATCAGCTATTTTTTCAAGGGGCGAATTGGTGTGGGGTGATTTACGCAAGGGTTGTCACACGTCCCAAATGATTCCATATTTCATACTTAAGCTAAGGGTGTGTTTATATGTTGAGGTGAATAATATAATATAATTCAGAATGAGATATAAATAGTATAATTCACTCAAAGGCGATATAGTATAAAGTATAAAAATGATATAATGACGTTAATTAAATGTATATGTACAATTCGGGGTAATGGGTTTTATTATGGTTTTGAAATTGGGACGTGTGGCTACCTAAGTCGCGTAAACATTCTGCCTTCCCTATGCGTACTAAGCGCCTAGTGTATGCTTTAGCTCCTGTAGGGCTCGAACGGCCTCTTGGATGAGAATTCGTCTGACCTTATTTTTGTAGGTAGAGGTGCGCACGACCGTTGGCCCTTGGAGGCTGCTGTTGGGTCCGACGACGGTGACTCCTGGCGGCGTCGTGGAGGAGATACCTCCGCCTAAATGGGTGCCTGAGATTTTTCGATAGCGCGAGATTAGTGGACTGTATGAATTTTTGATAGCACGAGATTAGTGGACTGTATGAGTTTTGGGAGATGGGAGTGGGCTCTTAGAGCCCTCGTCACTCTCCACTGACGGTAGAAAACATAGTTTTGTGAGGGGTCTGGTGAGGAGACCATTCTGGGTGCGGACGTCTACAACACGAGTGTGTCCATCTCGTCCTGGGTGTAGATTTTCCAATCGACCTAGTCGCCACTCAGTGGGAGGTAAATTGTCTTCTTTGATGATGACAATATCGCCAATTTTCGGGGGAGTTTCGGCGTTTTTCCAACGGTAACGCTTTTGCAGATCGGTGAGGTAGTCAGTTCTCCAGCGTTTTCTGAACTGATGATGCAGAACTTTCAGTCTTTCCCATCTATTTATCATAGAGAGATCTTCGTGATTCGGTTTGGGGATCGAGAGCATTGGTGCTCCTCGAAGGAAGTGACCTGGTATGAGGGCAGTGAGGTCATTCGGATCCTGAGACAGTGGGGATATTAGGGGCGAGAATTAAGTACGCCTTCTATGCGAATTAATAGAGACGAGAATTCTTCAAAGGTAAAATTGTGAGTTCCGGCTACCTGTTTGAAATGGGTTTTAAAGCTTTTGACAGCGGATTCCCATAATCTGCCCATGTGAAGTGCGCCGGGGGGTATAAACTTCCAATTTATTCCTTGGGGGGCGTACTTCTCAACAATATCTGACGAGAGTTCTCGCATAAATGATACGAATTCGAGTTCCGTCGCCCGCTTGGCGCCGATAAATGTTTTGCCATTGTCACTCATCATCTGGTTCGTGTATCCTCGTCGTCCTACAAACCGGGCGATGGCGGCAAGAAAAGCTTTGCTGGTGAGGTCTGAGCACAGTTCCAGTTGGACCGCTTTGGTGGTAAAACAGACAAAGACTGCCACGTAGCCCTTTACGAGGGTTGGAGATCTAAACATAGATGCTTTTAATTGAAATGGGCCAGCAAAGTCTACACCAGTTGTGGTGAAGGGGGGAGCGAATCGACATCGTTCGGGGGGCAAGGCTGCCATGATTTGTGATCCCGTTTGTTGTTTGTGAGTAGTGCAGACTTTAGACTGGAAAATTCACTTTTTTATAAGTAGTTTGAGACGGGCAATGTGAAATTCTTGCCTTAATGTTTGTTGCATGAGACGCGCTTCCGCATGCAGGAGCATTTCGTGGAGGAATCGTATATATAGAGTACAGAGGCGCGACTTTTCAGGTAGGATAATGGGATGACGCTCATTATAAGTGAGGGTTGCATGGTCTAGTCGACATTTACTCGGAGAACTCCGCTCTTGTCTAGGAAGGGGTTAAGTGCGAGTAGGGAACTTCGTTTTGAAATTGACTGGGAGGGTTGCATGGGCTAGTCGACATTTACTCGGAGAACTCCGCTCTTGTCTAGGAAGGGTTTAAGTGCGAGTAGGGAACTTCGTTTTGAAATTGACTGGGAATCCTCTAGACATGATCTTTCCAGAGCATAATATCGAGTTTGGGCCATGATTATGAGGCGATGTTTGGATCTTTTAAGATCGGCATGAGCTAGGGAGTTTTCGGTGGGTTCTTTAATACCGTTCACCGCATCTTTCCGACGACGTACAAATTTGAGAACGTAGGCCATTACACATCCGGCTCGAAGGACCATGTATATTTTTGGGTGAATACTCACTACGCTAACTTGGCTATAGATGTGCGAATGCTGGGCTTGTTGATAGTAGTAGAACGATTGCAAAATAAACACGGAGACAATTTTCGGTTTTAATGTTGAAGAGCGAAATTCGCACAGCTCCTTAGCCTTCAAATTTTTCTGCGTAGCCACGGTATAAAAGCAGAAATCCTTATTCAGTTGTTGTTTTATATATGTATGTAAATCATTATATTTTAAACTATGTGTACATACATATATCTCAGCGTTATATCGTTTATATTTTTTGCCGAGTGAAAAAAATTGTCGTGTAAACTTTTACCGGCAATATACAGTAAGATAGATTATTTTGTTATATTTTTAACCCTTTGCAATAATAATTTTAATTAATTAATTTGTATTGCTATATTTATAATACATTTATCCATGTATATAACAAAATATGTAATTCCAATTGTGCTCACTGCACTTCGCTGATTTGCCAATCTTCGTCATACAATGTAGGTTTTTATGCGGTATATCTACCTACTATTTATTTATTTAACACATTCATTTAACAAACCTATGAACTTTCACTGTGTTTTACTTATATATTTTCTTTATTAAATCTGAATTTTTGTTCACAATTTTCTCGAAAAACCGGTGTATATACAAAGGGAAGATTTGTAATAATAAATAATGTGGCCGTCCCACATCACCTGTTTTTCCATGCGGCGAATTGGTGTGGGGTGATTTACGCAAGGGTTGCCACACGTCCCAAATGATTCCATATTTCATACTTAAGCTAAGGGTGTGTTTATATGTTGAGGTGAATAATATAATATAATTCAGAATGAGATATAGTATAATTCACTCAAAGGCGATATAGTATAATCTATAAAAATGATATAATGATGTAATTCAATAACGTTAATTATATATGTACAATTCAGGGTAATGGGTTTTATTATGGTTTTGGAATTGGGACGTGTGGCTACCTAAGTCGCGTAAACAGCATACAAATGTACATATGAACATATTTTAATAAAATGTTTTATATAAGTTAAATTACGAACAGTAATTAAGTTGAAAAAAAATTATTTTATTGGGAGCTAGGGCTCCTTTATTAGTCAATGCCAAATTTAGAACCAACTTGGCAAAATATTATATTCTTACATCTAACTTATTTTGTCGCCGCTCTACCAACTGCGCTGCCGTTGCCTCTTTGTGAACTTGCTGACGGTGCGTTTCCCACCGCTTGCTGCATTCCTGCTTATTTTCGTGGTGTAATATTCCGTTATGGAATTTTATTTGCCGGCTTGTGCAATAGGTGTCTTCTTGCACAATTGTAGGAATGTATGTAAATATATTTATTATTTGGCGTGTGTCGTGCTAACAGCTCCCCCCCTGAAATTCAAACGTCCGCGTTTGAACTTTTGGGCTTATTGAAGATTTCATTGAGCCCTTCGATCGCTGGACCGGTAGCTCGATGGGTCGATTGTTTGCTGATTTTTTTTAAAGGAATTATGTGTTTTCCGACGAATATGATTATTATTATTAGTATGATTGTCAAACTGATATTCGTTGCGTATTTGATTTGGCTTCCTGTTTCTATGATGCTTATTTCTTTTGTATTATTAATATTTAGTTGTTTTAACATTTCCAGGGACAGGATTTCTTCGAATTTGTTTGACCTGGATGAAGGTTGAAGTAGTGCAGGTAGGGGTTTATTTGCTGTTTTTTCTGCATTAAAAATTTTTCGTTATTGATCTCGATGGTTGCGTTATTGTAATGAATTATGAAGGTACCACTAAGGTTTGTAGGTGCATTATCAACTAAGATCTTTCCTTTGAATGCGTTTAGATATAGGATTCCTGGCGATATTTCTTCGAGGCTTGGTATGTGCTGGCTAATGGATCGATGATCGATGTGCAGTTTGGTGGGCGGCTATTTAGCAAATTACTAATGCAAGACTCGTTACTTAAATCTACTAAATTACTTCTAGGACATATTTGCAAAGGAATATTTTCTTTATCGAGAACTCTTTTGGCAATATCTATTTCTTCGCCTGATAAAATGAATGAGTTTACTATATTGGCTTTTGCCCAATGTATTGCATATGCAATGTTAACTATTTCTTCTTTTATAATTTCTAACTTATACTTTAACTTTAGAAAAGATTCTATTTCTGCGCTTCTGTCATTTTCCATTGCCTTAATGATATTATTAGTAATATTAGTAATTTCCCTGACTTTTTCTATTGTCAGTCTATTTATAAGAATTTGATTATTATTATTTTCCAGGACATTATTTAATTTATTGGTTATTACTTCGTGGTCCTCGTGGTCCGGGCTGCCCGCGATCCACTTCCACGCACTTCCCAAGAAGTTTAACGATCTCTTTGATTTTTTTCTATTTTCAAATTTTTTAGGAGAGATATAAAGGGGTAGTTAGGATTTTTGTTTAGTATGTCAGTCCTTACAGACGCTTCGATAGTATCGATTATTTCTATGTATCTGTCAATGTCAATTTCGTGAATTATCCTGAAGGTCCCTGTTTGAAGTCTGGCCGGTCCTTTTTCAATGCTTATCAATTGAGAGTTTGAGTAGTCCAATATTTTTACCTCTGCTAGGCAGAGCGGTATGAAAAATCTGCAAAGAAGAAATTGTACGCATAGTTTGATTAATTACGTATCCTACTTTTGTGTATTATTTGTCCTCTTTCGGTAATTACTGTGCTATTTCTGTCCTCCTTAACTATTTCCTTAGTATATGGCTTACTTAATTTAGTCCCTAACCTCCTGTTTTTCTTGACGTAGATGATTTGACCTGGTAAATATGATTTTACGTTATGCTTATTTCTATTATGATACTCTATGTCCTTTCGCTGTTTAAGTGCCAGTTTCTCTAAGTTACTTTGCCTACTTCTTTCTATATCTTCTGGAGTAAACGTAACGTTTCTACTGAAAAACAAATCCACTGGCCTCTTTTTAGTCACAGAATGGATAGTATGATTATATTCCGACACAGCTCTTTCTAGAAGCTCTTCAAAGTTCCTGTGGCCTCCATTCTCCTTGAGGCAACGCATTATTTCCACCAGAGTAGAATGGAATCTTTCTACTTGGCCGTTTGCTTGGCTTTTGTATTCCCAATTCGTCCGTCATCATAAATTTAATTGAACTAGAATTCAATGAAGGTTCGTTGTCGATTACAATCAGCTTTGGCACTCCGAAATAGAAAATCAAGTCTCTTAAAGGACCTCTAACGTCTACTATTGCTCTGCTTGAAAGCTTCCTTGTTTGTGCGTATTTCGTAAATTTGTCTAGGGCAGTCATAATTATTTTACCTTCTGTTAAAAATATGTCTATGTGGACCGTGTGTCCGGGATATGTGGGTAATGGCGTCTCGCCAATTTTGGGTTGGTTGGGATGGCGTTCGTATTTGCTTTCTTTACAAGTAGTGCAGTTAGTTAAAATTCTTTTTATTTTGCTGAGCATTCCTGGAAAATAGCTTTTTTCCAGAATCTGTACTTTGCTTTCAACTGCATTTCTGTGTGCGCGTTTTTGGATATCTAAAATGGTGTTTTCCTGGTCCTGTTCGTTAGTGATGTCGTCGACTAATCTTTGGGTGTAGCGTATCTTATAATTGCTAAAATGTAGTGGATAGATATTTTGTATCATACCCATTATCCTTTCGTCTGTGTTGATTCCGTTGATTACGGATGGGTTAAGGTATCGTTTTAGGTGCGTGGTGAGAATTTGATCGTCATATTGGGGTTCTGTAATTATGTGACGATGGACTGTTGGGAATACTATTTTAAATTGATATGAAGATGTCTCATCCTGCTTGAAAAATATTTGATTTTTAAAAACGTTTACTGGGGCCTCTGTACATGGTATGAGGTTATGGCTTGAGCTCTCATGACTGTGGATTGTGGGAGTGAGGGAATTTATTTGTTGGGGTATTCTTGATAAGGCATCTGCGACCACATTGGAGTACCCTGGTTTATACTTCAGTTCGTAGTTATATTCTTCCAGGATGGCTTTCCATCGTTTCATTTTGCTATTCGTATTTCTTGTACTTAGAGCATATGTAAGAGGTTGATGGTCGGTAAATATATTTACCTTTCTTGACCCGTACAAGTAATTCCTTAAGGAGTTTAAGGATCATATAATGGCCAGCATCTCCTTTTCATTGGTTGTATAGGATTCTTCGGTTTTGTTGAGGGTCCTAGATATGAATGTTATGGGTTTTTTATCTTGTGATAGTACGCGCTTATTGCGAAGTCGGATGCGTCTGTGGTTAGTTCGAAGTCCTTTTCAAAATTCGGATGGGACAGAACGATGTCCCGTGAAGTAAGGGTGTTTCTTATTTTTTCGAATGCATTTAATGCTTCCTGATCTAGGGTAATGGATTGCTTCCTTGATGCGTTTTTGGAAATATTTCCGAATTCGCCTCGCAAAATGGCCGTAAAGGGCTTAGCGATCTTGGCAAAGTCCTGAATAAATCTTCTATAATAGCCTGCCATGCCAAGGAACGAACGAAGTTCCTTAAGATTTTTAGGAGGAGGCATATTAACTATGGCTTCTACCTTTTTTGGGTTTGTTTTTATTCCTCCCGGAGTAACAACGTACCCCAGGAATTCGACTTCCTGTTTTGCAAATTCACATTTGTCTAACTGTATTTTCATGTTTGCCTTCTCTAGGGTTCTGAACACTAATTCAATATTTTGTAAATGCTCCTCTTTGTTTTTTCCAAATATTATCACGTCATCAATGTAGACGTAACATCTTACACCAATATGTTGCCGGAGGATATCGTCTAGTGCCCGTTGAAATGTGGACGGAGCATTCTTAAGTCCAAATGGCAATCGGAGAAATTCGTACTTCCCGTTATTCACGGAAAATGCCGTTTTCTCTATATCGGACTCACGGAGTGGTATCTGGTGGAATCCACTTTTAAGATCAATAACCGTAAATAGTGAGTTGTTTCCGAGGTTTGCAAGAACTTCATTTATTTCTGGTATGGGATATTTATCGGGGATTGTAACTGAATTGAGCTTTCGATAATCGATCACCATCCGGTATTTCTTTTTACCAGAGGCATCCAATTTTTTGTCGACTATCCAAACTGGTGAGTTGTAAGGAGATTTCGATCTCCTAATTATCCCGTTATCTAGAAGTTCCTCTATTTGTCGTTCGATTTCTTCTTTAAGCGCCATTGGATAAGGATAAGGCTTGGAATATACGGGTGTGTCACTGGTAGTGCGGATTTCGCCCTTCACTAAGGTAGTATACGTTAGTTTCTCATCGGGATCCGAGAATAGATTGGGACATTTTCTAATTATGTTATTAATATTTGATTGCATTTCGGCAGAAAGATGTGGTATATTTATTCCTACATTATTCACTTCTTGTGACACTCTTTGTTTTAAAGGGATAACTATATTTTCAAAAATTGTCATCACATTTTTATCAGTGTGGATTGTTGCTTGCAGTTGTTTGAGCGTATCGTTACCTATTATTCCATGAAAGGAGTTTAATGTTGGAAGAATGAAAAATTTAGTTTTGCCTACGCCGTGTCCGAAAATATCCACGTACGTGTGGTGAGTGATCTCTATGTCTCCTGCGGCAGAGTTAACTTTAAAGGTATGCTCGTTAGGAATTGGATTTCTTATCCTAGAGGATTGTACGTAGTTTTTGTTTGAGCCGGTATCTATTAAAAAGTCTAGTCCGTCCCCACTCCTAGCAATGAACTCGTAATAGGGGAGTGAGGATGGAGTTAATCTAAAAAATGAATAGTACCTAGTTCGGTGCAATCCTGCTCGTACGGGACTGGATTATTGTTTGTGATTAAGTTAAGGTTACTTTTTGGTACATGGTCCATTTGATTTTTATTTACATAATTATTTAGGGCGGGATTATCCTCGTAGATTTGGTGAGGATCTGCTTGATCATAGTATTCATCCGGTTTAGTGTAGCCCGTATCGGCGTAAAAATTTCTTTGCATTTTATTCGGTGGCTGAGGATGTTGGGTAGAAAGTGGACGCTTCTGCGCGAAATTGTTTTGGTTATTCTGCGGCCGATTTTGATAATTGACCTGCCTGGAATGTATGGACTGATCTACTTCCATGGGCACTGGTGGTTTTGGTGGTAGATTGTTTCTGTTATTATTGGAGTAATTATTTTGATTGTTGTATCCTGTTGGGTTCGGACGGAAATTTGGGTTGTACTGGGGATAATTTGTTTGGCTGTTGTATCCCGTGCGGAATCCTTGATCGTAGCCGAGGTAATTGTAGTTGTTAGGACGATTTATCTGTGGAATGGATGTATTATTTGGGTACCTATTTGCTTGTCGATTAAACTGTTGCGGCCTCGGTGCAAAACTAGGTTTTGGTGTTGAGGAATAAGTCAGATCGGGGTAGAAGGGTCTGTTATTGTTATAAGTTGTGGTATTACGTGGTTGTCGTGGCGGTCCGTTGTTAAATGATCTATTCACAGTGTTCGCGTGGTTCATTCGGAAGGACATGTTATCAAGTTTTTGGCACAGATGCAGTGCCTGTGGCAAGGTGGTTGGTTCACGAATGCTGAGGAGACGAGGTAGGTCTCCGTTAAGCCCGCGGATAAACGTATCCAGAGCTTTTTCTCTGTAGGAGTTTGTCATGGCTCTGATGGACTCCTCGCCGAAGTCGAGACAGGAAATTTTGTCAAGGATTAACGAAAGATGTTGATAGACCTTCTGATAGAAGGTAGAAATATCATCGTGGCGTTGGGCCAATGTAGTCATTTGGTATTCTAAAGTACCAACATCTCTCTTGTCAGAATAGTGCATCATGAGGCACTTTCTAATATGTGTCCAATCTAATGGCGTACTATAGGATTCAAGAGCCGTGTCGGCATCGCCGACAATTTTGTGTCTGATTGTGTGTAGTATGGCGAAATATTTAGGTGTGTTTTTTAAAGATTCATATGCGTTGAGTATCCTGTCGACACTCTTTCTCCAGGAGCTAAACTCCCCTGGTCGTCCTGAGAATTCTCTCAGGCATTTTACCATATCTGGTACCCTGTCTAGATCGTTTATATTTTGCGCTTTTAATGTAACGCTATGGTCTGGTGGCAAATCATTAAGGGAAGTCCTATTCGTTCTATCTAACACCTCCCTCACTGCTGATTCTATTGCAGTCGGATTCGTAACGGGGGAATCTCCCTGATGGGAAGACCCATATTCTAACCTAAGTTGGTTCAATTGATCAACAAGTTCTTCAGCAGATCCTGGCATTTTTCTAAATTTTATAGATTTGCTTGTTAGTTCCTTGTTAGTTTTTCTTTTTTTTCCACAGGGCGCAATTAAGAATATTTTCACAAGAATTTCCCTATAAACTTTTCTCTTTTATTTCTATAGTTTAAGAAGTTTATCGTTTTTAACAAAAAATTTTAATTTTCACAGATTTATTTTCGCAATAATTTCCCTATAACATTTTCTCTTTTTATTTCTATAGTATAAGAAGTTTATCGTTTTTAATCGATAAAATTCTTTAGTTTTCACAAATTTATTTTCACAATAATTTTCAGATGGACCTTTTTATAAACTCTTAGTTGTACAAAAAGAAATTTTTTGTTAACGATTTTCAAATATTTTTTATCTTTTTTCCGTTTATATCGACTTAAATGGTAGAAACTTTGTGGCTCTATGAGCGTTTTTATCCGTTTCAAACTAGGTACTCTTGTTATCACTTGAACTTGTATTTATTTTTTCGCAAACATATTTCTTCTAATCACAAACTTATATTCTTATTTATTTTTTTTTTTTATTCTTTCTTTTTCTCTGATTAAAATTGTTATTATTTTTTTGTTTTTGTTTTTCTACTATTTACTATTAATGACCTTACATTAGTATCATTGCCAGCGCTGGATGCGGGGTTGTTGACGCTCTGGTGTTTATCCTTTTTCCTACTGGTACTTGGGTCCCTCGGTTCCCGTTGCCGCTGTAGTTCGCGTGGCCTTACTTATTGTTTTTCAGGCACTTTAACGTTTTTTATTATTTTCGTCACTCGCGTGGCCTTACTTTTTGATTTTCAAGCTCTTACTACTTTCCGACACACGCGCTGGTCCCTGCTCGGGCGCCAGTTAAATTACGAACAGTAATTAAGTTGAAAAAAAATGATTTTATTGGGAGCTAGGGCTCCTTTATTAGTCAATGCCAAATTTAGAACTAACTTTACAAAATATTATATTCTTACATCTAACTTATTTTGTCGCCGCTCTACCAACTGCGCTGCCGTTGCCTCTTTGTGAACTTGCTGGCGGTGCGTTTCCCACCGCTTGCTGCATTCCTGCTTATTTTCGTGGTGTAATATTCCGTTATTGAATTTTATTTGCCGGCTTGTGCAATAGGTGTCTTCTTGCACAATTGTAGGAATGTATGTAAATATATTTATTATTTGGCGTGTGTCGTGCTAACATATATACTATTTTTAGGTTTCTAAGATTTTTTCTTTTCAGCTTTTTTCTTCTTTTTCATTTTTTTTCTTTTCATCTTTTCTCTTTCTTTTCAGGTGTCTTTTGAATGGGTAGTAGACAATTCTACTAACCTGGTACTTTATATTTATACACCATCTGAGCCTAGTAATAATGTATGTAATGTATGAAAATATAATAATGTAATGTATAATGCAATATAATATTTTCATAATACAGGTGAAACTCCAATACTTAACCTTTTTGGGTTAAGTTGTGTGAGAAATTGTCACATGTTGTCGATTTCGTAATTCTGGTCTAAATATATGTACTAACCGTTGGGCATTAACAAAAATAAATAATCAATTAATTTTATAATGTAACTATTCCGTTTTTATTTCTTTGGTTATGGTATGTATTATGGTAAGTATACCCATGTTTCGAATAAATAGCTTCATTATCATCATCAACCCTCTTATGATAAAATATAAACAAACATTTTCCTCAAATCTACCTACAAGATGTAAACAAACCTACTCCTCAAACGTACATAAATATGCACGATAATATATCTTAACATACTGGCATATACATTAGGCTGGAGCGTGAACATAAGGAAAAAAATTTGTTTCACCTTTCAGAGTTCTAATAGGGGGGGATAGGTGCCTTATAATAACAAAAAAATACCCTCTTTTTTTTATTGAAATCGGTCAATGTCTTCTACCTCCGCAGTGCCTTCAAAATTTATAAGAACGCTAAAATGTATACGGTGAAATATTCATATACTATATATCACTACTCGACAACAAAAATCTCTCCAAGAATGAAAGTAATATTTCCTAATGTAAAATCGTCTCCTGATTCCGAATATCACATACATTTTTCTGTGGCTGATGTAGTTTCCGAGATATCCGCGAAAGTATGAAAATTCCCAATGTTTTTCATATAGGTACGTGAAAAGTTTGTATTTTTCATTTTTTCGATTTAGGCTCTTGAATTATACATTATACTAATTCCCATAAACATTTTTCGCCTTTAACTCTATAAGTATCTTTAGTAGTTTGGCCACTATGCCAAAAAACGTTCAAAAAACTTTGAAAAACTAAGGATTTTTTTCAAATTTCAGATTTAGTCACTTTAAAATCAGAAAAAGTCTATGGTCGAAAAACAGTTAACCCTTCTATGTTGTAGTAAATTTAATTATGAAAATTTTAAGCGCACTAGTAAAACATTATGATGTGCCCTTGACTTTATAAGCCCTACTATATTGAAAGTCCTCAATCAAAAATTTGCTGTTTTTACCCAAGAAATTTTCTGAAATTTCCAATATGAATACATAACTATCTGCATACAAACGTAAACAAACTGCAACTAAGTAATTTCTGACGCTATGTATTTCTCTGCTGCGACACTTTCCCACGACCAAAGCGTTGAAGCAGCTTAGCGCTATGCACATATGTAAATACGTGCATATGTGTGAGCGTGCGTTGGGCTTCATGCCTTATGTTAGGCTTAGCTATGTAAGAATTAGAGTAAATATGTATAATAAAATGTTTAGATTAATTTACTATAAATAAGCTTGAATTTCATAATAAAGGGAACATTATTAATTCGGCACTGAGCCACATAACATTGGACTTTCACTTGATTCCGCAACATGGCGATCCTGCCAGGAGATGATGCCAACTGAGATCCTGACAATTGAATCCTGCTAACTGAGATCCTGCCTACTGCGTGCGATGATGCCAACTGAAGTCCCGACAACTAAATCCTGCTGATATCCTGCCAAATAAGATCCTGATCTGTAAGACTACTAAAAACCAGTGTAAAAGTAAACCGCTGACTTTAGCGGACTACGGGACAATCAGCAGACTGCGATATACCATACGTCGCAGACTGCAGAAATCCTGTTAGGTTTAAAAAGGCAGACTGCTACATTTTTTTTTAAGTGGCAGACTGCTGAGATTACTTAATAAATATTAGAACTCTTTGGCACCCTAAGGTCGCCCGCCAAATAGCAGACTTGTTTCTGCTTAGGACATATTTCATTGTAAATGCAGGAACAGGATCTAAGTACGGAATTGCAATCAGATTACCTTTCAATAACAATTATGTACATAGCGTTGACATTTATAATGCATACCTAAAATTACATTTACTTTACATTTCATACGATTTGATTATGTTTGATTACAAGTTGTAGATAACAGTGACACTGTATTATGGAAATTAATTTAGTATAAAAAAAAAAAATTTTATTACATAAACTTGAAATTCAAATATTTGAAGTAGTAATGGATTTATAGTTCCAGTTAAAATCTTATAGTGCGTTAAAATTATAAATAAGATAAAATAAATAATAAGAAAATTGCCAATAATGTCTAGAATTAGAAAATAAAATAAAAAAATTTTGTTTAGTAAAGTACATATAAATATAAACAAAATTCTACATTTGCATACATAACAAAAAAAATTTTTGCTACATTTGTTTCCAATATAATTTTTTTTTTGTAATGGGAGGCCAGGAATCCAAACTGGAAAAGCCTAACGCTAATGTCGTCAATTCGGTTCAAATAATTGACCACACTGAGGCGCTAGATTTTATAAAAATCTTGCTATTAATATTAACAATTTGCAGTTGCCTAAATTTGTTTCTCAAATTGTACTCGACCCATAACAAACATTTAAAAAAGAGATACCAGAGCCGAGCAAACGATCTACATAAAATCTAAATATTTTTTTTTATTAAATGGATACTTGAGAAGGTATTCGCACAAGGCTATATGAGGAAAAATTGTTAGTAGAAAAATCATATAAATGTATAAACCAAAATAGGGAAACAAAAAAGGAAATAATAGTCAAACATTTGACATTGATAAAAGATAGTTTTAATAGATTAGGTAAGGAAATAAAAAAATATATATAGTAAACTCAGACCTACCCATCAGCAAGAGACAAAACAAATCTTTTCATATGTCAGAGATAGGTTAGTTTCCTCACTATCCAGATACAATATAGATGTAACAGTGCCAACTTCATTTGAACACGTTATTCAAATTGATTTTGACAATTTTTCACTAGAAGAAACTTTAAATATAGAGGAAGCCCATAAAGAAGTCATAAGTAAGGAAACTCAAACAAAGAAGGTCAAAATGACACCAGCGGTAGTAGAATTTCTTAAAACTGAGTCATCGATCATACCTGAGTTCGATGGCAAATCAGAGAATCTATCCAGTTTTCTGGATGCCCTTGATATACTGGAACAAATCAAGGCTAGTCACGAGGCTATCGCTGTATCTATGATTAAGACTAAACTCAAGGGAACAGCTAGAAACATCTGCAAAACTCCTGAACATCCAACAACGCAGTAAAACTGCAAACCAATATACTTCTGAGATTGAAAAGCTCACAAAATCATTAGAAGGAGCATACCTGACGGACTAACACCAGAGTTAGCAACTAAATACGCTACACAATCAGCGGTAAAAGCTATGTGCAAAAACTGCTCTAACGAAAAGGTTAAGGTTATTATGCAAGCTGGTACGTTCACCTCTATGAACGAAGCCATTTCTAAGTTCACCAATAGCTGTACTGAAATAACCGGTAATCCAAATTCGGTGTTGCATTTAACTCACACACAAAATAATTATCGTGGTAGTTTTCGAAGAGGCTACCGAAGTAACAGTTACAGAGGAAATCAAAATCGTAGATATAACAATAATTCTACGAGTAATAGGCAAAGTAATAATTTCCAAAATCGGAATAGAACTTTTGGAAATCAAAGCCGAACCAATCAGAATAACACACGCAATGTACGCAATTGCAACCAACAGGAAAACCAACCAGCTCCACTCCAACAATAGATAAACTAATATATACATTTAATTTACATCTAAACAGCTACATATCTTCCAGAACAACTCTGAATAACTCTTTTTCAACTCTCCTAATAGACACAGGAGCAGATATCTCTATTATTAAAAAAGGTCAAATTGATAGTAATAGCACCATTAATACTTCACGTACAACAGATTTAAAAGGCATTGGTCAAGGCATAACAACTACATTAGGAACAGTTGAAGCAGATTTAAAAGATGATTATCTCCTAATTAAGCACAAATTCCACATAGTTGAAGATAATTTCCCAATCCCATGTGATGGAATTTTAGGACTCGATTTTATAAAGAAATACAATTGCATTTTGGAATATAATAAAAATGGAGACAATCTAATATTACGCCCGAATGACTACAACGACAATATAGTCATTGAGATGACAAATAATCCATCTATCAATAGCTTTACAGTACCCGCTAGATCGGAAGTCATTAGACAAATTTACATTGTAAATCAAAATCCCGAATTATTAATACCACAACAAGAAATAAAAAAAGGAATTTTTATTGCAAACACTATAGTAAATTCTCATCATTCATTTGCAAGAATCATAAATACAACAATTAATAATGCATTAATCAAATATTGTATAGTCCAATTCTCTTAGCTCCCAAGAAATCCCTCCCCGGCAATAAAAAAAAAAGGTGGGGATTAATTATTGATTACAGACAGGTAAATAAAAAATTAACGGCAGATAAATTTCCATTACCAAGAATAGACGATATTCTAGACCAACTAGGTAGAGCTAAATATTTTTCATGTTTAGATATAATGTCTGGATTTCACCAGATAGAATTATGTGAATTATGAATTAAAAGATTGCCTTATGGTCTTAAGGTAGCACCAAACTCATTCCAAAGAATGATGACTTTAGCTTTTGCAGGTTTGAAACCATCACAAGCATTTTTGTATATGGATGATTTAGTCGTATTAGGGTGTTCAGAAAACCATATGATAAAAAACCTGAGAGATGTCTTCGCAACATGTAGAAAATATAATTTAAAATTGCACCCAGATAAATGCTTATTTTTCAGCCAAGAAGTAACGTATCTTGGACACAAATGCACTAGTGCTGGTATTTTACCAGATCCGTCCAAATTTAATAATGTTCAAAACTACCCTACGCCTAAAAATGCAGATGAAGCAAAAAGATTTGTCGCATTTTGCAATTACTATAGAAGATTTATTCCAAACTTTGCAGAATTTTCCAGAATATTAACAAGACTCTGCAAGAAAAATGTGATTTTTGATTGGACAAAAAATTGCGAAAAATCTTTTAATTACTTGAAAAATGCACTTATTAGCCCTAGTATACTACAATATCCCGATTTCACCAGAGAATTTTGTATAACAACAGAGGAAAGTGGATTTGCTTGCGGAGCAGTCTTGAGTCAAGAATATGAAGGAAAACAGTTACCAATTGCCTATGCTTCAAGATCTTTCACAAAAGGTGAAGCAAATAAAGCTACAATAGAAAAAGAATTAGATGCTATTCACTGGGCTATTACATATTTCCGACCATACGTTTATGGCAGACGATTTACAGTAAAAACTGATCATAGACCTTTAACATTTTTATTTTCGATGAAAAATCCATCATCTAAACTAACTAGAATCAGACTAGATTTGGAAGAATATGACTTTGGAGTGGAGTACATAGCTGGAAAAAAAATTACGTAGCAGACGCACTCTCAGGCATAGATATCAAAGATCTAAAAGATATGTCAGTACAGGCTTCTAAGATTTTAAAAGTTACGACAAGATCGGAAACTAAAAAGCCTACCAGTAGTATTAAAAATGAAGAAATTGTAAGTCACAAAGAGAACCCAATAATTTATGAAGCGCTATACAAATACGAAGTTAAAAAGCTAGCCCAGCTCTTTTTCGATCCACCGAAATTATATTTCAAAAAAGGAAAGAAAATTTGTAGTGAAATAAATACTAGCGACCTAATTGTTGAGGCGAAGATTGATTTAGGTCAATTCTTTACCAGGCTTAGCAGAGAAGCCGGCAATTTAGGGATTAGAAAAATACAGTTGTCCTTAGGAGACAAATTGTTTAAATATAATTATACTCGAGTAAATGAATTTAAAGAAATTGGTACCAAAGTTCTCAAAAATTTAACAATTGCATTGACTCCGGAGGTTATGCATGTGACAGAAAAAGAAAATACTACAAAGATTCTTCAAAAGTATCACGACGATCCTGTTTTTGGTGGCCACCCAGGAATAAATCGTACGTTAAATAGAATAAGACAAAAGTATTACTGGAATAATACGAAAAATGACATCAGAAAATATGTAAAAAATTGCATTCACTGCAGCAAAAATAAAACTAACAAACATCTGAAAGAGCGAATGACTATAACGGAGACGCCACCGAAGGCTTTCGAGCCCTGGTACAGGTTACATCAAAAAGTGGTTTGAAAAAGTTTTTTCAAAACGGGGTCGCCCCTCGGCAGTGGTTTGGCAAACTCTCCGAGTGTGTTTCTGCCATGAAAGGCTTCTCAGCAAAATTCATCTGCTTTGTAGATGCCGTTCGGAGTCGGCGAAAAACCGTAGGTCCCGCCAATTTGTAGGAACAATTTCAAAAGCGGCACACCACAAATTGGAAGAGAAGCTCGGCGCAAAAATCTCCTAGGAGGTTGATGATATAACTGTTGTACATCGCGCCATATATATATATATATATATATATAATCTAAACATTTTATTATACATATTTACTCTAATTCTTACATAGCTAAGCCTAACATAAGGCATGAAGCCCAACGCACGCTCACACATATGCACGTATTTACATGTATGCATAGCGCTAAGCTGCTTCAACGCTTTGGTCGTGGGAAAGTGTCGCAGCAGAGAAATACATAGCGTCAGCAATTACTTAGTTGCAGTTTGTTTACGTTTGCGACCAAGTAACTTAGACGGCGCTCGTGCTGCGTATTTTGTATGTAGATATGTATTCATATTGGGCACACTACACCTCCTTTCCTAAACAGAATCGTTTATATACATATTTATACGAACGATTCTATTTCATTTAATAGGTTTGAGTTTTATAGCTCGCCTTTTACAATTAATGAGCGACCGATCTTATTTCATTTAATAGCTCTGGCGCGTTGGACTTTTTGTT
Organism: Sphenella marginata; assembly: GCA_951509765.1. Classification (NCBI taxonomy): domain Eukaryota; kingdom Metazoa; phylum Arthropoda; class Insecta; order Diptera; family Tephritidae; genus Sphenella; species Sphenella marginata. Next base: position 103,345,332 of record OX608078.1, read on the forward strand.
TTGTTTTTATATATGCTGTGTTTACTTTTGTTACAAAGTTTTGGTTGTGTTTACTTTATTTTCAAGTGGACAATACATTAATTTATTTATTACTGATTTTTTGTTTGTATGTTTCTTTATTTATGCGATATATTTTTCTTAAGTGTTTAGTTGCATTGAGGGTAATGACACGATTTTTTTTTTTAACAAGTTTCTGAATTTATGGGCTTATGTGTCAGTGTACAATAAAAATTTATGAGTAAACATTTGAGTTAAAATGCAGTGTACTTATTCTAACAGTTTAAGTCTATTCTTATGAATTAAAATTTTCTTATTCTCATTGCTTATAATATACTTATTATTTCTATCTATGCTTTCTAGTTTATAAGGAATTAGAGTAAAATTATTTTTTTTATCAATATTGTCTACCTTATAGGGCCCTTTATACCTATTGTCTAACTTATGACCTGCTTCATTTTTTACTAATACTAAATCTCCTATATTTATCTCCTTATATTGTGTTTTCCTATCGTAACTAATCTTTTGTTTTTCCTTAGATTCTTGTACTAACTTTCTAGCTTTTTGTTGTGCTACTTGTAACCTATATTTAATTTCCTTATCATAAGCCTCCTGATTATATACTGGGCTAATTATATTTTCTTTTAAAAATTCGTAAGTCAGACGTGTCTTTCCAAAAACTAGTTCAAAGGGACAATAGCCATGAACTGTTGAAGGTGTTGTATTGTAACAATACGAAAAATATTTAAGGTATTCATCCCAATCGTCTTTGTCAATGTAAGAACGCACATATTCATTGAATGTTCTATGACTGCGTTCAACAGTACCTAAAATTTGATGATGGTAGGGTGGGTGCAGTGAAATAACGCCCAAGGAAATAACGCCCATGGACGTTATTTCCCATTCAAAAAGGAAATAACGCCCATGGGCCTTATTTCCTTTTTAAATGGAAATATCGCCCATCTGCAAAAAGAAATAAAGCCCATGGCTCTTATTTCCTTTTTAAAAGGGAAATAACGCCCATAGGATTTTACGCGAGCAACACGAACTGTTGATTAGCATTTTTTTCACAAATTACCCTGTGAGAAAAGAGTGGGAAACGTGGCACGCGGAAGGACATCACCGTGGCGGTAGCCACGGCTATGGCACACACCCGGAGTTGGAATGGCGTAGCCCAGGGTTATTTTTTGAAGCGCGGCCGAAGGCCGCCTACGCGGAAAGGTGTCCTGCACATAAAAAACGTGGATGTTCTTCCGCGTGCCACGTTTCCCACTTTGGTTAACGTGAAATTTGTGTGTAACTATTCAATCAAATACAAAAAGAATTAGAATATTATTGTTTCATTAAAAAAATGAAAGAGCAATAAGGCCTTTAAGACTTTATTTCTCTTTCGAAGTGTAATAAAGCCTTTTTTGAAATAAAGGCCATATTTCACTTTCAATAGTGTAATAAGGCCTTAAAGGGCTTATTTCACAAGGCGCTATTGCACCCCGCCTTATAAAAACATAACAAATATGTTAAAATTTATTGAAATAAAGAAAACCATATACTTAATTATTGAATCAGCTTGTTTTAATTCGTTTTTAACGTCCGTGGGCTTTATTTCTTTTCGAAAAAGGAAATAACACCCATCAGCAAAAGGTGATAACACCCATGGGCTTTATTTCCTTTTTAAAAAGGAAATAAGGCCCCTGGGCGTAATTTCCTTTTTGACTGGGAAATAACGCCCATGGGCGTTATTTAACTGCACCGGTAGGGTGTTGATGTTTTATGCTCTATTTTTAAGAGTTTGCAAAATTCCTCAAACAAACTATTTTTGTATTCGGTTCCCATATCCGTTACAATTGTTTTCATACAACCATAAATCAGAATGAAATTCTCAAATACAGCCTTAGCAACTGCTACAGCATGTTTGCTTTGGACGGGTACTGTAACCAAGTATTTGGTTAGGTCACATATGATAGTAACCGCATATTCATTTCCATTCATCGATTTTGGTAATCGCCCTATTGTGTCTATCTGTACTATATCGAAAGCCTTCGGTGGCGGCTCCGTTATAGTCATTCGCTCTTTCAGATGTTTGTTAGTTTTATTTTTGCTGCATTGAATGCAATTTTTTACATATTTTCTGATGTCATTTTTCATATTATTCCAGTAATACTTTTGTCTTATTCTATTTAACGTACGATTTATTCCTGGATGGCCACCAAAAACAGGATCGTCGTGATACTTTTGAAGAATCTTTGTAGTATTTTCTTTTTCTGTCACATGCATA
>OX608078.1:103347803-103675204 GCA_951509765.1 Sphenella marginata
TGGTCTAGAATATCGTCTATTCTTGGTAACGGAAATTTATCTGCCGTTAATTTTTTATTTACCTGCCTGTAATCAATAATTAATCTCCACCTTTTTCTTTATTGCCGGGGAGGGATTTCTTGGGAGCTAAGAGAATTGGACTATTATATTCGGAAATTGAAGGTTCTATTAAATCATCTTGAATTAATGTAGTTACTTGTTTGCTAATTTCGCCTTTATGTGCTTCTGGAAGTCTATAGTTTTTTATATAAACAGGACTATCATCCTTCATATGTAATTTTTGTTTGTAAAAATTATTAGCTGTAATCGGTTCTGATTCTAATGAAAATATGTCGATAAATTCTGAGCATAACGCGTTAAGCGATTGGTTAGCGAATGGTGGAAAATTTGTATTCAATCTTTCTAATTTTTCTTTACTATTAATATCATTTTCTAAATTTTCATTCTTCATAACGGTGTTTTCATACTTTATACTACAATATTTGATTAATGCATTATTAATTGTTGTATTTATGACTCTTGCAAATGAATGATGAGAATTTACTATAGTGTTTAGTCAAGATTTATATAATTTGGGAAAAGTGGGCCGTGCCACGCCCACATTTTTTGTGTTTTGTTTGTACTTCAATAATATCCAAAGTTAATGGTCGATCTTTTCTAAACTTTCCAGAATGGTTCAGAAGATTGTTGTGCACGATTTAGGCTATATTAATTTTTGGAAAAGTGGGCGGTGCCAAGCACCCAGGCTTTATAAAATACAAATCATCATAACTTTGAATATGTTTGGTCTAAACTAATGATTTTTGGATATGTGTGTCCCTTGGTCAAGAATTATATAATTTGGGAAAAGTGGGCGGTGCGACGCCCACATTTTTTGTATTCAGTACTTTGTTTTTACTTCAATAATGTCCAAAGTTTATGGTTGATCTGTTTTAAACTTTTCCAATACGTTAAAATCTTCGTTGGGTACGACATACATAGGCTACATTTGTAAACTTTTTGGAAATGTGGGCAGTTCAAAGACCACAAGCTAAGTAATATTTCAATTCGTTATATCTATCCCTGGATGTATTTGCTTTAGTGAGATTTTAACGTTCTTAAATCTTAATCAAAGCATATAATTTATCTTTTTTGTTATTGCCGTTTATACATATCCAGAATATTATAGGATTTTCATAAAATCATAATAGTGGCGTTAAATGGTAGATATAGAATATAATTAAATAAATACTAACTACACATCTACTCAGCCGCGCATAATGGTTTTTGTCATACTTATTGAGTTCAAAAGATCCGTTTTTTGAGTTGGACATCCAAAAAATTTATTTGTTTATACCAAAGAAGTTAAATCCAGAAATATTGTATACCCTAAAGCACTGCAATAAATGAAATGTTAAAAATTAATAGAAAAATATTTCAAAAAGGGATTTCTAGGGAAGTCACTGGTCAGGCAGAACAACGTCTGCGGGGTCTGCTAGTATGAAATAAAAATTAAAAATAATTATAATAATTTAAACTAAAATAATAAAGACAAAAGTGTGATGCTTACATAACTACTACATATATACATATATACGAATAAATAAAATTTTTAAGAAAGTTACTTACATTTGAGAATTCGATAGATAATGAAAGTCCTTGAAGCAGTCTCTGGACTTGTACTGCCGCCAAGATTCGCGCTTGTGTATGTGTGAATATTTTCTTTGGAAGCGAGGTTGAATTGCGTGAGACCCCACTTCTCGCAGCGACTGGGGTCTCCTGTCGTTTCCCTGTTGCCTACGACAGCAATCTCGAGTTAACGTACCATCCCGCACACCCAGCAAAAGTTGCGTCGAGAGTTACGGCAGGCTTGGTGGTGGGTTTTCGCTCACCTATGGTAAATTGCTTTTTTCCGTTTGTAAATAGTGGAACCTTTCGTCTTGCCGCCTGGGTACAAACGGTCTCGGTGCTGGCCTAAGTAGTTCCTTCTCTGGTGTGATGTTTTCATAATCTTCCACAAGGCTTACCAAATCCTCTAGGCAGTTGAATTCGCTCCGTTTTAGATATAGCTGGTATTCTCTCCTCGAGTTGCGGTTTATACGATTTAACTTTTGGTCGCTGGTGTAGTCGGAGTGCCTGCCTCATCAGACTCTGCAGTGTCATCATGTAGTCCTTGAATTTTTCGCCTGGTCTCTGCATTCTTTGCCGTATTTCGTCATATAGACTCTCGAAATAACTTGAGCTCAGGAAGAACTTCAAGAAATCTCGCTTGAATTCGTCCCATTGCTGCCAGTGACGGTTGTTGTTCCGAATTCATACCAGCGCCTAATCCATAAGTAGTTCTGGTAGCGCCCGTGGTATGGAGTTTCTGTTGATCTCGTAACTATCTGCCAATTCCTCGACTCGCTCTATGAAACCAAGCGGGTCCTGTTCGCCATCGTATCGCAAACCCCACTTGCGCTCTCGATCCATCACGCTGCCACATGATTCCGCCTGGTGATAGGAATACGGCGCAACTTGTATGCCTGCTTCGTGTCTACCTTCAATAATACCGTGTATTGGTGCTGGTGCCTTGCTTGTGCTCGCTGCCCCGGGATAGGTGAAGCCTTGTTCGCTGTCATCCATTGGTGTCGGGGGATTGATCATTATAGTTGGCCCGCCATCTTTTGGTGTAGGTGGTCGAGCATGACGCTGTTAAATGCAGCAAAACGTTTTCTCAATTCCTCGTTGATTATGCTCGCTGTGACTTAAAATTAGAAGTTCCCGAAAGGTCCTCTCAAGTGATAAAACCCTGTGCATGATACAATAAAAAGGTAGACGCAGGAATAAAAAGCAACCCTGCTATGTATTTTGTTGGTCGGTAAATTGTCAACAATTTCTTGTGTCAAAGTGATGGAAATAATGGCTGGTTATTGCTGCAAAGTTTGTTGTAGTATTATTTTGGCACTGCTCAATTGTATTTTTGCTCAGAACAAAGGCTGGTACCAATTTGGTGGTAGCGCAGTTTAAAAAGCACCACCAATCTTAAGATAATGAATCCGAACTCTAAACCTAACATGAAAATTATAAGAAAAACCATTTTTGCTCCTGTTTAGGAGACACCGAGCTCAAGGCCAAACATTTTCATCGTTTAAAAAAAAAATAAATTATTCAAATATTATTTATAAATATTCAATGGTTTTATACATGGTACAGCGACACCAACGCAATAACACTAAGGCACCCAACGTAACTCAGCTTTCATATAAGAAGTTGATATTTTGTTATTGTTTACATGTGCACAAATATATAAGAAATGAAAATTAATGCTTTTGCAGCAAATTTATATTATTTTGTGAGTTCCGTGGTTAGTTTAGAAGTCTGGCGGTGATATATGAATTAAAAAGATGTGATAGATTGAGTGCTTCGCCAAAATGGGAAATCTTTTTAGTTAGAACCTGAAGCCTCTAGAGAAAGGCTTTTTCCAAGTCCCACTCCCTTTTGAGAACTGTAAAATAACTTTTCCCGATCGTTTCACTTGTGAACATCTTTTTCTCATTCCACAAACACTTTTGTGAATTATATTTTATTGTAATAAGCCGAAAAGATATAAATCATGATAAAAATATTTGAAGGTAGTTTCACTCAAAATTTTTTGACACTAACCGTGTTCGCCAAGAGGGCGTAATGTTGCCACATTTGAATTATTAGTTGTTATTGCATTTGGAAATTTTGCAAAATTTTATTGGGTATTTTTTATGTATATGAAAATGTGTAGTTATTCGCTAAATGAAATATATAACATATGTAATTAAACTGCAAAATTTTCTGAGGTAATTATGAGCAGCGGTTTAGCATGTAATAATGTATATTTAAAAAAAATTGGCATTTGGTATTTGTTTCATATACGAGACAACTGCTAAAACAAGTGCAAAATTATACAGAAAGGTGTCCAAATACGCGGTTTCACCTCGGTATCAATGATCCGAAATCAAAATTTTAATTTTTTGTGTCAGTGAAAAGTTATTAACAAAAAGCCAAAAATGAGCCAGGTCAAATCCTGATTTGGGGGCCCGATCCATGTTTTTTATGTATCGAACACCTTTCCTTCGGCCTCCGCGCGCTAAAAAAGTAACCCTCAGCCGGTCCAACACCAGCTACGCGATCCCAATTATTTTTCGTAATTCTAAGGTCCACATGAAAATGATAGAAAGTTGCGAACTTTAAGTGCAAATATCTTTTCACAAAAACAAACATTCAAAAATCTGCTTACGGATTATAGTTACTGAGGTCAAACCGCGTCTTTATAAATCTCTCGCGGGATTCTTGGTCGTGTTTTAGCAGTTGTCTCCTAAGGGAAACAAATACCGAAGAAAATGATTCGATTGCTTTTCATTTTTGGATTTTTTTTTTAAAGAACTGGTAGTACGAAAAGTACGGAAAACGGGGAAGAAGAAGAAGTGGAACTACCTTCAAATACTTCTGCAATGATATAAATTAGAAAATTACTGCTCAATGTAAACAAAACAAAAATATAAACAGACATTGACAATCGGAAAACCACTTCGAATGAAAAAAAATAAAAAATGCAACTCTGATGCGGTTACCTGTTAATTGTACCATGACCCTGTGATTATGTTTTTAATTCAAATGTATTACTTTATTTGTGGAATTTTATCCTCTTTTCGCAAATCTACAATCTTACTTTTAGTGGGGTACTAATCCTTCTTTTCTTATTGATTACGGCTAGCTATAATAAAGGCGGCTGAGGTGAAAACCCCTGCTTCGCCCGTCCATCAGCGGAGGTGAAAACCACCACTGAATATAAAACTTGCAATCGTGAGGTGAGAACCCCAGGTTTACATTCGCTGAGGTGAGAACCCCCACTACTATCTTAGCTGCTGTCGCAAAACGACTTCCTTATATCCTAAAAATTATCGCCCTTTTATACAGATTTACTGGCGGCGGACCGCAAAATTATAAGTAATAATAATTTTTAAAGCTAAATCTTAACCTAACGACGCATCCTCCACTGAGTTTATATATTAATATATGGTATTTACATATTTCCCATATATTTCATGCATTCTAGCTGTTTTTGCAGCGGTGCCGCTTCCACTCGGAATGCCCCATTGCCTGTGGTCAGCTGCTTTCACGCACTCCATCGATCAGCTGGACATTCCCTTAACATTAATATTACTTCCATACGTACATAAGCTAGTTATTTTCCTGCAGTCCCATTTGTACCATGCATGCTTAAGTTGGTTGCCCGACCCTTTTTTTTCTAATTGGAATGTCTGTGGTTATTATGTTTTTGCAAGACATATTTTCTATCGCCTGCCTTAGCTAAGTTGGTGGCCTCTTAGCGTCGCTGTTGATTTTCTGTAAAACGTACATTACGGTGCGGCTAATATTGTGAAAAATAAAAGGTATGAATATGTTCTGAAATATGTATGTATGTATGTGCATAGGTATATCTGCTATATGTTTTGGGCAAACGCATACGTGCTTGAGGGTAAAAGGGCGTATGTGCAAAATATCCAATTTCGGTGTACATACTTCGTATATCTGAATATATATAAAGTATGGATATGTAGTTTATGTGTAAAACCGGCTATGTCGGCGATTTTGCAGCATGGCGTATGCATAGGGAATGCTATAAAGTTCATGTGATCTATTTTTAAAGTTATTGTCTGGCTTTTTGTCTGTTTGAACTTAAGGATCTCGGAAACTAAGAAATGTATTTGTTTGAGAGTTTCACTAATTGACTTCCTAAAGCTTAGAACAAAACAAAAAAGATATATGTACAAATTTTTAGAGAAAGACCTATGATTTATTTTTGTTTTAAATAAATTTATACGAATAAAAATTCACTTAAATTGTCAAGAAAATAAATAAGCGTGCTTCTCTAAAATTGGTGTTAACTTTTTTTTCAATTTCAGCTAAATCAAAAATACAATGCCGTCCTATGTTTGTATCAGAATATTTTTAATGACACTCTAGAAAAGTTGTGTCTGTATATAGGAACTTTCTTTGAAAAATGTCTGGTGATGACTTGGGGAATGTTTAGGCACAGCTAAAGTTTCAAATGGAAGGGAGATGACAAAATGTCGCAGTTAGACTTTTTAATGAAGTTTGCATGTATCCGATTACCCTACTTGACTTGACTTAGAATTCTGTTGAGTTTGGATTTTCTATGTAAATTCTAAGTTTAGTGAGCGCCGTGAGAGAACTGTGTGACGCCATACCTTTTTTTTTAACATTTTGAATAAAATATTCGAACTATTCTATAGAGATAAGGATTTTTGGATGTATATTATTCATATGACCACCAACTTTTAACAAAAACACGCATCTTATATTTCTTTATAGTGAATTAATATCGTTCGATCGATATTTGAGTAAAAAAATATACTTATTGCTACACTGAAATGTGTGCTCTTTATTGATATTCTTAAGACTGCCTTGTTTACATAAATCTTAGTGCTACTTATGTATGCGTCGGTCGTTATCTGTGTACTAGTAGATAGCTATTTGGGTTATTATTGTTTGTTTTAGTGATAGTGCATTTCCATTGTTATAATGTTTGTCCGTTGCAGTTCGTGGTAAATCATGTCTAGAAAAATTCTGTTGTTTTGGTGTTGTTTACATTGTTATCATAAAAGGTTAAAGGGTATAGTGCTGTTTATCGGCATTTTGTTTGTAAACAATATTATGTATATGTGTATGCAGTGTATGTATGTATGTGATGTATAAATTTAGATACATACATATGCATCTTTGTACTAACGTCGTTAACTCTCTTCCCTTTTAAAAAGGAGCGTCCCCGCTATGGTGCTGCTACGATTTGCTGTTGAAGACGGTTCATTTCGATTTCGTATAACTCGTCAATTTGCCTTTGTCTGTTAAGCACTTTTCTATTTTCGTAGTATCGGCAGAGAGAACGTCAACTGCACTGGGTTTTCTTCAATAGGTATCAAAAATGTTGATAGTTTTTGGATATTACTGAATTTGTATATTGAATTTGATGAAAGGATACGGAGTACTTCAAATTTTTCGCTGTGTTGGTTGTGTATGATTTCTCTGAGTTTTCCTTGATGATTGCAGTACCTGATATTATCGATGTTTGTGGATTCATTAAATTGTATCAATTTAGGACCTGATATATGTATATTGTTCCAAGTATGCTGGTAATCTGGCAAAATATATCCGTTCTCTAGGATGCGGAGCGGCGGATTGTTTTCATGGATTGTTTCGCATTGGGCTGATTTGTCCTGTAATATTTTTATAGTACAATTGTCCGAGGGTTCTGATTTACAAATAAAGTTACTCATAAAATTTTTACATTTAGATATTCTTTGATAATTGTTACATTTTGCGTTCTTAGGGTCTAAATTAATTTTACCATGCTTATTTGCTAAAGGGTATACATTAAATAGCCTACATTTAGTTTCGAGGATAGGATATTTGTATATTGTTATAATTGCTTCTTGTAGGTAACAGATATGAATGTCTGCATATTCTAATATATTAATTAATGGAAGATCCAACTTTTCATGCTTTATTAAATCATATACATCTCTTAAATTTAGTGTGCCAGAGTAAAAATTATTAGTTTTTGCAAAATTTATAGTGTTCGTTATTGATTTGAGTTCATTGTAAACTTCTGATATAACAATGTTTTCGGTTATTGCTTTGGGATGAAGGGTTTCGAGTATTCTTTCGAACTGTGAATTAATTGTTCTTTGCTAATTATTATTTTCTATTAGCATATTAAGTGAAGTTTTCATTTCTATAACGTCATCGTGGTCTGGTTTCCAGTGATGAATTTTAACATGGAGCCAAGAAAGTTTAGTGATCTTTTGGGTCTATAAATATTTGGAATGAGTTGATTTTTCAGAGATTCTATTTTGTTCCCTAATATTTGAGTTTCAGGTTGGTTTTCTAGATTGTATGATGCTTTCATTATACCTTCGTATGGCGCTAGAATTTTTGAAAGGTTAGATATGTGATACAAGAAAACTGTATCCTGATAAATGTAAACGGGATCGGTTTCCACTAGAACATATTTCCTATTGGTTAAATCTATTATATCGTCGCAAAGTGCGATAGAGAAAAGTAAGGTAAAAACTCCGTACATGACTTTACTCTTATTATACCTAGTAGTGCTTCGCACACAAGGTATATTAACTTCATTCGCCTAACGGTAGTATGTAACGGCATAAACGAATCGAGATAAATATTGACTTATATATATCAAAATGTTCAGGAGGAAAAGAGAAATTGATTGAGCCATGTCCGTCCGTCCGTCCGTCCGTCCGTCCGTCTGTAAACACGATAACTTGAGTAAATCTTGAGATATCTCAATGAAATTTGGTATGTAGGTTCCTTTTCACTTATCTCCGAGCGCTATTGAAAATAGGCAAAATCGGTTAAAAGCCACGCCCTCTTTCTATATATATAATATTTTGGAAAATACAAAAAGAGTGATTATTCAGTACATAATACACCTATAAGGATAATATTTGGTGTGCACTTTAGCGTTAAGGCACCAAATACATTTTTGAAGAAATTTTTGAAAAGGGGCGTGGCACCGCCCACTTTTGATATAGTCAAATTTGGAAATATGATTAATCATAAATCAAAAACCGCTCAAGATAGCAAAATAAAATTCAGCACACATATATATATTAATACAGGCAATATTTCGAAAAAAAATTAGCGAAATCGGGTTAGGTCCACGCCCAATTTTATACGAAAGATTTTGAAAAGGATCATAGATATATTGAATATGCTATAACTTTGCTTAAACTAGCTGTATATAATTTCTATTTCACCTCTGAAGTGTTCGTGGGCAAAGAAAGTCGAAAGCACAAATTGGAAAATGGGCGTGGCCCCGCCCCTTTATGGGGGATTATTCCACAAAACTTTCCATGCCATAACTCCGGTAAAAATTGACTTATTGAAACGATATTTAGAGAAAGTGTTCAGCATATAAAGCTTACTCTTTGCTGTAAAAATAAACAAAATCGGAGAACGGACACGCCCACTTTTTGAACACAGTTCTAAAAAATTTCTTCGTAAACTAAAATCGCGATATTTCAATAATTGTATAAGTTATATAAATAAGATTTTACGCACATAATAAGCCTTTTAAGCAAAACTGAACTGTACAAAAATTTTGTCGATTTTGGTGAAGTAGGCGTGGCGCCGCCCACTTTTTAGCATAAAAGCTCTGCTATTTTCAAAAGCGATTGCTTGGAATTTCAAGAATGTATTTCAATGAAATTTTGTGAGAGGGTTCCCAATAGTATGTAGTATACTCCTGCCAAAAACAAGCAAGATTTACGGGCAAGTAGTTAACACCCTACTGCCTTTTTATACCTAGTAGTGCTTCGCAGGTATATTAACTTCATTCGCCTAACGGTAGTATGTAACGGCATAAACGAATCGAGATAAATATTGACTTATATATATCAAAATGTTCAGGAGGAAAAGAGAAATCGATTGAGCCATGTCCGTCCGTCCGTCCGTCTGTAAACACGATAACTTGAGTAAATCTTGAGATATCTCAATGAAATTTGGTATGTAGGTTCCTTTTCACTTATCTCCGAGCGCTATTGAAAATAGGCAAAATCGGTTAAAAGCCACGCCCTCTTTCTATATATATAATATTTTGGAAAATACAAAAAGAGTGATTATTCAGTACATAATACACCTATAAGGATAATATTTGGTGTGCACTTTAGCGTTAAGGCAACAAATACATTTTTGAAGAAATTTTTTAAAAGGGGCGTGGCACCGCCCACTTTTGATATAGTCAAATTTGGAAATATTACACTATCCGACAAATTTTCAAAAATTTACAACTCCACGACATTTGATACATGATTCCTATGTAAAATTTCCTGCTGATTCCAAATATGTAAACATTTTATTTAAAAGTAGAACAGTTTTTGAGATATTTTGAAATTTCAGTTTTTGAGATAAAAAAAAAAGTAGGACTACTAATTCGTCAATATGTCCGCTAATACTGCTTCGATGTTTATGCTGTTTCACTTTATAGAGAGGATAAAATACTGTTTTTACCTTGTAAAATTTATTTTAATCGGTTTTGAAGAGACGAAGTTATAGCGAATACAAAAAAAAATTTTTCTTTTCTCTTTTTTTCTATATTCATCATTTTGTATGTAATTTTTCTAAGTGAAATATTCAATTAATTCCTGTTTTTACACCGTGAGTCAATAGCCTGTTTATTACGGAACATTTTGACACTTACCAGATTATAATCAGTAGAAAAGTGATAATGTTATAAGAGATTTAGTGAAAAAACGCATGTTTATTTTTCACCACAATCTTATATTTAACTTTATTTTTTTTAAGTCTATGTGTATCAAAAGTGATTAATAGTTGCTAATTTTCGCCGTTTCGGAATATTTTTTTCTTCTCGAATAAGGAACCAACAAAAATCGCCCATCATCGCTTCATTCCAACTTCCTTGATATCGCAGTTCCATTTCTTTTATTTGTTGGTGGAAGCGCTCACCGTGCTCATCACTTTCATCACCCAAGTTTTCAGGGAAAAAGTTCAAGTGGGAGTGGATGAAATGAATTTTTAAAGACATATTTACACCTGGAAAGAAATATCATAACTGCATAAAGCAATAAAAACTCCGAACTAATTTTTAACTGCACCTATTTTCTCATAGTTTTTGATCAAATCATCAATTATTTCTTTGTAGTTTGGGCTTCTAACGTTTCCTAAAAAGCTTTCACAAACGGCACAAAAAGAAGCATATGCCTTAGCCTCTTCCTCTGATAGAGCTGATTGAAAACTGGCGTCTTTAAAAAGTTTTCTAATTTGCGGGCCCACAAACACACCTTCCTTTATTTTGGCCTCTGACAAATGTGGAAACGTTGCCTTAAGATGATCAACTGCGCGATTGTTGCCATTTTTCTGCAAAGCCTTCACGAAATTTTTGAAAAGGCCAAGTTTTAAATGCAAGGGCGGAAGTATAATTTTTTCTTTCTCCACTAGCGGCTTAAATTTAACGTTATCCTGTCCAACGGTAGATCCTATTCTCTCTGGCCAACATTTTTTGGAGTAATGATCCTCACGCGCCCGACTGTCCCATTTACACAAAAAACAGCAATACTTCGTATAGCCCTGCTGCAGACCAGTTAGTAACGCAACGACTTTAAGATCTGAACAAATTTTCCAGCCATGTTGCATATATTTGATAAGCTCAAGAATTTTCGACATGGACTCATACGATTCTTTCATACCTACTGCATGCGCCACTGGAATTTAAGGTTTTTTATTACCCTGGTGCAGCAAAACAGCCTTTAAACCAAGTTTACTACTGTCAATAAATAGACGCCATTCACTAGACTGATACGTGTCACCTAACTCCTTTAACAAACCGTTTATATCGTTGCAATAGCAAATATTGTCTTCTTTGGAGTAATATTTCTCAAAACGTTTATGGCGATTCCTGTAGTAAGTTACTTTGACTTCAGGAGTCAGAAATCCGCGTTCTTTCATCCTTGAAGCAAATAGCTCTGATTTGTCTTTTGTTAATCCCAAATCTCTGATCCAGTCATTCAGTTCGGGTTGAGTAAGCGGCTTATTAACAATTTCTGCTTCAAAATCAGATTCACCTGTTTCACTTACTTCGGGCTCCTCTTGTTGATTTGAACAAGCAGGATAAGAATAGTCTGAGGAATGCGGGATCGGCCTCGTGAAAGAGTGCACGTTGGCATACTTAACATTACGATGGCGCCCATTCTTATTGGCTTCAGTTAAGCAAAAATAGCAATCAACTTCATGACTCGTGGGTGGACGCCATATTGCGGGAACCGAAAATGGTAAATGTTGCCTATCGTAATTCAAATAAATACATAAATAAGTTAAAAAATAAGTACCGAAAACTCGCACTTACTTTACACCAGTAGTGCGATTCTGTAACTTTTAACACCTCGCCGAGTGTTAAGCTTGTCGCCGAATTTTGGCGTTTGCTCTTAACGAAAGTGCGATTCTGTAACTTTCCTTAACACTTTTTAGTGTTAGCTGTTTTATGTATGTATATCTGTTAAAATTGAGGGGAAAACTGCACTCATCTTAAGTACAGCATTTGACAGCGCCGACGTTCGTGTCGCAGTAGCGGAGGTGATAAGCGTTCGGACTACAACGTGCGCGTCGCGAGTTCGGTTTCGTGTTCGGAGAACTTATTTTCTATAACTTTTAACACCACAAAATTTGTTCGCGTTAACTAAGGTGTTAGCTAACACTTTTCGGTGTTAAGGGAAGTTAACGCTAACACTTGGCGTTAAAAAAGTTACAGAATCGCAAAAAGTGTTAAAAATGGTGTTAAGCGAAGTTAACGCTAACACTTGGTGTTAAAAAAGTTACAGAATCGCGCTACAGACTTCCAGTTACTTAAGTTTACTCTGCAAGTATCACACAAAACATTCGGTGCCCATGGTTTGTAAGTGTTTTGCGGAACAATATTAAAATATTCACGAAAAGTGGCTTGTAGTCTTTCATTAAAACTTCTAGCCGATGTAAAAATATATCTTCCACACATATAACAGAACTTATTTTTTGGGTTTTTGCACTTATATGTACGCACATTATTAGACATTGCTCACGTAAACACAATTCACTTCATATGTTGAAAAAAATACCGGTAGTAAAATCAAATTTATTTTCCAAAACAGGGGAAAACTTTTATATACTACAACCAGACCCGTTTTATTTTTTAATAATCGTCGCAATAAAAATTGTGCGACCACAATGTCAAAGACGATTTGATCAAAAACTATGACAAAATAGGCTAAGTTAAAATTTGATTACTATTTCACTTAGAAAAGCTACGTAAATGAAGATGGATATCGAAAAAAAGTGAAAAATTTTTTTTTGTATTCTATATAACTTCGTCACTTCAAAACCGATTAAAATAAATTTTACAAGGTAAAAACAGTATTTTATCCTCTCCTGATAAAGTGAAACAGCATAAACATCGAAGCAGTATTAGCGGACATATTGACGAATTAGTAGTCCTACTTTTTTTTTTATCTCAAAAACTGAAATTTCAAAATATCTCAAAAACTGTTCTACTTTTGAACTTTCTGATTACATATGTATTTGGAATCAGCAAAAAACTCTACATAAGATTCATGTATCAAATGTCGTAGAGTTTTTTTTTGTCGGATAGTGTTATTAATCATAAATCAAAAACCGCTCAAGATAGCAAAATAAAATTCAGCACACATATATATATTAATACAGGCAATATTTCGAAAAAAAATTAGCGAAATCGGGTTAGGTCCACGCCCAATTTTATACGAAAGATTTTGAAAAGGATCATAGATATATTGAATATGCTATAACTTTGCTTAAACTAGCTGTATATAATTTCTATTTCACCTCTGAAGTGTTCGTGGGCAAAGAAAGTCGAAAGCACACAATTTTTGGAAAATGGGCGTGGCCCCGCCCCTTTATGGGGGATTATTCCACAAAACTTTCCATGCCATAACTCCGGTAAAAATTTACTTATTGAAACGATATTTAGAGAAAGTGTTCAGCATATAAAGCTTACTCTTTGCTGTAAAAATAAACAAAATCGGAGAACGGACACGCCCACTTTTGTAACACAGTTCTAAAAAATTTCTTCGTAAACTTAAAATCGCGATATTTCAATAATTGTATAAGCTATATAAATAAGATTTTACACACATAATAAGCCTTTTAAGCAAAACTGAACTGTACAAAAATTTTGTGGATTTTGGTGAAGTAGGCGTGGCGCCACCCACTTTTTAGCATAAAAGCTCTGCTATTTTCAAAAGCGATTGCTTGAAATTTCAAGAATGTATTTCAATGAAATTTTGTGAGAGGGTTCCCAATAGTATGTAGTATACTCCTGCCAAATTACGCAAATCGAATAACAAACAAGCAAGATTTACGGGCAAGTAGTTAACACCCTACTGCCTTTTTTTTTATTTTCATACCTTTCATGAACATGAGGAAAGGTATTTATATTTTGTTATTTAGTAATAATTTAATTTACCACTCACAACAGAAGTGTTTTTATCGAAAACAATCAGTTGCCTTTATAACAAATTTTCAGGTATGTATTAAAATAGACCTGAGTAAATTAGGATACCAAAACAGATCACTACTAGGTATTTAATGTTCGGTTACACCCGAACTTAGACTTCCTTACTAGTATTATCTTTATGTATAATAACTCCTTTATTGGTCGTTATTGTTTTTCCGTTAACTTCCCTAACTATGTGCTTCGCGTACTTTTTAACGTTTTTGTTCCTTCTGTGGGTCTTGGAGTATAATACGTCTCCTTCTTTGTAGGCCAGGTGTTTACGATTGCGGTTATGGGATCGAAAAACTCTCTCCTGGTTTTGCTGGAGACGCTCTTTGATGTCAGGAAACCCCTTTTGGTTGAAGAACACGTCCTCGGGTTTCTCGTTCGTTACCGAATGGATTGTCTTATTGTATTGTCGGACTGCTTCGAATAACTGTTCATCAGGTGCCGAACTGTGTTGATGTGCCAAAACTTTCGTGAGTTCAATTATTGTGCTATGCGTCCGTTCAACTTGACCGTTTGTTGTCGAATGATAGCCTGAAGTTTTGGTATGCGTTATTTGTAGTCGCTTGTATATTAGCTGTGCACATATGCCAGTAAATGTTGACTCGCTACCAGTCATTTCAAACTTTGCGTTTGGGTATATTTTTGCGATAGTATCACGTCGAAGTATTTGTGTGTGTGCTTCTTTGGTGGTATTTGTCTCAAATGGCAAAATTTTGAGTATTTGTCGGTTGAACTAATGTACATATTATTGTTCATAAAAAATAAGTCTAAGTGTATGTATTCGCCTACTTTATTCGGTATTGGTGCTGAACCTATTGGTTGTTTATTTGGCCGGCGTTCGTACTTATTGGAGAGACATATTTCTCAGTCTTGTACTTCTTTTTTACAAGCGTCGCATATGTTCGGCCAGTAATATCTAAGCGAAATTTCCTGAACATTATTTTTGTAGTTTCTATGAGCACGTATGTGTGTGTCTTGTATGATTTGTTGTTGTTGCTCGTTATTGGTGACATCGTCCACAATTTTTTGAGCTAGAACAATCGATACAGTCGGAAATGTGTTGATAATGTCGTCTTCGACATAAAATAATATTTGTTCGTCTATATGAAGTGCGTTAGTGACCTTTGGTCGAATTCTATTTTTTAGTTCGGGTTTGGTGTTGAAAAAAGGCGTATGTCGGCAATTAGAAAATATATTGTGAGGATATTTCGATGAGGTTTTTATCTGATTTTTTAATAATAATTTGATTCCTGAAGCAGTTTAATGGCTGCTTTACTCGTTTGAGTATTCGTGTTGGGGAGCTTTGAGCCGAATGTTGGGAGTCATCAGAGTTTACAGTATTGTTTATTTGCTGGCGAGAAAGTGCATCAGCGACAACGTTCTGATGTCCAGGTTTGTAAACAAGTTTTGCGTCGTATTCTTCGATGAAATTTTTCCATCTTTTTAATTTTGTATTGGGGTTTTTTCTGATATAGAGAAGATTGAAGATTGATGGTCAGTGTAAATTGTTAAATCTGACCATACAATTGCGAGTAACTCTTTCTCGTTCGTGGAGTAATTCTGTTCTGTTTAACTGAGCGTTCGTGAAATAAATGATATAGGTTTTTGGTTTTTGCGATAATACGGCTCCTATAGCGTAATTGCTAGCATCTGTGGTTAATTCGAAGGGTTTGGTAAAATTTGGTTGGAAGAGTTCAACCTGGGCTTGTAATTCCTCTTTTATTTTGTTCAATGCTTCTGGTGCACGTTCGTCTAAGCTGATTTTTATTTTTGCACTTTGTTTCTTGGATATACCACCGTTCTCTCCTCTGAGGAACGTGGTAAGCGGCTTGATAGTAACTCGCGAGGCCTAGGAAGGATCTGAGTACCTTCAGCGTTATGGGAATAGGAAAATCTTTAATGGTTTGTATTTTTGAAGGGTCTGTGATCCTGTTATTTTTAATTATATGCCCTAAATATTCTACAGAATCCTGGAAAAAGTGTGATTTCTCGTTAGAGATCTTCATGTTGGCCTGGTGAAGCGCATTTATGATTATGCGGATGTGTTCGATATGTTCTTGTGAAAAACAAAATTTTGTAAATGTACGCATAAGCCCACCATCATCAGTAAAATCAAAAACATTGGGCATAGTTGACACATTATTAATTTTCCCTTCAACATTAAATGTTTTATAATATTTTTCGTAAAACCTGTTAAGTGTTTCTAAAACTCTGCTGGTTATGTTTTCGACACTTAATTCTGGCAATTCCGGATTTAATCTCAGCAACACCTTGACCCATTTCATTTTGATGCTTTGAGTTAGCACTGTTGCAGCAATTGCAATATTTGCCTCAGGCTTCAATTTGAAATATGGTTGGAACCTTTCTCTTAACCTCTGTTCCATTTTTAAAATAAGAGATGATAACTTTTGCAGTTCCTGGGATCTGCAAAGCTTCTGCAGCCTGTTGCTCATTGTCGCAAGAGTTGGTATTAAAAATCCTTAATAATATTAATATTAACTTATATATTAATGAATCAAAATATAAAAATACCATAATTAATGTTGCTTTCGCCTTGAAGAAAGTCCAGGGCTTTTGCAATTGGTTCCATTATCAAATTCAGAGTATGGCTGCAACATCTCTGATGTGTGGGCAACAAACTTTCATTATCAAAGACTGAAATTTCGTCATTAGATAATTTCATCTTCGAAAAAGTCATTTTTCACACCGTAATCTCTGAACGCTTTTACAAAATTCGAACCGTTGTCCGTAGTGGTTGAAACAATGTTGATTCAGTAATCATCCACAAATTCTTCTACATGCCAACTCTGCCAATTTGCGTTCGAAATTGTCTGTAAGCCAATGACAGGTATATCAAAGGAAGCTTTTGTGATTTCCAGACCAAATAAAAAAAAAAAATATTTAGAACACATCATGTTTTCTTTTACATTTTTCATCATGGTTGTATATTTTGTTGCCAATTTTTTAGCCGGTGTTTGCCTACACATCACCTTCATACCTGTATTTTGAAAAAGATCTATAAAGGATTTATTTTCCAGAATGGAAAGGGGCAATGAACAATCAATCATTGCACATGGATGAAAGAGATAAGGTTTAGCCTTTACATGTGTGAGAAAAAAGTATTTTTTTCTCGTCACGTATGCGGTGTTTTGTCAACCTAACAAAGCTGTCAAATAGCATACATTTCAAGAAAGAAAATATAAACAACCTAACAAAAGTTGATAAATAATAATATTTAGTGCGGTAATCATCAAAAATAACTTAATCAGTTTGTATAAATCGCATTTAAAGTATCGAAAGCCCTTTACATTGAATTTCTTAAGGAAATTCAAATGGAAAATTTCGGTCCTCAGATTTGTTCATCAGTGAGATTGCAAACAGATATTTCGCGTATAAAATTAGGAAAAATTATGCAGTGGTTTAGAAAAAAATGCAATATCATGTCATATTTACGATAATAAATGCATTAAATAAGTTTCGACTATGTGATTTAGAATTATTTTAAATGAGGTCCTCATAGCCGTGTGCCAGTGCAAATTTGTATGTAGACATTGGTACAAAATACTAATTATATACAGTTTTAATGCATTTCTTCCAAAAAAATTGTTAAATATCTATTATTTAATGTTTCGTTTCGATAATAATTGTATTAAATACGTTCCGGCAGTGTGGTTTTGAAAATATTTACTCATTTTAAAGCCGTGTACCACTGCAAATTTGTATTTACAAAATACTTATTTTATCAAATGTGAACGCATTTCTATGATGTTTTACTTAAATAAATACATACTTACATACGAAAAATACCAGATCAATAAAAAGATTTTGTTTGATTTTTAAGTGGCTTTATTTTATGTATATACGTACTAGCAGGGTACCCGGCGTTGCCCGGGATGTAAGTAGTTAGGAGGCCTTTCAAAATCAATAATATACTTTAAGATTTCATATTTATATAATATTAGCAGACCCGGCAGACGTTGCTCTGCCTGACCAGTGACTTCCCTAGAAATACATTTTCAAATATTTTTCTATTAATTTTTAACATTTCATTTATTGCAGTGCTTTAGGGTATACAATATTTCTGGATTTAACTTCTTTGGTATAAACAAATAAATTTTTTGGATGTCCAACTCAAAAAACGGATCTTTTGAACTCAATGAGTATGACAAAAACCATTATGCGCGGCTGAGTAGATGTGTAGTTAGTATTTATTTAATTATATCCTATATCTACCATTTAACGCCACTATTATGATTTTATGAAAATCCTATAATATTCTGGATATGTATAAACGGCAATAACAAAAAATAAAAATTATATGCTTTGATTAAGATTTAAGAACGTTAAAATCTCACAAAATACATTCAGGGATCGATATAACGAATTGAAATATTACTTAGCTTGTGGTCTTGGAACTGCCCACATTTCCAAAAAGTTTACAAATGTAGCCTATGTATGTCGTACCCAACGAAGATTTTAACGTATTGGAAAAGTTTAAAACAGATCAACCATAAACTTTGGACATTATTGAAGTAAAAACAAAGTACTGAATACAAAAAATGTGGGCGTCGCACCGCCCACTTTTCCCAAATTATATAATTCTTGACCAAGGGACACACATATCCAAAAATCATTAGTTTAGACCAAACATATTCAAAGTTATGATGATTTAAATTTTATAAAGCCTGGGCGCTTGGCACCGCCCACTTTTCCAAAAATTAATATAGACTAAATCGTACACAACAATCTTCTGAACCAATCTGGAAAGTTTAGAAAAGATCGACCATAAACTTTGGACATTATTGAAGTACAAACAAAACACAAAAAACGTGGGCGTGGCACCGCCCACTTTTCCAAAATTACATAAATCTTGACCAAAGGACACACATATCCAGAAATCATTAATTTAGACTAAATATGTTCAGAGCTATGAAGAATTTAAATTTTAAAAAACCCGGGGGGCGTGGCACCGCCTACTTTTCCAAAAATTGACTTAGTTATCGATCAATTTATCAAAATATATCGAAGCCAACATGAAACCTGGGGCTTTCCCCGTTCGTTTGATACCCATATTGTACGATCTTTCTATACCTATATGCGAAATATCATAAGTATAGGTTCAATATACTTAGAGTTATATGGAATAAAAAAATATCGAAAAGTAACGGTCCCTAACAGGGTCGGAGCCAACAAAATAAAACAAAACTAGTAAGGAAGTCTAAGTTCGGGTGTAACCGAACATTAAATACCTAGTAGTGATCTGTTTTGGTATCCTAATTTACTCAGGTCTATTTTAATACATACCTGAAAATTTGTTATAAAGGCAACTGATTGTTTTCGATAAAAACACTTCTGTTGTGAGTGGTAAATTAAATTATTACTAAATAACAAAATATAAATACCTTTCCTCATGTTCATGAAAGGTATGAAAATAAAAGAAAGGCAGTAGGGTGTTAACTACTTGACCGTAAATCTTGCTTGTTTGTTATTCGATTTGCGTAATTTTTGGCAGGAGTATACTACATACTATTGGGAACCCTCTCACAAAATTTCATTGAAATACATTCTTGAAATTCCAAGCAATCGCTTTTGAAAATAGCAGAGCTTTTATGCTAAAAAGTGGGCGGCGCCACGCCTACTTCACCAAAATCGACAAAATTTTTGTACAGTTCAGTTTTGCTTAAAAGGCTTATTATGTGCGTAAAATCTTATTTATATAACTTATACAATTATTGAAATATCGCGATTTTAAGTTTACGAAGAAATTTTTTAGAACTGTGTTCAAAAAGTGGGCGTGTCCGTTCTCCGATTTTGTTTATTTTTACAGCAAAGAGTAAGCTTTATATGCTGAACACTTTCTCTAAATATCGTTTCAATAAGTCAATTTTTACCGGAGTTATGGCATGGAAAGTTTTGTGGAATAATCCCCCATAAAGGGGCGGGGCCACGCCCATTTTCCAAAAATTTTGTGCTTTCGACTTTCTTTGCCCACGAACACTTCAGAGGTGAAATAGAAATTATATACAGCTAGTTTAAGCAAAGTTATAGCATATTCAATATATCTATGATCCTTTTCAAAATCTTTCGTATAAAATTGGGCGTGGACCTAACCCGATTTCGCTAATTTTTTTTCGAAATATTGCCTGTATTAATATATATATGTGTGCTGAATTTTATTTTGCTATCTTGAGCGGTTTTTGATTTATGATTAATAATATTTCCAAATTTGACTATATCAAAAGTGGGCGGTGCCACGCCCCTTTTTAAAAATTTCTTCAAAAATGTATTTGTTGCCTTAACGCTAAAGTGCACACCAAATATTATCCTTATAGGTGTATTATGTACTGAATAATCACTCTTTTTGTATTTTCCAAAATATTATATATATAGAAAGAGGGCGTGGCTTTTAACCGATTTTGCCTATTTTCAATAGCGCTCGGAGATAAGTGAAAAGGAACCTACATACCAAATTTCATTGAGATATCTCAAGATTTACTCAAGTTATCGTGTTTACAGACGGACGGACGGACGGACGGACGGACGGACATGGCTCAATCAATTTCTCTTTTCCTCCTGAACATTTTGATATATATAAGTCAATATTTATCTCGATTCGTTTATGCCGTTACATACTACCATTAGGCGAATGAAGTTAATATACCTTGTGTGCGAAGCACTACTAGGTATAAAAATAGCCTATAGCTCCTTCCAGACTATAACCTGTAGGCGTGCCAAATTTCAACAAAATCTGTCTTGCCACTCTCACGGGTTTAGGGAACAAAAGCAAACGTCTGGACATCCAAACATCGCTACATTCACATTTATAATATTAGTAGGATATTTTTTATACGTACAATACAAATGAAATTCTGTAAAGGAAAATATTTGACAAAAATGGAGCCACTTTCGTTAGAGTTTTCATCCTTTGGAAAGTGGAAAAACCCAACTTTTTTTTCTTTGGGTTTATGGGAATTTGCGCAATTTAAGAGTGCGCGCTTCATTTGTATTAATGAAACAACCAAATATTATTTTTCTACAAGAATTCACACAGAATAAACAAAACAAATACTGTATTGGGCCAATAATGAACACCGCATACGTCACAGAAAGTCAGCTGTTTTATTTCCAATATGGCGGCAAAGTTGATGGCTTAATCTTGTATAACTGATTCATGATCATTGCATCGAACTCAGATTGCGTGTTACCGCCAAAAGGGCTACCTTTTTTATAACTTTTGTATATTTTAAAATATTCACTATGCTTGACTTGCAAATGTTTGATGAAATTTGAAGTCTCCTCACCGCTTCCTCTTATCACTTGAAAATTGTTTTTAGTGAATTCACACAGACCTTTTTTAGGGCCAGTCTTCATTCACTTAATAAGCTCTTTCGTTTACTTTCATTAGGATTAAAGTCCGGATCTTCAATACTGTCGTCTGCAGAAAAATCGGTTTCGGAAACATAATCAGGCATTTTGACCTAAAAATAAATTTTATTATTAAAAGTTAACAACAAATATGTTTAATACTTACAATTACAATAGTTCACAAATAATGTTTCCCTTGTTGTCAAGTCTATACTACTTGATTTGGCACTCTCAAGATGGCAATACAGCTCAGTAGTAATGCGAGTTTGTTATTATGTAGTACATATGTTTGTATGAATGTTCACAGATTTTAATACGAGCAAAAGAGTTAAGCTGCCAACACCCATCGACGTGTCTGACGGACGGTGACGATTGACGTACGTGAACAAATTTGCGATTTTTTATTAAAGTTAGGCTTACGTAGAAATCAGCTGTTTTGACAAATTTTCCTGTGGTTGTTTCAATTTGTATCGTTGATGTAGCTGCTTCAAGTACTCATCTTTCCATCGCTGAGCAAACTGCTGATGAAGAATTTTGAGCGTTTTCCAACGATTTTCAATTGAGAGATTGTCTGGCTGTGGTTCAGGAAGGGTCAGTAATAGAGCGCCGCGTAGGAAATGTCCTGGGGTTAGAGCTAGTAGATCATCAGGGTTGTCAGACATAGCAGAAAGGGGTCTGGAATTCAAGACTGCTTCGATGCGAGCAAGTAGTGTAGCGAGTTCCTCACAGGTGAAGTGATGACTTCCAACAGTACTTTGTGTGTACTTTTGTGTACTTTGAAGCTTTTTACTGCAGCCTCGAAGAGGCCGCCCATATGAGGAGCATTAGGGGGTAAAAATTACCACTCGAAGCCGTGTAGGGAGTATTTTGCTTGGACCTCCTGAGAAGCCTCTTTAATGAACAGTTCCTTTTGTAGCGTTCTTTGTGCTCCGGCGAAGTTTTTTCCATTATCCGAGTATATTCGTTTTGGTAATCCTCGTCGTCCAATGAAACGAGTGAAGGCTGCTTGGAACGCTTTACTGGATAGGTAAGAGCACGGCTCTAGATGAATTGCTTTCATTGAAAAGCATACAAAAACGCAAACGTAGCCTTTCACCATGGACGATTTTCGGAGAGCTGATGATTTAATATCAAACGGGCCTGCGAAGTCCAAGCCGGTAAAGGTGAATGGGAGGGAGAAGTAGGACCGTTCTGGTGGTAAACCTGCCACGATTTGAGATTGGGTAGTCTTCTTGAAAATGGTGCACGTTTTACAGCTGCGAATACAAAATTTAATTTTAGATTTGAGTGTAGGTATGAAATATTCCTGCCTTACCGTCCTGATCATAAGTTGATGCTCTGCATGCATCAATAGATGATGAATGAATTGGAGGTAAAGGTAGCAGAATCGCGAATTCTCGGGGATTATAATAGGGAATTTTTCGCTGTATGGAAGATCTGAGTTGGCTAAGCGACCATTTACTCGAAGAAGTTCATTTTTATCGAGAAAGGGGTTCAATGGCAAAAGTGTGCTCTTTTTGGAGATCGGTTCCTTGTTGGAGAAATTAGCATACTCGTTAGGGTAGTCTCTTTCCTGGCTGAGTTTGATCAGGCTAGTTTTCACAAATTGAATTTCCGCTTGAGTGATAACGACAGGTTGGTAATTTGTTGGTTGAAAGGACTGTATAGGTTTGGTTCTATGAAGAAAACGGAAAAGGTATGCTATCACTAGGAGAGCTTTCGGCCCAGATAAGAAACGATCTAAATATCTACTTTATTTTCCAGAACATGTAGAGCAACGACTTTCCTTTCTTCTGGCGGCGTAATATTTTAAGCAGCCGACCACCGGACCACCATAGCTTTTTTCGGTTAACTCCTGAGGCCTACATTGTCGCGTTCCGAGATCTGTTGGGTTGCATTTAGTGGGTACATGCATGGCGGTTTTTCAAGCCATGACAGAACTATCGATGAATCAGACCATAAAAATAATTATATTTCTCCTAGGGGAAGTTGACTGGTGAGATTCTTGATACATTTAGAAAGTAAAACTGCACCACACAGTTCTAACCGCGGTAGACTTACTGTTTGTAGGGGAGCAACTTTGGTTTCAGAGAACCAAAGTAGATGGAAGAGACTTTTCTAAGTGACTGAGAACGGAGGTAAATTGCGGCACAATATGCTTTTTCCGAAGAATCGCAAAATCCGTGCACTTGTTTTTTGTTGTTAGGAGAAAACTCGCTCCATCTTGGTATTCGGATTTGTTCTATAAAATGGAAGGTCGGATACAAACTGCTGCCATTTCTGCAGTGAAGGTGGCTTAACACATTCGTCCCATTCAGTGCCTTCTAGCCAATTCTGTTGCAACAATATTCTGGCTTGAATAAGGCGCTAGCCATCCTGCGGGGTCAAAAATTTTCGAAGACGAGGATAAAATTTGCCTTTTCGTTGCCCTGCCCGATGATTGTATTGGCTCGATTGTGTAGGAGAAGGAATCGTTAAGCGGAGTGCATCGAATAACAAGAGTTTTAGGGGAACTGGGACTGTCAAGTTTTAGAAAGTCTGAATCCATCAAGTCTTCGCTATGGATTTTGTTGAGAAGTGCGGGATGGTTTGCGGTTATCTTTTTTAGGGAAAAATCAGTGGATTTTAGACATCGAATGGTTTGGGATTGGGCCTGAATGTTTCTTTAGTCGAAATTCGCTGAGCTAGAGGGTGAGTACTTCTGGAGCCATTTGCAATGAAAGGTACCAACCGAAAATTGTATTTTGCGCTAGCAGACTTCCCAGAACTTTGTGAGATCGATTTGACCAGGGGTGTAGAAATAGGGATCGGCAAGGTCTAGATCTTTAATTTCAGAGAGATTCGGTTTAGGTATTTGGAACGATGGGAGAAAACTAGTAAGTTGTTTGAGAACGGTATTGATGCGAGTATTATACCGCTTGGATATAATTGTAAGTTTGCAAACTTGGTTTGCATTTTCTACTACTTTGCCGCCCATTCCGGTGACTGCGAACTTTTCCCTATATGTCGGTAGCTGGAGAAGGTCTTAAACCTTTTAGGAGATGAAAGCTTTTTAAGAGCCTTGATCGATTAACGCTCGCTGCAGATAGAGAGAACTCATGTGTTCGATGTGAACTTGGGCGGTTGGTAAGAGAGTATTTTTCCTGTTTGCGGAAAAATTTGCCTGAATTTTTTGATCACCACCGGGTGAATTCTTCGAGGAGGAGGGAGACTCTTCAACGTCGCCTTCGGTTATGTCGAAGATAGGATGTCTAGATTGCTGTTTGGACTCGGTGTGCAACACCGTGGTTGCTTTTTTGGAGAAGTTAGGCGAAGTCCTAGCTGGGGCCTTTGATACGGGCCTGGAGTTTGCTTGTGGATGTAGCAAAGTGTGGTGGTTTGTTGCAATGTAGACATCGGAATTGGCTGGAACAAGTAGAGCGTTTGTGGTTGTAGGTGAGACAGTTGCCGCAGTACTGGTTTCGCTCTACGAACTTAATGCGGTCCGGTACACTGAGCTTTTTAAAATCAGGGCCAGATTTCAAGGGGGATTCAGGTTACATAAATTGTATTTTACTGCTGGGCTTATATTCTGGGAGTGATAAGCTTGTACTTTGGGAGTGGGTTTGGGTGTAACAGGTGTGCGCGGTTTTGCGCCTTTGTATCCCTGCAGACGTTGGACCACCTCATATCGACTGGTTAAGAACTGGCTCATCTGGAGCCAGTTAGGGAGTTCCTTTCGGGATTCTAGGGGCTGCTCCCAAAGGGAGAGTGTTTCCTCAGGAAGCTTCCTGGAACATAAATAAGAATAGGATCCCAATCCGAGACAGAGACTCCTTGAGCTTTTAGAACTACTAGACAAACGTTAATTGTATTTTTCACTTTTTGAATGCCCTTGCTACTTTCGGTGGGATATTAAGCTGCTTATCGATGAGAATACGTCTGTTCTCAAACCGATTTCTAAGCGCTTCCCAGGCTAAAGAGAAGTTCCCATCACAAAGAGTGTACTGCTTAACTATAGATCCCGCTTTTCCTCGTGTTTATTCCTAAGATGAAAAAGCTACTGTGCTGCAGTTCGTTTGGGATAGCTCAAATACACTGCCGTAAACATATCACGAAAAGAGGGCCAGTCTTCGTAGCTACCGTAAAATATTTCGGTATCGCAGGGGGGTAGCTTGATGCACGGCATCGAATTTGGGGGGAAAGAGGTGGAGAGAGATTGGCGTAAAGTGATATCGGTTTCAACTAAAGCACGTTGAAGAATTTAGTCTGGTTTAATATGTGCGCCTTGCAGATATAAAATGAATCCGAACACAGTTGGAATTTTTTATTGGATTTTCTTGAAACTCCGCATTTTCTCCACTCAGTTCCGCCACACAGACTTTTTCATATGAATCTCTTTGCATCTCCCACCGAAGTGCAACGTGAGTGTGGCCAATAGTAGGTCTAATTTTAAGTTAACCCAAATCACCCTGGGGTTGCCATATGGCAACGCGCGATAGTCTTGCATTAACATGTCCACAAAATTCCAAAGAATGCATATACCGTTATCTGTTAGCGCGTGGCTGTTGCGTAATTGATCACGCATTCATTTGCTCGTCCGTTATATCTGGTTCGTGGTCCTGAGTGCATTGCAAAGTGCATGCAAAATGTGAAGTGGGAAAAAATATGAAATGAAAAAGAAGGTATATCTAAGATATCGAAGAATCGCGCGGTCGGGCTATGATAGTTGTGTTTTTGTGTAGGGATAGGAATATAAAATAACTCTCAATTTTTTTTTTCTAAACAAATTATATTTGAATGCGGTTTTTTTGCATTTTTCTGTGCATGTGTCCATATGGAAACGCCAGGCAGCTAAGGCCACTGGTATACATTGAATTTTTTGGTTGTGTTTTATTATCTTACTAATGCTTTTTTTCTAATTTTAACTTTTTATAGACCTCTTACGTTACAAGAAGCAATGCATTTTTTATAGGAATTGTATTCTGATGATGAAAACGATGTTCCAACTAATATCCAGGCACTTTACATCGAGCCGTCTTATCAGGATGGGGATGTAAGTGGGGAATATGATGATGACAATGAAGATGGAATTCCGGACAATGTACGCCCAGCACAACTTAAAGCCGGATGTGAATTTGTATTTGAAAATGGAGCCTTGCTTCGACATGCCATAGTGGCGAACCAAAATCCACAGCATCTAGTCAAAGTAGAGAATTGCGTAGGAAAATACCAGTTCCATGTCATTTATGTCGGGTGCGGATCGATTTGACCAAAATGTTGCAGGCCAGCACATAAGCTTTAGAGAAAAAAAATAGTGGCATTCCATTTTTACTTGGGTTATTGATTCGAGCTTGCAAAACAGCTGGCTTTTTTATAGAACCGCTAATGAAAATAAGTCATTTAAAGATTTTAGGAGAGAAGTACCCATTTACTACTGCAAGCACTACGGCGTCCAACCGAAAATCCTCAAATAAACGAATCGAATCCGTAACAAATATACTGCTATGGCAGGTGATATGTGGTTCCAATTGAAAATAAGAGACGATGTGCAGGTGATGTATGCAAGTCCATCTGGCGAACAGCCTGCAAAAAATGCGATGTTGGACTTTGTTTGCCTTGCTTCAAAGCATATCATACAAAAATCTGAAAAACCGTGCTTTTTCCATAAAATTTTTTTATTATCTCAATGATATTTAATAAAATGAAATCATTATTTTTGCTTTTTTAACAATATATGTATGTGTAACAAAATGAATTGAAATTTTTTGTTTTGAATTTTGATTTTTGGTGGTTGCGGAATGCTTTTTTACATATATGGGTGTTTCCACGGTCGCGAACAGTACGTTCGTACGCGTTTATGAGCCAAAAAACAAAGTAAACATAGGTTTTTGTTTTTTTTTTTTTGCTACTTTGATAGCATTTTAGAAGGTAAATTTTAGGTGCAAGAGGCAGGTTTGTTCGATTTTTAGTTTAGACTGTGGGGGCAATAAACATGTGGTCGCGAACGTACGCAAAATGGAAGTGACTTTTTTGTGCAACTGGAAAAATTCAAAATTCAGCGAAATGGAATGGATTTTTTCAAAACGGTTGATAACATATTGAAGTGGCATAAAGTGACTTTCTTTTCGTTTATTTAGCTTTAAAATATCTTCAGTACATTTTTATATATACGCTTAAATACCGGTCGCGAACGTACGGGTCGCGAACGTACGATTTTTCCATACACTCTCTTTTCCTATTTTCGACATAATGTTTTACAAATTATATGAATAGGAACACTTAATTCACAAGTTTAAATCTTATATGTTGTATTTATAAAGAAAGAAGATAGCATAAATTATTAGACTCTACTGAAATCCCGCGGCTCACACCGAAAGACTCGAAAGTGGCTTGCATAACATAAAGTATACTCACTATAATGTATGGTTGGAAAATTTATGAATAACTTCATTAAAATTATTCAAAACCCTATGATCCATTATTAACCATGCAAAAAAAGTATATTAACAACCTATTTTTTCTTGCTTCAGTTTTTGGTAGGAAAAAATATATCAAAATGCAAAACGGTCGCGAACGTACGCAACTTTGAGAATTAAAAAAAAATCTTTGGTAAACCCTTCAAGAGAAGTAGTTTTGGTTTTCAATTAAGTGCACTCAACTGGCTTTAGCAATGTAGTTCTAGACATATCCTTACACTCCTTGAGAAGTGGTAACAAAAAATGTATTTTTTTGGTCGCGAACGTACGATCCAGGAAGAGTTAAAAGTTTCAATAAAAATTTACAGTTAAGACATCGTCGTTCACTCTTCTTTCATTTTGATGGTCTTAACTGATATTCATGGGGGTATTTTGTTGCAAAAAAGGATCGCTAGTATAAGTCGAACAAGTGAAAAAATTGAAAAGAAACAGGCCTTTAAAACTGGCTGGAAATGAAAAAAAAAAAAGTTCATGTTTCAAGCCCAATTTTTCATAAAAAAAATTTAAATCAACTTCCAAAGCTTTATATTTATAAAAATTTGGATAATTTTGTATAACAGGGTTAAACAAGAATTTATTTTTATTAACATTTAAAATTTTTGCTCTGGTTGACCATTCTACGGAAATGCCCATATGTAAACCAGTGGCCTAGCTTACCTAGCGTTGCCATATGGCAACAGGACATTACAAGGACCCTGCGTCCAGGACATAAAATCAAATGCTACAGTTTTTTTAGTTTACCCAAAAGGATACCAAAAAAAAAATCTTTTAAAAATTCCACAAAAAATTTACGTAAGGTGATTCGGGTTAAGCTAATAATTGTAATTAATCTTAACTTGGATTCGAAATAAGAAGTTGATGTGTGGACAAAGGTGCGCCAGCTTTTTATAAATATTTACATATATAATATTATTGCCTACTGAAGAATTTACCAAATTCGAATATTTTGAAAAAAGAGTATTGAAAACCGGTTTTCAAAAAGTTTATTTTGCGGTATTCGTTGGTAACGTTACGGGGCCTTTCAAGAATTCAATTTTGCAAATTGTGCCAGGATGATTGCAAATTCAAATGTTGATTTGATACCATATTGTATGGTAATATTAAGGTTTTTCTGCAACCGCATTTTTACCGATAACTCAGTTATCGATAAATTTATCGAAGTCCAAATGAAACCTGGAGCTATCCCCTTTCGTTTGATACCCATATTGTAATGTAATATAGAGGTTTTCGGGCAATCGAATTTTGACCGATAAGTCAGTTATCGATCAATTTATCGAAATATATCGAAGTACAAATGAAACCTGGGTCCTTCCCCTTTCGTTTGATACCCATATTGTAGGGCAACTTTAAGGTTTTTGGGCAATCACATTTTCACCGATAACTCAGTTATCGGTCAATTTATCGAAACTTATCGAAGTCCAAATGAAACCTGCGGCTTCTCCCTTACGTTTTATACCCATATTATAGGGTACTGTTAAGTTTTTTGGAAAATCACCGATAACTCAGTTATTGATAAATTTATCGAAATATATCGAAGTCCAAATGAAACCTGGAGCTATCCCCTTTCGTTTGATACCCATATTGTATGGTAATTTTAAGGTTTTTGTGCAATAACATTTTCACCGATAACTCAGTTATCGGTCAATTTATCGAAACTTATCTAAGTCCAAATGAAACCTGCGGCCGTCTCCTTACATTTTAATCCCATATTATAGGGTAATGTTAAGTTTTTTGGAAAATCACCGATAGCTCAGTTATCGATAAATTTATCGAAATATATCGAAGTCCGAATGAAACCTGGGGCTATCCCCTTTCGTTTGATACCCATATTGTAGGGTAATATTAAGGTTTTCGGGCAATCGCATTTCGACCGATAACTTAGTTATCGATCAATTTATCGAAATATATCGAAGCCAAAAGGAAACCTGGGGCCTTCCCCGTTCGTTTGATACCCATATTGTACGATCTTTCTATACCTATATGCGAAATATCATAAGTATAGGTTCAATATACTTAGAGTTATATGGAATAAAAAAATATCGAAAAGTAACGGTCCCTAACAGGGTCGGAGCCAACAAAATAAAACAAAAAAATAGCCTATAGCTCCTTCCAGACTATAACCTGTAGGCGTGCCAAATTTCAACAAAATGCGTCTTGCCACTCTCACGGGTTTAGGGAACAAAAGCAAACGTCTGGACATCCAAACATCGCTACATTCACATTTATAATATTAGTAGGATATTTTTTATACGTACAATACAAATGAAATTCTGTAAAGGAAAATATTTGACAAAAATGGAGCCACTTTCGTTAGAGTTTTCATCCTTTGGAAAGTGGAAAAACCCAACTTTTTCATCTTTGGGTTTATAGGAATTTGCGCAATTTAAGAATGCGCGCTTCATTTTTATTAATGAAACAACCAAATATTATTTTTTTACAAGAATTCACACAGAATAAACAAAACAAATACTGTATTGGGCCAATAATGAACACCGCATACGTCACAGAAAGTCAGCTGTTTTATTTCCAATATGGCGGCAAAGTTGATGGCTTAATCTTGTATAACTGATTCATGATCCTTGCATGTAAGATTTGACCATCGAACTCAGATTGCGTGTTACCGCCAAAAGGGCTACCTTTTTTATAACTTTTGTATATTTTAAAATATTCACTATGCTTGACTTGCAAATGTTTGATGAAATTTGAAGTCTCCTCACCGCTTCCTCTTATCACTTGAAAATGGTTTTTAGTGAATTCACACAGACCTTTTTTAGGGCCAGTCTTCATTCACTTAATAAGCTCTTTCGTTTACTTTCATTAGGATTAAAGTCTGGATCTTCAATACTGTCGTCTGCAGAAAAATCGGTTTCGGAAACATAATCAGGCATTTTGACCTAAAAATAAATTTTATTATTAAAAGTTAACAACAAATATGTTTAATACTTACAATTACAATAGTTCACAAATAATGTTTCCCTTGTTGTCAAGTCTATACTACTTGATTTGGCACTCTCAAGATGGCAATACAGCTCAGTAGTAATGCGAGTTTGTTATTATGTAGTACATATGTTTGTATGAATGTTCACAGATTTTAATACGAGCAAAAAAGTTAAGCTACCAACACCCATCGACGTGTCTGACGGTGACGTGACGGTGACGATTGACGTACGTGAACAAATTTGCGATTTTTTATTAATGTTGGGCTTACGTAGAAATCAGCTGTTTTGACAAATTTTCCTGTGGTTGTTTCAATTTGTATCGTTGATGTAGCTGCTTCAAGTACTCATCTTTCCATCGCTGAGCAAACTGCTGATGAAGAATTTTGAGCGTTTTCCAACGATTTTGGATTGAGAGATTGTCTGGCTGTGGTTCAGGAAGGGTCAGTAATAGAGCGCCGCGTAGGAAATGTCCTGGGGTTAGAGCTAGTAACTAAGTATAATTTATTAACTTGTATATAGGTATTTATGTATATATGATAAAATGGGACTGAGACCGCATTTTTGTGTCTACTTTTATGCAGGAGGGTATTTAGGGCTACAATTAGGCGCAAATCTAACCTCCAATATGTATGTATGTATGTCGTTTTGCGCCGGAAAATCTCGCACCTTCCCTTCCGATGCGCCAGGAATTGCGATGGCGATGAATGATGTTTTGTTAGTTTTTTCCTGTCCCTCTCTGGGCAGCCATCAGAGAAATTTGCAGCAACTCGTAATGCACAAGAAATCGAATACCAATGTTGTTCACGCGTAGTTCTTTAGGAAAATTTTAGGGAATTCGTGCGTTGCCAATTTGCTGATTCAAATACGGCTCGAAGGACCAATGTTAAATCCAGGTAGGAGTGCACTGTTGGAGAATATTTATTTATTATTTATTTATTTCTTACAGCTTAAACTTAGCCTAGCTTATACCTATTTATAGTATATCATTTATAAACTAACTTAGATTATATTACAATTTGTAGTGATAAGCCAATATAAGGGTAGAACCAGTTGGCTACAGATAATAGGCCGTCTACGTAAGTAAAGCGCGAAGACAATATCTGAACGGCGAAGCACTGATGGAATAGTGATGCGTTTCTGTATAAGTTTCGGCAACTCTCTGTACGTGAGCATGTGGATATGTATCTGTACTTGATTCGCACGCACTTTGAAAGGTATTTATTCTGAATGGCTGCCCACTCTGCACTAAAATGGTAGTGTTTTACAGTAATTGTACAGCTTTTGTTTGAATTGATTCATATTACACAATTTTACATCATTAGGTAGTTCGTTGTAACATTTTAAGACTTTATAATATAAGTTACATTTATTGGAATCTGTTCTATACCTAAGTAGGTAAATTTAAATCATTTATATTTCGAGTGTTTACGGAATGCATATTTCTGACATATTTAATGTTACTTTTCAAATAATCAGGCAAGTTGCCTTCTGGCTACACACCAACACATACACAATTGCACGCACCAATTGTCAAACACATGAATACACTTATAAACAAACAAAACTCAAACACTTCAAATATAATCTTTATGCGAACTACCCGCCTGTTTTTGCGCCAAACTATTTTAAAGTCAAAATAAAGATTGTACTTAAATATTAACGTTTCGTTGGATTTATTTTGGAAATCGCGAGGTGAGTGCAGTGCAGTGCAGTGGAAAGTGCAACATTAGTGCTAAATTGTTTATGGTCCTCCTTCCCAAGGAGAAAGGCACCTATGGGCAAAAAAAAATTACAGTCCAACAATAAATAAAAGAGGCAAAGTTCAAAACAAAAATTTTTAAAATCGTAAAATACAAAAGCCCAAGTGGCAAAACTTTATATATATACATACATATATGGGCACAGAGATATAAACGATTAACACAAACAAAAACTAATACAGTCCACTAAATAAACATTTCGGGCGCGAATAATTTAAATAAAAACAAATACAACAATTTAATAACACTTATAAGGGCAACAACAACACACAACAAAAAAACAAGCTAGATAAGTACCCCTGCCCCTAACAGGAGTGATTACGTAAGTCCAATCTTGACCATTTATTTAAAATTGATCATTTGCACAAGATTTTCGATAACTGAAAATAATTTCACCAAAGAAGTCTATGTTCATTTCCTTGTGCTAGCAAAAACAAAAATTCCGCTAAAATTGCAAGTAACACTTGCCAATTTATCCCTCACAACAAAACCAATGTACAAAATTAAAAATAGCGGAAAAATTTAATATATATTTACATAATTATTATATATACATACCGACATATTACAAAATATTCGCGCACTAGAAAAATATAAGTTCAAATTACTGCTTATTTTTTGTGTGTTCTTAAACACAGCCAATAAATTGTGGCAATAGTTATATCCCTACAAAAAATATTGAAAGTAATAATAAAGATAATCGCGGTAATTATTTCAATTTTTAGAGCCGTTTAATAATACGGGCCTAACAAGGAAAAAAAAAACAGTCGCGTGCAAAATAAAAGCAGCGTATCCAAAAAAAATCGGTACTTTCAAAAATAAAATTTCCTGCTTTATAACGCTACAAAATACACTAGCTAGGCATAAATATTTATTTATACTAACAACTAATTTATACACCCACATATTGTAGAATATATACAATATGGCCCCACCCCAACAATTAGATGTGCCTAAGAAAGGCGACGAGGAAAACCCTCAAAATATCCCTGCGGAAAGCACCCGCTCAAAACGGGGTGTAAGCCCAAAAAAATTAAAAGAATTTTCGGCCGCAAGATTCATTGCGGATAGTGACAGTATCATTAGATACTGCACTAGATTCTCCTCAATCACCATAGAGGAAAATACAGAATCTGTTCTCGAGGTGAAAGAAAAGTCCCTCGGTAAATTTTGGACACGACTCCAATCGGCATATGACGCAATCATCGAAACCGATGATACAGGCGCCTATTATGACAAAAATTCGATCTTCGACTGTGATCGAAAGAGTTGATCGAACGAATTTTCATTTGGTATTACCACAACCATTCGACAAGAACTGGCGTCATTGCGAATTTCGATGTTTTTATCTGTTCACAAAAACACATTTCTGGCAGCTGTTATTAAGTAAAAGAAAATAAACAGAGCAAAACAATCAAGTAATCATGTGGTTAGATAGTTTATCAGACCAAGAGGAGAGCTTACTGGAACTAGCCAGAAGTTGAAAACGTTTGAGGGATGCCTCCAATCCTTTTTAAATGAATACAGCTGCTTACGTATTTCTTTAAAAAATGGAATCTGTTTGTAAAAATAATAATTCGATACAGGATCGACAGCAAAATTACATTCGATCAAATAATAGATACACAACAAAAATTTCGACAGCGATCAGCTACTCATAATAGGAATTTGAAATTCGATTTTCGATCTTCGATAGCCAGCGAAGATCGAACAATGAAAAATGCTCATAATAAGGGCCTCAGAGTTGCCTGACAATTTCAAAGACTCGAAAACTGCTTAGACCAATATGAAGGCTTTGATCTCCGATCAACTCAAACTTCTTAAGCCTATAACTTCACCTTCTCCACCCCAGCGAGTAGAGCTGCCCCAAAAACAAGAAGCAAGTTCAGGCATATATCTTAAAGTGCCTGCCTGTGATACTGAAGTATTTCATGGGGGTTATGAGCAATGGCCGTCGTTCCCAGACATGTTCTCAGCCGTTTACATAAACCACCCAAAGCTATCACAAGCGCAAAAATTATGCCATTTGCGAAATAAAACAAAAGGTCAAGCAGGAATAATAGTAAAACAGTTCGCACTCAAGGATGACAATTTTAATTTGGCTTGGGAAGCGTTAAAAGCTAGATATGAAAATGGATAAGCAAATAACGACCTTAAAGAATTTACCAGAACAATCCCGAAAGGAAACAAGTGAGGAATTTCTGAAGTTACAGTCGACAGTAACAAACTGTTTATCGGTACCAGAAAAATCACTAATTTTATGGGAGCAATCGCTCTCATCCCGTAAAAAATGCCCAGCGTGGCAACAAATGAAAGATTTCCTCATTATCCAGTTCGAAATTGCAGAACGGGTAGATAACAAAGCATCAAAGCCTGAAAACTCGAATGACCAAAATAGAAGCTTCTTTAAACCCCAAGCCAGTAGTCATAATTCGCACAATAAAAGATTCAATAGATCTCAATCGTTCACATCTGAACAATATAGAAATATGTCATGCGAACTGTGCAGCGGAGGGCATAAACTAAGATCTTGCGAGAAATTTAGAAATTTATCAATAAACCAAAGAAATAACTTAGTCAGAACTAAGAAACTATGCAACAATTGCCTATCGCCTACTCATACTGCACAGACATGTGCGAGTAAATACACTTGCTCATATTGCCGTAGGAGACATCATTCGATGCTCCATAATAATAATTATAACAATGCCCAATTAATTCAAATGCCAAAAGAACCACGGGACTAGCTGCAACTGCTAGATCGGAAAATCCCGAAAGAGACAATCCCGAAAGTTGTCAAGAACAACCATGCTGCTCAAAAGCAGCCAATATACAAACGCTTCATTCAGAAAATGAAAGCAAAACATTATTACCAACAGCAATAGTCTCCATCGAAAACCGAGGAGAAATATTCAAGCTAAGGGCCTTAATAGATCAAGGGTCACAGCGATCCTTTATAGCATCTAAGGTCCAAAAAAGTTCAAATCTGCCAACCAAACAAGCCAACTTCGAAATTTCAGGAATGGGTGGAAGAGTTGTTCAAAAATCAAATAAAATCTGCTTCATGACCCTGGTTTCAACAAGCGCGGACCAAAGAATAGAAGCACAAGCTATTGTTCTGCCGCGACTTACGAATATGCTACAAAGCTATAATATAAATAGCGAACACTGGGAAAAGTTTGCACATCTGAAACTAGCCTATCCCAACTGCCATACACCCGATCAAATCGACATATTATTGGGAAGCGATCTAATCCCCCAAATAATACTTCAAGGTGTTGAGAAAATCTCCAACAACCTACTAGCCCAAAATACTATCTTTGGATGGATTTTAAGCGGCCAAGTCAAAGAGAAAATCTCCAGCTTCACAACGCAAGTGGAAGATATTTCGAATGACTATCTTAACTCGCAATTGAGAAAATTATGGGAGGTAGAAGAACTACCCCCAATACCCGTGACTACAGCTGACGACAAGTATTGTGAAGACTTCTACGATCTAGATGCTAGATCAGAAAACGGGCGGTACGTAGTACGACTACCATTCACACAACAATTTCCTGATACACTCGCCTTAGGTCACTCACGAACCTGAGCTCTACAGCAGTTTCTAAGTATGGAAAGAAACCTACTTAAAAAAGGCGAGCTAAAAACCTCATACGACAACGTCCTTGAGGAATACATGTGGGAGTGACAGACGGACGTAGGACAAGAAGTGGACGTAGCTTTAACATAGTGACAACTACGTAAGGGAATGCAACTCTGCAACGATAAGAGACGGACAAGATAATTGGAGAGATGATAGGACGAAAGAGCGGCTAACGACGGCCACTTTATGAGAAGACAGCAAACGAACGAACGAACAGTTGACACTTTGGCACCAACCAGAACGCAGCTCATATATATTATTACTAAGTACGTGTGTAACTAAATATAAATCTTTCAATAAAGAGATCTTTAAATACATTAAATAAAACCACGTATTAAACGAAACCACATACATAAAATTAGATCATAAGGAATCCGTAAAATCCTATGAAAAACTAACAAAAGGCAAACACGCCTCCTTTTATCGACCACACCACGCGGTTATCAAAAAAGAAAAACTTACAACAAAAGTAAGAGTGTTGTTTAATCCATCTAAATGCACAAGATCAGGCAATTCATTAAATGACGTTTTATACACCGGTCCAACATTACAACCCGACTTAATGCTACTAATCGTACAGTGGGGGATGTATAAATACTTATTCAATGGTGACGTCGAAAAAATTTACAGACAAATCCTAGTACATGAAGACGACCAAGACTATCAGCGCATTATCTTTCGAGTTCACCTAGCAGTCCAATCCGCGACTACAAGCTAAAAACTGTGACATTTGGCCTAAACTGCGCCCCTTTCCCAGCCATTCGTACACTACACGAACTGGCAAACGATACGAAAGAAAAACTACCACTAGCCGCCCCGGTGCTAAGCTCTCAAACATACGTAGATGATATACTGTCTGGAAGCCACAGCCTTCCTCTAGCGTGCGAGTCACTAGCGCAAGTTATCGAATCCCTCGATTCAGTAGTATTCCCATTAAAAAAGATAACTTCCAACCATCCAGAAATACTGGCAAAAATTAATAAAGAAAACTTGCTAGATACTAATTTTCTAAAGTTCGAAAAAGAGAGCACCACTAAAACTCTGGGCATACAATGGAATGCAATATCAGACCAATTTTCTTACACTCTTGAGTCGGTATCTCCAAAATCCGCAAAAACGAAAAGACAAATTTTGTCATCTGTGGCAAAACTTTTTGACCCCGCAGGATGGCTTGCACCAATCATGATACAAGCAAAAATCCTCATTCAAGAATTATGGCTAGATGGAACCGATTGGGACGAAGTGGTGAAACCACTCCGCTTAGTAAAATGGTCCCAACTTGCAAGTAACTTGCACACTATCTCCGAGATACAAATACCTCGGTGGGTGAATTTCTCACCCGATCATGAAGTCGAAATCCACGGCTTTTGCGATGCTTCTGAGAAAGCATACTGCGCTGCTATTTATGTGCGAACCCAGAACGATGGCAAAACAACAAGTCACTTATTATTGGTAAGGGCCAAGGTCGCACCTCTTAAGACCGTAAGCCTCCCACGGCTCGAGCTATGCGGCGCACTCCTGCTCGCAAAACTAGCCTCGACCGTGCAAGCACATTTAAACCTGAGCGATCGGAAACTATATCTATGGTCCGATTCAGAAATCGTGCTAGCATGGCTAGAAAAGCCACCACATACGTGGAAAACATACGTTTCTAACCGCACAGCTCAAATCATTGGGCCAGCAACTTGGCGACACGTAGCCAGTGCTGATAACCCTGCGGATCTTGGAACAAGAGGCTGCAAACCCCTGCACCTTACAACCACCACGCTATGGTGGAATGGCCCCAACTGGATGGTCGAATCACCTGACGCATGGCCAAAGTCGCCTGCGCGCAATATAATAGCCCCAGAAAGTAGAAGAATAGAAGGCTTTCATACAACGTTGGAGGATACAGACATCCTAGAGCGATTTTCGTCGTTCCCCCTAGCCTTAAGAGTAATAGCGTATATGTTGCAATTTGCCAATACCGCAAGCTATGCACTTACGCATCAAGACTTGCAACGGGAAAAAGTAGCCCTAATCGAGTCCACGCAGACTCGCTATTACAGTAGTGAACAAACACTTTTAAGGGCGTCGAAGCCTTAATACTAAGAGCACACTCTTAGTACTTAACCCCTTTGTAGATTCTAAGAGACTGCTTCGTGCCAATGGCAGGCTAGCGAACTCCAGTCTGAGCTACAATGAGCGGCATCTTTATAAATTATCTCCACCTCTTAATGCTACACGTCGAGCACAGGCTGATGCAACAAATGATCCGACAAGAGTTTTATATTCCTCGATTAAAGCCTCTGATCAAAAAACCCATCTTTATGTGTTAAGTCTGTACGCTACACAAGCAAAAGATGCGCACGCAGATCATGGCAGCTCTACCACCCGAACGCTGCAATTTTTCTATGCCTTTCACCATTACTGGTGTCAGGCGCGTATTCAGGGGGGGGGGGGTTTCCGGGGCTCAAACCCCCCCCGAAATTTCCGAAAATTAAAAAATAACGGTCTGTACTAGAATAATTACTCTATTCACCTTTAAAACCCCTGTTAAGAAATTAGCATTAATAGTAATAATGAAAATACGAAAGA
Organism: Sphenella marginata; assembly: GCA_951509765.1. NCBI lineage: Eukaryota > Metazoa > Arthropoda > Insecta > Diptera > Tephritidae > Sphenella > Sphenella marginata. The sequence continues at coordinate 103,386,614 of OX608078.1, forward strand.
ATAAAATTAAATAATATTTCACACTGATAGAAGTTATTGGTAGTCGCTAATCAATTGTCAGAGCAAGTCTGAGAGGTCACAACTAAATTCCTGCAACGGTTTACTCATTTGGCCCTTTAAGTCTAACTAACTGCTTTTCGAGCTATGAATACAGCGGGCAAAAATCGTAAAAATGAGTGTCCCTCGTTATTATAGTTAGTCACGGTTGCCAAAGGTTTAACCAAAAAAATGAACAAGAAGTTAAAAAAAATTTCCAAAAATTACTAAGCTGTACACAACGGAGTCGTATTGAATTATCAGAGAAAGTAACAATTAAATTGTACTTATACTTGTGAGGTGATACTAAAAAGTGACGCTAATTTGGCAAAAAAAGATTGAAAACGTTTAAAAGAAAGCCCGGTATGCTGTTGAAAAGAAAATGCTTAAGAATTATTTTCAAGTATTTCTTGACTATGAAATTGTCATGAATAGCCAACAAATGTTGACGTTCCGTTTTGCATGTTGAATAATTGCAATTTTCCGCTTTTTATATGAATTTCAATGTTATTTCATTTTTTGTTTTTATTTTTCCGAATGGCCATTTATATCACTGGTCTACTTGGTACCAACCCACTGGACATCGTTAACTTTTGAAAGTTATCCACCATTACTCCGTTCATCAGTAAATTGCAATTGAACCACTCCCCGATTGCTTAAACACTACCCACCAATATCAGATAATTAAAAATCCCTTCTCACCAGATATTGTATGGTACGGTAAGTATGGTTTCAGTTTTTCTTCAAGAAATAAAGCGACAACTGTTTACTTCTTGCCAAAGCCTGAAGAAATCCTACACAAAATTTGAAAACAAACAATAAAAATAAATATTGTTTTGTACACGGCTAAAAGATTTAGCCTAGATTTAAAACTTTTTGGGGCTACATATTCAAAGTGTTGTTCGGAATTTTCAGTAAGATTACCTTCCTTTGACTAATTTCATTATTTTTGTATGAAAGAATGTGCAAACAAACAAGAAAAATAGTGCAACTCAAAGTTAAGAACTTTGTGGAAAATTCATGAAAATTCAAGAAAACTCGAAAAGTTTTCATAAAAATTTCTAACTTTTTAGTAAAAATATTTAAATTTTTTCGAGTTTTCAGTTTTGTGGCCCGTTCAATTAAAGTGAACAAAGATAGCAATCTTAAGCCGCTAGAAGAATTACTCGATTTTTGGCAATTTTTTTTCTAGCCAAGTGCATTCTCTTCCATACAAATTTATAAGCGTAATATTTTTATATTGAAGAAAATGCTCTTGGTCGGCTTTTGACAATTGAACGAGCAGCAAAACTGCATACTCAAAAAAATTTTACGAGAAAGTTAGAAATTTGATGAAATTTTTTCGAGATTTCTTAAATTTTCATGAATTTTCCACAAACTTTTGAACTTTGATTTGCAGAAGTTTCATTATGTATTTGCACATACTTTCATTCAAAAATAATTAAATTAGTCTAAAGAAGTTAATTTTACTGGATATTCCAAAAAAACCCTTTGAACGCAGACATACTGGTCTAGGTGTATGACCAAATTTGGTTTAGAATTAAATTTACGCCGGTTGTCATAGAAATGCGCCTAATAAAAATTATTTAAATTTTATACCGAAAATGTTAAAAATTTTTTATTTTTTTTTAAAAAATGTTAGGTCTCGAACCGACGTGCCCCAAATCAGTGCGCAATGCTCTACCTACTGAGCTACGGCGCACTCATGAATTTTGTGCGAAAAGTACAGTGTTTGTTTATACCGGTTAAGTTTTAAATCTAAACCGCAAAAATTTGAGAAAGGTTTGGAATTTATTACCAAAAAGTTTTAAAAATTGTGTAAACCAATGAATGGTTTAAAATTTAGGCTCAAATTTTTAGCCGTGTAGAAACCCCCCCCGAAATTTTTTTCTGGCTACGCGCCTGACTGGTGTAGATTTTGCCGGACCTTTCCAGCTAAAGGCCTCGATGTTAAGGTCTTCTACCACAATGAAAGGTTACGTGGCTGTTTTTGTATGCTTCACGACAAAAGCCGTACATTTAGAATTATGTTCAGATCTGACAACGGCAGCTTTTTTCGCGGCATTTCCTCGAAAATCATGAGCGACAATGGCAAAACCTTTATCGGCGCCCAACGAGCTACCGAAAAGGAGTTCATACAGTTCGCCAAAGAACTCTCGCCGCACATCATTGCAAAATACGCACCTCAAGGCATTAATTGGCTGAGTTATTTTTATTTTATGTTTTTCCGACAGGGTGAATGCTAGATTTATATTGGAACGATTTTCCGTCATCCCTTGTCAATTTTTGTTTGTTTACAAACCGGTTTCGGCGATCCGCCATCTTCAGAACGAAAACTTACACTGAAGATGGCGGATCGCCGAAACCGGTTTGTAAACAAACAAAAATTGACAAGGGATGACGGAAAATCGTTCCAATATAAATCTAGCATTAATTGGCAGTTTATCCCTCCAAGTGCCCCACATATGGGTGGACTATGGGAATCAGCGGTTAAAAGCTTTAAATCGAATTTCAAAAAACCGCTGGCAATCATAAATTTACATTTGAAGAGTTCACTACGTTACTCATTCGAGTTGAAGCCGTTTTAAACTCACGGCCACTATCATCACTCTCGCAAGATCCCTCCGACTTTACAGCCCTCACCCCTGGGCATTTTCTAAAAGGAGCGCCACTTCTGGCCATACCAGAACAAAACGGGGACTCACTCTCCCTCATAAATCGATGGGAACGGATCAAAATCCTCCATCATGAGTTTAGTCGCCGATGGAAGGAAGAATATCTTAAAGACCTGCACAAACGATATCGGCGGAAAAATACTCAAGAAGCACCTCAAATTGGAGCATGCGTCTTAATTCATGACGAATGTCTACCTCCTACCGAATGACCGGCTAGCCCGCATCGAAAAGGTACATTACGGTTCCGACGGTCACATCCGAGCAGTTGACCTACGTACGCAAAACGCCAAACTAACTCGACCGCTCGTAAAACTTTGTTTTCTACCAACCGAGTCTAATACCGCTAATACCGATCGCGTAAGTACTTAAAAACAATATCAAATCAAATACGGAGCAATTCATCAAACGAAGCGATGTTGCTATCCGAAACAAATACATACCTCACTCCTAAAGAGGTAGCTCGAAGGATTCTCGTTTCCTCGAACTAAACGTGAAACTATACCGCAAATAAAAACCCGTACAACAGATACAATAATCTTATCACAATTGAAACCATATGTTGATCAAGTGCTAAAATCAAGCACCCCTATAACATTATGAGGCACTAAAGTCAATTCTCTTTACCATATAGATAACAATGAATATGGAAGTTGACGCAGTCACCCCTACTCCAGCCATCCGCTCGGCGGTCACGGTTCCCAGAGCTAGGGCATTACCCATGGCAACACCTCGCTCTGCCAATCAACGGGCAGAAGCAACTCCCACGCCAACGCCTCGTACGGCAACGTGAAGGTCTGATGCAGCAGCCACCGACGAACCGCCCGCAAGGGATAGCGTTCGATACCCACATTGTCGCCGTCCACACGCCCTACGCTTGTGTGGAATCTTCAAAGCCATGCAACCGCTCCAAAGGCAGCAAGTGGCACAGGCGCATGGCTACTGCCTGAACTGCTTGGCACTGTGGCATACCACCGACGCGTGCACGTCCAGTGTTCTGTGCCAGCTTTGTGGCCGACCTCACCACACCCTCCTGCATCGGACGCCTCGAAATAGCGCCCCGGCGGCACCATCTCCTCGCACCCACGTACGACCTCGAGCGCGAACCACTAGCGGCTCGCAACCTGGACGCCCAACCTGGCGGGCCAACCAGCAACAACATCGTTGGACTCACCCGGGGGCCCGACATCGCCCTCCAGCACCGACACCGGTCCCGCATCACCACAGGTCGCGCAACCGGCGCGCCAACGGACTCAGAAACGTGGTCCGCACCCTGCAGCAGCTGCAACGGTTTCTAGGCTGATTCGCCTAGGGGGGCCGTAATGGCTACGAGAGCCTGACCAGCCACATCACTGGCGGTAGCAACCCTGCCGCCAGCACAAATTTCACCACACACCACACACCAACACATACACAGTTGCACGCACCAATTGTCAAACACATGAATACACTTATAAACAAACAAAACTCAGTTCAAATATAATCTTTATGCGAACTTCCTGCCTGTTTTTGCGCCAAACTATTTTAAAGTCAAAATAAAGATTGTACTTAAATATTAACCCTTCGTTGGATTTATTTTGGAAATCGCGAGGTGAGTGTAGTGCAGTGCAGTGTAAAGTGCAACATTAGTGCTAAATTGTTTACCTTCTATTATATTCTTAATGAACTTCATGGTATAGTAAAATAGCTGTTGTTTAATGCTTAACCAGTTAAGGGCTGCAAGCATATCTCGTATGCGTGTATCGTTGCGTCTATTAAGAATAAATCTCATTGCCCGGTTTTGTTGCTTCTGCAGTTTGTAAATTTGACTATCTCTCATAATAAAAAATATAGTTGGGCAGTAGATAAAGTGAGGCTCGATAATGGATCTGTATACCATTACTTTGTATCTTGTGTTTAAGTATTTACAGGTTCTTTGTGTGAAGTACAATTTCTTGGCTATTTTCCCCACCGTGTAATCAACGTGTTTAACTTCAGTTTGTTTAAGCCTAACCAATTGTTGACTCTATTTAAGTCGTTTTGTAACTTCGCGTACATTACACCGACATTATCGCCACTTATCATCAATAATGTATCATTTGCGAATAGCTTAATGTCACTATACTTACTGAATGCATTAAGCGATATCATTGATATAAAGGTTAAACAATATAGGTGCCAATACGGAGCCTTGCGGTAGTCCAACCGGTACCTGCCTTTTCTGTGATATAGATGATCCAATTACTGTCCTTTGATATCTATTCTTAATAAAGTCTTCAAACCATTTAAGTTCATTTCCAGTAATACCTATGTTGTTCAATTTTCTCAAAAGCAGATCTTGATCAATTGTCTCAAAGGCTCGCTTTAAATCTACTGCTATTATATGTTTGCTCCTGCTCAAGTCTTCCTTCCAGTTAGCAATAACCAAGTTTACAGCACTTTCACAGGAATGTTTTTTCCGGAATCCAGATTGCTGTGGTATAATAATTTTACTATCTTCTAAGTACTTCACAAGTTGGTTTTTTACCACTGTTTCGAGTATCTTTTCGTCACATGGTAGCGTATTAATGGGCCTAATCTCCTCAGCTCTCAGAGTATCTTTGACTTTCTCAATGGGCACTACTACAGAAGTTTTCCAGGAGTCTGGAAGTATACCTTTCTCTAGGCTTTCATTGACTATTTGAGTATAAAAGTATCCAGTATATGTAATGGAGTCTTTGACAACTACTTCAGATAAGAGTTTCTTCCCTCCTATTTTATTTTTGAATTTTTTAACTATATCCAGCATATCGGTTGCAGTGACTTTTCGAAACTGAAATGCGAGACTACTATGTTCAATGTCCAAACTGACATCACTACTAGCAGTAATACTTAGGCTAATTTCTAAGATACTGTAAATGAAATAGTTATTTAATGACTCCGCTATTTCATTCTCACGTGTGAAAAGTCGGACTTTGATCCATATTTTGCTAATAATATTGGACTCTTTAGACAAAGATATGCAATTTTTAAGTTCTTCCACATTTCCATGCTGTCCCCTATATTGTTTGTAATTTTATGCTCCATGTATTTGGCCTTTTTTGTCTTAATTAAATTTTATATTTATGCCGGGTAGTCTGATAATCATCCCATATACCTCTTTCGTGATCTGTTATACGGTGTTCATCCAGTCTTTTACACGAGGTGGACTCACTGTTTGTAAATAAAAATTCAATCAATGTTTCAGTGTTGATTCCTTTTCGTGTATAAAAGTAAATTTTTTGGTTCATAGCAAAAGATTGAAACAAGTCAAGTAACTGTTTACTATATGTTGTATTTTTGTATAGATTTATATTGAAATCACCAACAAATATGATCTTGTCATGTGTTAAGCACCTGTTACTCAAAATATCTTGCATGCATGCAATAAATTCTGAATCGCTCGAGCTGGGCGAATGATATATCAGGCCTATTTGGTATTGCGGGAAAACATTTTTTATTTTAATTATCATGCACCATATGTTTTTGTTGAAAGTATAGTTATAAATGGTTTTGTATTGAATGGAGTCATGTATGTATATTACAGGGTTGGGCATATTTGCACTACCACTAAAAATGCACTACCACTATTTTTTAGTGATAATTAAAATCAAAAATAACTATCACTAAAAATTTAGTGATAGTGATTTTTGATTTTAAATATCACTAAATATTAGTGTTAGTGAAAATTAAAAATCACTATCACTATCCCTTTTAGTGATAGTGAAAAGTTGCACTATAACTACAAAATGCACTATCACTACAAAATGCACTATCACTAAACTTGTAGTGAGTCATGATATTTTACTAAAAATTTGATTTGATATCCAATGGTAAATGTTGAAAAGTAATTGTGTTACTGTTGCCAACAATACAGTAAAGATCGCTAATAATAATTTGTACAAACATACACACCCACATTGGTGTCCATAAAAATAAAAATTCGGCGTTTAGTTTCGAAAATCTCAAATTTCTCACAGAAGTTAGTAGTCAACTGGAGTCCAAGTTACTTGAAAGATTTCAAAAATATCTTTATTTGCACTCTGACTCCTGGGATGCAGTTATTGCCGCAATCATCCTCCCCGATATAAAATTAAAGTTTTTTTTTTTTTTTTTATTTATTTATTTACTTAGAGAGAACTTAGACTAGAATTGTAAAATAATTAACTAAGAATATGTATTAATACTATAACAAGACAATACGTTTTTTAGTTGAAAATAAAAAACATTCTTTGAAACAGAAAAGTCAACATTCAAAAAACTTGAGAAATAGTTAATCTCGGACAAGGTTCTAGTAATCGGTGCTTTGGAGCTAAAAACAGTTCTGTTAAATTATATGAAGAAAATTTCAAAGCGACGAAGATTTCTGCATGGAGTGATTAAATTAAGTCTTTCAAGAAGTCCTGGGCAGTCAATTTTCCCAGAGATAATATCAAAAATAAATGAAGATGCCAGCAATGCTTGACGATTGCGAAGCGTTAATAAAGACAGAAGTTGACAGCGAGACTCATAAGACGGGATTGGGTCCGAGAACCGTAACGAGGCGAGTGCAAAGCGCAAAAATATTTTTTGTACACGCTCCAATCGATTAATATGAACAGCATGATAGGGACGCCAAATGAACGCAGCATACTCAAGTCTGGACCGAACCAACGAGGTGTATAGTATTTTTAACGTGTTGGACGAATTACGCCTAACATATGCAAGCATAGCCAGAGCCTTAGAAATAACGAAGCTAAGATGAGTCAAAAAGTTAAACTTCGAATCAAAATATACACCCAAATCTTTAACCTCCGGTAACAACTGCAGATAAGTGCCAGAAATGTGATAAGAAGTATTCAAAGGTCTCAGTAGTTTACCATAAGTCACAGTGTGACATTTATTAACATTAAGGAAAAGGCGGTTCTTGACGCACCAGGTATACAGTTTATTAATCTCTAACTGAAGAGCAGCAGCATCGTGCTGACAACCGATCTCAGAATAGATTTTCAGATCATCAGCATACAGAAAAAATTTGGCTGTTGAAAAACAGGAACTAATATCGTTAATAAAAAGAATAAACAATAAAGGCCCAAGGATACTTCCCTGAGGAACCCCTGAAGTAGCCACAAACGTGTTGGAGTACACTCCATCGATATTTACAATATTAATTCTGTTAAATAAATAGGATTTAATCCACTGTAGAAAAACTGAGTGAAAGCCAATATGTGAAAGTTTTTCAGTCCTCAGAGAAAACTGAGAGGTTGGTTAACGTAGATCTAGCTGGGATAAAGCCATGCTGATTGGCACAAATCATATGTTTGATATTGAAGTAAATCTTGTCTTTAAAAATACATTCAAAAAGTTTAGAAGTAGTGGAAAGTTTAGATATATGCCTATAGTTAGCAACATTACTTTTATTGCCTGATTTAAAAACAGGAGTGACTGTAGCCCGCTTCCATTCATCGATGAATATGCCAGAGGCCAATGACTTGTTAAAGATAAGTTTAAGTGGGCGAACAAGTGAGTCACAGTTTTTAAAAATCACAGCAGAAAGATTATCCGCATCGGTCATAGAGGAATTTTTGAGTTTACGTATCCCCTCTACAATGTCCTCCAATGAGCCAAAGTTGTTGGCAGATGGAAATTCAACTACCATATTATTATTATCTAAGACGGCGCTATCAACCGTGAAATTTGCTGAGAAAAAGTCAGCAAACAAGTTCGCGTCCTCACTAACTGAGCTGGCAGTGGCATCATTATAAAAAACGGATTTGGGTATACTAGAGTCATTTTTCAAAGAGTTGATATACTTCCAGAAGATCTTTGGATTGGATATAATGTTTCGCTCAAAATTTCTAGTGTAACCCATATATAAAGATTTATTTAGCTTAATGCACCTATTGCTATAGAAAGCAAACAAATTATAAAAGCGCCTATGATTGGTAGCTTTGTATTTTTTAAAGAACTTGTTTCTCAAATTTTTTAAGTGTTTAAGTCCTCTATTGTGCCAGGGAGATTTATAGGGTTTCTTCTTATATACAGGCACAAATATATCACACACATTAAATATAATAGACTTAAAAATGTTTTAATTTAATGCAAGCTGTATCAGTTTCGCCAAAAACTACATCCCAATCAGTCTCAGATAAAGCTGAATTCACAAGATGGAAATCACAGCGTTTAAAATTAAAAGATAATTGCGAGTTTTTTGAGGGAATATCAAAGTACTCAGTGAACTCAAAATCCAGCTTTAGAGGTCGGTGATGCGAATTTATAGGCGAAATCGAAGACACAGGCTCAGATAAAATAAAGCTAATATCATAAGAGATAAAGATTAAATCGAGAAAGCGGCCCAAAGCATTGGGGAATCCGTTAATTTGCTTTAAGCCCGAACCAAGTAAGTTATCAACCAAACAGGATTCGGCAGGGGAAAATTTATTGGTAGGAGTCAAATAGCCATCATCGTCTAGAGACTGCCAATTAACGTTTGTCAAATTGAAATCTCCTAGAACGCATAACTGATTATCACCAGTGCTTTGGACCAGGGCTAACACGTTTTTTACATGTGACTTATAGATGCTTTCCGGGCTAGACGGAGGGATGTAAGATGCACAGACCAACAGATTTTCACGAGAACCACGAATTCTAACACACAGTTGATCCAAAAGGGTATCACTATTGCTCAAAGTTGTGAGCGAGACCTGGAGGTCAACCCGTACGGCTATCAGCACAGGACCCCCTCTGTTTAACCCAGTTTTAATTGCATCCCTATCCTTACGGAAAACATTATACAACTTAGGATCAAAAAATTCAGCATCAAAAAAATTACAATTTAACCACGTCTCAGTGATAACAAAAACATCATATTCTAAAAGAGAACTAAAAATACGCAGGTTTTCAGCCTTGGTTCTGAGGCCAGAACCATTTTCATAATACATACCTATACAATTTAAACTTAGGCAATTGTGGAGTCACGCAAGCGGGATAGAAGCACTCCGCCCTTCGGAAAAAACCGGAACGGACGAATAGACACATTAACAGGCCAAAGCTCAGGCTTCAAAACAGCATCAGAAATAAGCTCATCAACTCCCAACTTAAAGTTAACAAACCGAAGAGATGCCAAAACCGATTCCTTATTAAGTCTAAAGCATTGCAGTTGATGTTTCTCCAGATTAGTATGTTTCATCACATAGTCGATAATATTAACTGGTGAGACCGACGGCAGGAAGGAAGAAACATGAAACCATCTAAAGCGCGCAGCTACATTTAGTTCATTTGAGTTAGCACAGCCGGAAACACGAGGCAGTGAGCTCCCAGTAGTGCGTTTACTTCTAACTTTGTTCACGTCATGTAAACGACGATTGAGATTCACAGCAGCAGGAGACACATCCGTATCCTCCTCAATTACGATGGGTGACTCGTGCAAAGAAAGCACAGGCAGATTAGCAGATACCGCAGATTGTTCAACAGACGTATTACAGTTAACATTAGCAGTAAGATTAGTTAGCGTATAAGCAGGGTTAGAGTTCGCTTCACTAGCATTAACATCAACCGTAGCAGCAGGCTTCGAGCGCCCGACAATCTTTATTGATTTTGTTTGTATTGTAGACATTTTTGTTGTGGGTGCCACCACAGCAGCATAGCCAAAAGAATTTCTGGAATCCATTCCAATGACGGGGATAGCAGAAAGTGAATTCGAGGCAGTTATGTGATTTATTGCAGTTGGCAACAACAGTGCAGACGGCGGTGAGAAAGGCGCAGAGGAAATTGGAGTAATTTCACCAGCAGAGGCACTGTTATTGCTAATGCTCTTTGCGATTCGCTCCTCTGACGTAAACAGCGCTTTCAATTCACCCAATTCACTAAACAAATCATTGAATTTAGTATTGAATAGGTCGATCAAAGAATCAGTGTTTTTCTTGTTAGTCACAGCAATGAAGTCCAAAGAGGCAATCAATCGTTCAGGTAGGTTAGCACAGAAGTCATCCATTTCAAGAAAAGAAAAAAGAAGATGAAAAACGCAAAAGCACAAAGCTGACTGCACTCTGCACAACTCAACGCCGACGGAAAATGCAATGACTATTTATTGAGTCAATAGATGAACACCTGGTCACCTTAAAATTAGCAGCTTACTTCAAACGTAGTTGACACACAGATGGCGCTGAGAGCTCAAGTATAGTATTTGACACAAGCTTTCAGCCACTGGCGCAAACGTTGTTGTTTCTTTGCACCTAATTGGTGTTGTTGCAAAACAATAAGACATTTTGGAGCACCTCCACTGCAAATTTACCAATGTAACTCATCAAAGAGGCAGATCACGAGAACTTCAATGAAATTGAGTCAATTGAGCAATGAAAATTGAGTCTTAAACGTTTTCAACAATTAACATGGACTTTAAAACAATAAAAACTTTATTTAAATCCACGAGCACAAAACTTTTGAAGTATGTAGCCAGAGTTGCCAGACCAGTTTTGCAAGGTCTTACTGGAAAGTGCTAATTCATACACTTTAGGCCACGTTCGGGACAAAATAAAAGTATGCGCCATGGAATTTAAAAATAATACCGTTGAGGGTGAAAATAATTCGCAAGCTTCCATGCGTGCTACTAAACTATTTCTGGAATTCGACAATGACGCTTAAGGTATTTGATTGAATAAAGCCAATCTGTGTATTGTTTATAATAATTTCATTCTTTATATACAAGTCACTATACAAGCTCACATGGCGGAGCCATATCAACCGAAGTAGATTTCTATTTCAACGATGATGATAGCAACATTGATGCTTTACGCCGCTTTCCCACAATAAGAAAGATGTTCTTAAAATATAACACAGCTCTTCCATCCTCTGCGCCAGTGGAAAGACTATTTTCCTTTGCAGGAATTGTTAATAGTAAGAAAAACCATAAATTTTGTAGCTAAAGATAAAACAAAAAAAACACTTTTAACCTTTTTTCGAAATCCCGAATGGTTTTCAAGATATTCAATAATATAGAATTTTGAACCATTTTAAAGAAAAATTCATAACTCACGACTCGTTTGACATATATGGACAACAAACAAATTAAATTTTAAATGCATTCTAGGGCTAATATTGCAAATTTGTAATTCCTATTCAGACAGTTGGTATCGAATTTTATATGTCATAAGAAATAAGAAATGTTCATAAAGCACGGTAGGTTTTAAGCATGTTTTATTAAAAGGTTCATGTCCCTCCATTTTTACTTTTGAATTCTCAAATATGCATTAAAATGAGATGTTATGTTGATTTTCAGCATTTTTCCCCGAGCTCTTTTTTAAAAATCTCATTTTCAAAATGTAAAATACCAAATTTTGGGATTTTTTGCATTTTTCAAGAAAACGTTAAGTTTTATCTTAAAACTACCTGAGACAAAGTTGTAGACCTGAAAATTCTCTACAAAAACGGTGTGATCAGTTTTTATCTAGGAGTCACCTGTTCTAAGATATCGCGATTGCAAATCTAATTCTATACATTATATGCACATAAATACCACGTATAGACTTTTCTGGATTTTTCTCGAAAACGGTTATATGTATCGAAAAATTTACTTTTACCGTTTGTTCGTCACAAAGCTCCTCATCGACAATGAAAATAGTTATTTTTGTAAACCCTATAGTTCCCTAGCTAAAGCCAAATTTGCTCCATTCGTGATACCAAAAACTAATAGTGGTTTAAATTTAGATATCTTGTATAACGAAATTTCGATAGAGCTAAATTTTTGTGGAAAGCTTAGGTTAACCCCCAGAAAGAAAACTGCAAGACTCCCATCGATCCCACCTATGCAAAAAAAGTTAATCGTGGTCAAAGATCCATATTTTAGGTTGGTTTTTTTGGATTTTTCTCGACTTTTGACCACGATTAGGATTCTGAATAGGAATTACAAATTTTTTCTTTTTGAAACAGATAAGTAAGAGTTCGAAGATAATTGTGTAAAATGTTCACTGCAATAGTAGCCCTAGAATGCATTTAAAATTTAATTTGTTTAAATAATTGTTATCACACACATCTATTGTGAAGAGATAACGTTTCACTAATACCAAAAAAAATTTTGTCCATATACATATGTCAAACGAGTCGTGAGTTATGAATTTTTCTTTAAAATGGTTCAAAATTCTATATTATTGAATATCTTGAAAACCATTCGGAATTTCGAAAAAATGTTAAAAGTGTTTTCTTGTTTTATCTTTAGCTCCATAAATTTATGGTTTTTATTCGTTGACTCAGTTGATATGGTTTGACTCAATGACTCTAAATCTGAAATGCTGGTATTAAAGAAGGCAAATAAAAATTTAAAAAACTAGAACTTCAAACATATACATACATATATGCTTACTTATTTGATGCATTTATTTATTTACATGAAAAATAATTATGAACTATTATATTACATACGAAGGTAACTAGCAAACATGGGTTATCAACCTAAGCTTCCTAATTTTAGTGGTAATTTAGTGCATTTTCCAAGTGGTAGTGCAATTTATTTTCACTATCACTAAATATTTAGTTATAGTGTTTTTGAATTTTCACTATCACTATAAAATTAGTGATAGTGAATTTCAATTTTAACTATCACTAACAAAATAGTGCTAGTGAAACCAGTAGTGCTCACTAAATTTAGTGCACTATGCCCAACCCTGGTATATTAGCACCCCACCAGTGTGTCTACTATGGGAATCACACCGTAAAACTTTATTTGTTTCAACCCGTAGCTCTTGGTTTGCTATTTCCTCAGTGGTGCACGCCTCTGAACATAAAACCAAATGGGGTCTCCGTAATTCTATAAGGCGTTCTAGCTCACATTTGTTCGCGACAATACTACTGATGTTTAAATAGATACAGTTTACTTCACTAATTTTTTGTTGCTAATTGCGCGTTTTCTGCCTTGATTGCGCATGCTTTTTATATGCTGGTCAATCTTTGCTGTAAGCGCAATGGTTTATGTCGACATCAATCACTTTTTGCTTTACCAATTCACTACAATTTACACATTTAATTATATTTGAGGTACACTCTTTGTTATCGTGTGAGCCAGCACATTTGTTACAAGCTTGTTTATTTGTACACTCACTGGCCTTATGCTTTTATCCTGAGCATTTGAAGCACCTTAAAACAGTTACATGCTCGTAAACAATACAGGAGTCCCACTCAATGTATAATTTTTTTTGTAGCAAGATATTCTCATGAGTAACAGCATCTGTTTCTACTAAAGCAATATAGCTTACAGCTCTGTGATTAGTATTTTCATACATTTGTAGGACTTTGAAGTCCTTTCCAATGCAGACATCGTTCTGTTTCGTGAGACATTCTACCAAACGCTCACTACTTATTTTCTCGGTTAACCCAAACATTTTCATAATCTTTTTTAGTTCGCTTTTACCCTTACTCTGTTCTGCTTGGTATTCGTTTCCTATAGTATCCCTGACTTTTTGCTGTACTTTCTCACAAGCGGCTTTATTTCTGCATTCCACCACAATAGCTCCACTATTTGTCTCTTTTATATTTCTAACAAGACCTTCCGTGGGCTCAACTACTTTTTTAGTGCCGCTTTCGTTTCTCTTGCTCTTTTAGTTTTATTTATCGGTTTAATAACTACTTTGTTCTCATTCGGTGCAGCTACATCGGCATATGACATTTTCGTAGTAAATGCATCATTTGCGATTTTTAAGCTGTTTAGTAATTCAGTACTTTTTTTCATGTGCTCAGATATATCCTTTAGTATCTCACCTTTCATTGTGTTCAACTTTACTTGAATATTGTGCTCCAGAAGAGAATTAAAGTCTGTCACAATACTAGCCTTTATTTGAGAAAATTTATTATTAAATATTTGCTCAACTATATCCTTCACATCTTGAGTACGTTTTATTGAGTACTTTTTTATTAAATGTTTTATCTCTATAAACTTGGTGTTTGTATCCGATAAAGTGCATTGATTGCAGAACCATTTAAAATTTACATTTTCATTTATTATTTCAATCTCAGCTCTTTTAATTTTACTGCATGTAACACCCACCAGAGCATGCTATCATATCATCTACTTGCACAAGTTTCGCAGTTCATTCCTTACATTCCAAAGGCATTATGGATATAGTTGCACTAAAATATGTCGGAATTATGCATTCGCAGTTTCAAAAAAGAATACTAAAAAGTACAGCTAACTAGAATTTTATAATCACAATTTATAAATATTTCTAAACAGCACTGTAATTAAGCTAATCTGCCTACACTTTTCTACCTTTCTTTGCCCTTCACTTTCTGTGATCTGCCACTCACCACTGATAAGCAGTAGCGACGCTAGCAGAGCGAATATATTATTCGCACTGTCACGGGATATGAAAGAGAGAGGTTTAACAACTCACGTGATTGGGTTTGTGAACGTTTCCAAATAGAAGTGATAGAAGATGGTTTTTTCAAAAATGTATTCTACGTGTATATACTTTAAACTTCAATGGTTTACAATGTTTAGCAAAATATATATGTATTTATATATTGTATATCTATATATTAATAGGCTAACAGTCTCCCCATAGTAACTTTCGCAACCCAACTTCATATAATATTTATAGATAGAGCCCTATAAAATTTATATTGCTATCTTAGTAAGGACTATTTCTACTGTCTCGCGAAAAAAATTATACATTGTTTATTTGGTATTAAACAAAAAAGAAGTCTACAAACTATCCAGAACTCTTCAGCTATTTTGTAATCTCCAACAGCACTATACAACACTATTCAGCACTGTTATAAAAATAATTCATAAAAGTTTTCACCAAAAGCCAAAGCTGTTAACTACAGTATCTAACTGTTTTATTTTACATACAGCAGTGGCGCAGGTGGTAAGCGTGCCGGCTATG
Source organism: Sphenella marginata (assembly GCA_951509765.1). NCBI lineage: Eukaryota > Metazoa > Arthropoda > Insecta > Diptera > Tephritidae > Sphenella > Sphenella marginata. Next base: position 103,402,173 of record OX608078.1, read on the forward strand.
ATGAGTACGTTCGCAGATTCAAGCACGGGTTCAGGGCATGTTAAGTTTTTTTACTAAATTGAATTTGCCTTTAAACATATGAAAACTTTTTATCATAATATTTTTTTTTTTTTACGTTATGGACATTCCATCGTGACTCCTGGGACATTTGACTCCAGACTTTGAGTTTGCCTTGAAAAACTGGCATCGGTACTTAAATTGATATGAAATATATTTACCGACGTGGATAAATATCCAATACAATTAATGCATTAAAAGAATTTTCCAAATAACAACAAGCACCTTCGTAACAATAAGAAACTGAGTGTGACTCCTGGGACACCGAAAAATCCGTTTGTTGCATCTCTGTGAGCACGAATACGAATTTTATTTGAACTATTCAACTTTCACCTACAATTTGTATATGGTCGAAAATACATACTGCATAGTACCATATTCTATAAAAATATTTTATATATTCAAATTCAATAAACCATTTTTAAATATTTAAATTGTGACTCCTGGGACAAGTCTTTGTGACTCCTGGGACAAGTGCCAAATATGTACTATACCAGATTATTGAAATCAGTTTTATTATTGTTTCAACCCTTTTTGACCAAGTTATTCATAAATTTCTCCCAGAAGAATTGAAACCTAGCCAATTAAATGAAATATAAAAAAGTAAAGGCAAAATAATATTTATAATTACTTCAAAATTCTGATTAAATATTTATTAAAAACAATACGAATTCAACATCTCTCGAAACAATTATTTAAAACTATGTAATAAAAAATAAAAACAATTAAAAAAAATGCATCTGAATAACACATGAGAGTTTAGACTCGTGTGACTCCTGGGACATATTTCAAAATAGTCTAGAAACCATAGTATGACCCTTTTAACTCAAAAAATGTATTTATACGGTGAACAGCCTCTTTAGCCTTACTTCCAGAAATATCTGGTTTCGTAGGGTGATTCCTAAGGTTACCAGACGAATTTGTATGCTTTTCGTGTGACTCTTGGGACACCCCATATGAATCCATTTAATGAAGATATACACAAAAATCACATAACTTTTTTATACCTTTCATGAGCATGAAATGGTATTATAACTTTGGTCCGATGTTTGTAAGTATGAGAAGAAGAAGAGATAGACCCACCATTAAGTATACCGAAATGGTCAGGCCGACGAGCTGAGTTGATTTAGCCATGTCCGTCTGTCCGTCCGTCTGTCCGTCTGTCTGTTTGAACGCAAACTAGTCCCTCAATTTTGGAGATATCTCGATGAAATTTGGTATGGAGCCGCCATTTTGTATTATATTAATCATTTGTCGGAACCAGTAAGATCGGACCAATACAACGCATAGCTCCCATACAATCGATTGTTCCGATAAATGGGTTTTGGCTTATAACTCATGCAATCAAAAAGCTAGGAGGTCGAAATTTTGCAGGTTTAGTACATATTATATTTATATATATTATATTAGTACATATTATATTTGTAGTGAAAATCACCCAGATCGGACAAACAAAACATATAGCTCCCATATAATCGATAGTTTCGATAAATGGGTTTTGGGCTATCAATTTTGCAGATAAGAAGCTAGGAACGTAAAATTTTGCAAGGTTGGTACTTATTATAAATGTGATGTGTGTAATGAAAATCATACAAATCGGAGTAGCATAACATATAGCTTCCATATAACCGATTGCTCCGATAAATGTGGTTTGGCCATGTAGGACACTTAAAAAAGATATGCGTATTCATGAAAGGTACAAAGCCTTCGGCACAGCCGAAGACAGCCCTTTCCTTTCTTGTTTTATTTTATCCCAGATATGCCCAATGTCCTATATATAGTCCACCTACTCAGTTGTTTACATAAAAAGTAAGGGACTGTCGAGATCCGCTAATTTTACTCATTTGGTTAGTTTTTGTATTACCTCACTGGTGACAGGTCGTTTTGGTTAGTTTTCTCTACCATTTCTGCGAAATAAATTTACAAATTTGTGCTTTTTTCAAAATGTCGGAATTTCTCGCTACCTTTGCACGGTAAGTAAAAATTAGCTAATTCAGATATAAAAAATCAATGTTTTTTGTCGAAGTTCGTATATTTGAAATGTTCGTCCACTGTTATATACATAGAAAAGTTCTGTTGGTGTTATAGTAAAGTTGTTGTATTAGCGTAAAATTTGGTGTCCTACATGTAGGACATTGGGTACATATTATACTACATACAATTTTTTTTACCAAGGTGCTTTCACAAATATCAGTGAAATTTGAGTAAAGCCATATGAAGTGTGTACAGGTAAATTCAATTGTTCGACGATTTTGAAAATTTTCATTTCCTTGGATAGTGGACTAGACCCAACCCCCATGTTATAAATATTTCGTTCAAATTCATTTATTTGTTAAAGTTATTGAGTGTTGAATTTTTGATACTTTTTTAATATGATAATATTGAAAAATTATTTTCTCATGAACTACTGCAGATAAATCCATGATTTTTTTTTTCACTTACAGATAACTGTTTTTAAATAAGTAATTTTATGCGATCTAATTGTTTAATAAATGATATTTAAACAATTCTTTTTTTAAATAATAAATTTTTTTTTTACATTCTGCACGCTCAAAAAAATTGAAAAATATGTCTAATAACGCGAAAAATGGTCACCTTCAATAATCAAAAAAAATTTTTTGTTCTTTCAAACCATTACAAAGATATTGCATTTTTTGTCACCCCTTGCGCTCTCCCAGCGCGCTGCACATAGACCGTTGGAGGCGCGCTGAACAAAAATGTTCTTATGAGATTAGTTGTTATCAAGTTATTTTCAATTATTACAAACATATCTACATTTAACAGAATGTATGAACAAAATTAATAATAAAGGGGTAAAGCTTTTTAGTATTTTTTTTTTTATTTTTATTGATTTTATGATATTACATTACAAGAAAAAGTGTTGAAAAAAAATTCTTTGACAATATGTTTGTTACAAAATAAAAAAATAAGAAAAACACGAAAAGTTTTTACGTTAGCTACATATTATATTTTCCACACTTGATTCATCACTTGAGAAAATCTCGCTTCGAAACTTTTTGTCAAACATGGGTTGAAAATGGTGGAATTGAAGTGTGTTTTTTATTTGCATTGCTTTACCCGTGCGATTTTGAAATCTCTTTTCATGATCGTCGTGATCCGCTTGTGAGCAAAAATCGAAATTTATTGCCTCAAACGCATTTTCTGCCCATTCAGCGTCGCGTATGTGATTTCCCGCAATACGCTGCATACTTGCTTCGCTCCAGCTAGGAAGCTGGCTGTGGTATTTACATTTCTTTAGATTAAGCGGCATATAATTTAAATCGCACCAAGTAACTAGTGTATTTAGATCTGATTGAAGCTTCTTCGAATGACAAAGCTTTACATCGTCGGCATACATTAAAATTTTCGAAAATTATATTACTGTAGAAATATCATTTCTAAACAACAAGAACAGAATCGGGCCAAGATGGCTTCCTTGAGGAACTCCTGAGGAGACATAAATAACATCGGATTCACAATTTTTAAACACTACTTTTTGTGCTCTGTCGCTAAGGCAAGAATAGATCTAGCGATTGAGACCCGGCTGGATTCCAACTGATCCAGTTTATGAATAAGTAAAGAGTGGCACACTTTATCGAAAGCTTTACTGAAATCAAAGTAAATTCAAGTAAGTTTGTAACGGTGGACTTTCCCTTACAGAACCCGTGTTGACAGTCGGAAATCAAGGTAGAGATAGGATTCGTAAGCTGATTGGTAACAATAGCTTCACACACTTTTGGGATGGCAGAAAGCTTTGCTATGCCACGATAGTTCTCTATAGAAGCCTTGCTTCCGCTTTTATGAAGCGGTAGAAGAAACGACTCTTTCCATGCTTTTGGAAAAACAGCACACTTTAGTGACAGATTGAACAAATTGGTAAGGGGTTGGTAAATATTGTTAGCACACTTCTTCAAGAAGCATGTAGGAATCCTATCAGGACAGCATTTAAAAGATTCCTTCAAAGTTTTCATATAAATAAGAACATCATTGGCGCATATAGTTGGACAATTAATTAAATTGTTCCCATGTAGCTCATAGGCATAATTTAGAAAGTCAGAATTGGTGACGGCAGAATAGTTAGAAGGGAAAAATTGCGCAAAGAAATTATGACCCAAAAGAAGTAAAAAACGACCCCAAATAAGCTTCAGAAAAACACCAATAAAAGGCTCCGAACCCAAAAACCCTCTGAATGGATGAATAAAAGAAAAACACCAATTAAAGGGTTCCGAAAGGCGTCTGAAAAGCCTCCAAAAACCCTCAGAATGGAGGAATAAAAGGCTCCGAAAAAGGTTCAGAAAAGCACCAATTAAAGGCTCCGCAGTTCATTTAAAAATAGTCAAAAAACGCTTCAAATTCATCGAAATCGGACTCATTTCGGACTCTTTTTTATGACTCCGTTGGAGTTCCCACGTAGAGCGATTTTCCGCTCCATTTGTGCTCCGAAAGAAGCTCATTTTGGAGAGTAAAGCTCTGAGAAATGAGCGTTTTATGGTCCGAAAGGAGTCTTTTTTTGCACTTTTAGTTAGCTGATATACGCCATCACATCACCAATTCTCTATCAAATACAGAAAAATGTGTACAACCAAAAAAATTTTCTTGGGTATAGTTTTAGGTATCAGAGTATGCAGTTTCAGAAAAGTTAAAGAACATTTAAATTTATGATGTATGGGTCTAGGTATCTGTTTCAGCAAATATGTTTATCTTAGTGAAAAATGTATGTGAATGCAAATCTAAATTAAAACCCCCCCCCAAGGCCAATTCCTGCGCACGGCCCTGATTACATATAAAATGTTTTGTTACATATCACAGGAAATAATTTTCATCATGTCATAGTATACCATGTGCCCAATGTCCTATATATAGGACGGCTGTAAAATCCAACTTTCAAAATAATTTTTTTTTAAATCATTACCAATTCGTCTTTTTATTGTCATTTCAATGGGGAATAATACAAAATCACGATGAAAAAGTCCCTGTACAACGAATGGGCATATCTGGGTTATGTTATACAATTATTTTAATTTTTCTCTGCTTTACTTGAATGACTAGCAAATTTTTTTCTATAAATGAAAATATAGCTAATGCAGCAATGCAAACATGACCAAACTTTTTCCGCAAAATAGTAAGGTGTGAAGTCAAAGTTATAAGGACAAAAATTTTCTGTTTTTACATATTTTTCTATATTTTTGTTACTATATTAGGAAAATATACACATTTAGTTACAGATAACTGAATAAATAGGAATGATTAGTAGCAGGGGCGGATCCAGGAAAATTTTTCGGGGGAGGTCCATATTTGAAATCTCCAATACAACATTCACAAGAAAAGTTGGAAGATAATAATCGGAGGTATGAATAACAAAAACTCACTCATATATGTATACACAGTAAAATTATTATATATTTGCAATGTATTCTTAAATTTTCGAATGACAGACGATATGTACATACATACATATAACGCTACGGACTTTTCTTTCTGGGGGTCAACCAAAGCTCTCCACAAAAATTTAGCTCTATCGAAATTTCGTTATACAAGATATCTAAATTTAAACCACTATTACTTTTTGATATCACGAATGGAGCAAATTTGGCTCTAGCTAGGGAACTATAGGGTTTACAAAAATTAGAATTATAGAATTAGATTTGCAATCGCGATATCTCAGAACTGGTGACTCGTAGATAAAAGCTGTTCACACCGTAGAGAATTTTCAGGTCTACAACTTTGTCTCAGGTAGTTTTAAGATAAAACTTAACGTTTTCCAGAAAAATTCAAAAAATCTCAAAATTTGGTATTTTACATTTTTAAAATGAGTTTTTTAAAAAAAGAGCTCGGGGAAAAATGCTAAAAATCATCATATCATCTTATTTTAATGCATATTCGAGCATTTAAAAGAAAAAATGGATGGACATGAACCTTTTAATAAAACATGCTTAAAACTCACCGTGATGAGTAACTTCGAAATCTCTGTGAATATTCAACATTGCCAATCCATTCAAACGTTCTTCTCCAGTTTTATTTCGCAAATAGGTTTTTACTCTCCGAAAAGTAGAGAATGATCGTTCGCTTGAAGCTACCCTAACTGGCAGTGTAGCACCTATAGTGAGAAAGCTATGTAACGTTCAGAACTTCAATAAAGGTTTTCGGCCGGTTTTCTGCAGATACGTTCGAACAGAATCTGTAATAAGTAACTGGTCATCTATTTCGGGGGGGTCCGGACCCCCTGGACCCCTCATCTGAATCCGTCCCTGATTAGTAGCATTTAAAATTTTATGTCGTTTTCCTCTTTTGGCTGGAATGTCCCATTTATCATATTTGTATATATCAATATTTTTCTGTTTATGACCTCTATCTTGGAGTGAAAAAATCTGTCTAAGCTTTAGAGAAGGCGAGTTGTTTTTATACCCAGCGTACTAGTACTAGTACAAGGGTATATTAATTTCGTCCACATAACGGTATTATGTAACGGCGCAAAATAATCGAGTTAGATATGGGGTTCCATATATGAAAGTTCTTAGGTTGAAAAGAGGAATTGATTAAGGCATGTCCGTCCGTCTGTCCGTCCGTGTACACGATAACTTGAGTAAAAATTGAGATATTTGCATGAAATTTTGCATGCAGGCTACTTTCTGGCCAAGGTAGGTATCAGAAGCAGCTACAATAATAAAATTTGCAATATGTATTGATTTATATGTTCTAAGGCGGATTTTAACAAATTTTTTGAAAAGTGGCGTGGCACCGCCCACATATATTTGAGGAAATTTTAAAATTTTGACTCTTAATAACTTGAGAACAGTTTATGCTAGTATAACGAAATTTTGTAGAGGGCATACTATTGTTGTGTTAAATTCAGATATAGAAAATAAACGAAATCGCTTGGCGACCACGCCTACTTTTTTATAAAAGTTATATTGAAAGGAGGTGGAAATATTGAAAAGTCCATATCTAATTAACTGATACCGCTATAATAATATAATTTGGAACATACATCAATTTTCACATTCTTAATATTATTTTTGCAAAATTTTGAAAAGTGGGCGTGGCACCGCCTACTTATGAGTCAGGCAATTTTCAAATTCGACTGCTAATAACTTCAGAACGGTGTGAGATAGGCTTACGAAACTAGGTACCAGGCATTATTGGTTTATGTAGAGTACTACCACAGAAAATAAGAAAAATCGGTGAACGACCACGCCCCTTTTTGGACTAAAGTTCTCTAAACGAGAGTTAGGAAACCGGAATATGCAATATCTGTTTAACTGATAAAGATATAATGCTAAAATTTAGTACACTCATTCACCTGATGATGCTATTAGTGATGTTTAAAGGTGTTGAATGTACTAGGGGTGTGCATATATGAAATGTAGGGAAAATACTTACACCAAAGGTGTGTTCCTATGGAATGAAGACAACTTGGGTTTCAATAATTCAATATGTATTTCACAAGTTGGTTGTCTTAAAGCTAATAGGAACAAATGGTGGTAATTTATGTATATTAAATGGATTCGATTCCAATATTAAACGTGATTAACAAAATAAAATGTCCGAATTCATGAACTTGATTTACAATGATGTTATAAAATGAATATTATTTAGAGATAGATGTATATGCATGAACACATATATGCATATATATCTATCTGAATGAAACGCTGTTGGTTCTCGAGAGGTGAACCGAGAATTTAATCTAGACAAGCAATTGAGGACAGATGATACTTAACACGGCGTCGGCTAGATGTGCGGGCGCAAGTTAAAGTTGAATCTCCTTGATCACGTTGTTTCGATGATGATGATGTTGAACTTCGTGGACTCGAGGTGTCGCCGATGTCAGTTGATGTTGGTAAAAGAGGAAGAGTTACACCACGTAAGTCCTTTTATACTAACGTACAATGGAAGCAATTCCAGTGTCGTGTTCGAACTTCCACTCACCGCAGGGATGCTTGTGAGGTGGAAGTGTTACAGGGATGCATGAATGCAATCATGAAACTTTAAGTGCCGAGATCGCTTAAACACGCCGGCCCCGTTGCACTGGTGCAAGTTCCGATCGCAGCTTAGTAAGGGCCGCGATGGCCCGGTCCACATCGAGGATTGTTCTTGCGTCGACGGTTCTTACTGCCTGCTGAGCTTCCTCTTCTTCTGCAATAGTCGGGCGATGTAACAAGGTGTGGTGCCATTGATTGCAGATCTTGCATTTACATGTTGAGTGACAATCTCGTACTTGGCTATGTGTACGAGCCAAACAGTTAGGGCAATATTCATAAAATCGTACTTGCTTCCACTTCTCGTCTAAATCCAGTGCCGCAAACTTTTTGCAAAATCGTAGCAAGTGGAACCGGTAGCACAGTAAGCATAGGTGAACGTCAAGGCTTCGGCTAGGTCGCAAAGGGTCGTTTGACGTACGACATTGAGTAAGTAAACGCGATGTTCGTGGGGATAAGCCTCCCCGTGATGGGCCGCCAACTCGATGCCTGTAAATAATCTGGACTTTAGTAAATGATATTGACAAACTTATGACTAGTGGGTAAAGAGAACATCTGTGTTAAGCAATTAGTTTTGAGGACTCGGTATATCTGGTTGAATTGGAAGTGGGCAAAGTTTGACGATAGGCCTGGTAAGCATGCCATGTTGCGTTCGGACATCTGCCATTCTTATTTTACCATCCGAACCCTGATAAACCTTTTCTATACGACCTAACCGCCATTCGTTTGGTGGTAATAATTCGCTTTTAATGACGACAAACTCCCCAATCGATAAATTCTGTTGTGGGGTTTTCCACTTATACCTCTGATGTAGCTCTTTGAGATACTCTTCTTTCCAGCGTTGACTAAATTGCTGATGGATTAACTTAAGTTTTTCCCAACGATTTTGCATTGACAGACTGTCCGCATGGGGTTCGGGTATAGCAAGGAGCGGTGCCCCACGTAAAAAATGACCGGGAGTTAAAGCTAAAAGCTCTTGAGGATCGCTAGACATGGGTGAGAGGGGTCGAGAATTTAGAACGGCTTCGATACGTGCCAGGATTGTTGCCAGCTCTTCGAAAGTGAATTTGTGACTTCCTGCTGTTCGCTTGAAATGGAGCTTAAAACTCTTTACGGCGGCTTCCCATAGGCCGCCCATATGAGGGGCATTAGGTGGCAAAAATTTCCAGTCGAATCCATGTATGGAATACAGGGCCCTTACGTCATCGGAATACTCTTTGAGGAATTGCTTGAAGTCTCGTTGGTACGCGCGACTAGCGCCAACAAAGTTTTTCCCATTATCTGAAAATACACATTGTGGTAACCCGCGTCTTCCTACAAATCGGGCGAAGGTAGCTTGAAACGCTTTCGTAGATAGATCAGAGCATGGTTCTAGGTGGACGGCTTTGGTGGAAAAACAGACGAATACGCAAACATATTCCTTTAAAATAGGTGAATTTCGCAATGGTGATGACTTAACATCGAAAGGACCTGCAAAGCGAAGCTTCTGGTATGATGATGGGATGCCTTTCACTGTAAGAGATGAAGGAATTGGCCAACCGGCCGTTGACTCGAAGAATTTGAGTCGGGTCAATGAAGGGATTTAGAGTTAGCAGCGTGCTCTTCTTGGAGATGGGTTCTTTATTCTTTAGATTTATGCATTCATTCGGGTAATGTCTTTCTTGGGCGAGCTTTATTAACCGAGTTTTTACAAAATTAATTTCCTTTTGACTAAGAGCTATGCTATCATATTTCTTTTCTGAAGTGGACTGTATTCGATTTGGTTGGGTACGATGTATGAAGCGAAACATATAGGCTACAACGCGCAAGGCTTTTGGCCAAGAGGAAAACCGTTCAAGAATATCAAAGTCAATTTCGGATGTAAGAAGAGCTTCTACTTTGCGTTCTTCAAGAGGAGGGACCTTCTTTGGGAGTGATAATGGCCACTTGTCTGGTGGCTTTAAAAGCCAATCAGGTCCGTGCCACCAAAGTGTTTGGTTGGCCAGGTCTTGTGGTCTGCAGCCACGTGTTCCCAAGTCAGCGGGGTTGTGAGTCGTAGCTACGTGCCGCCATTTGCCATTTCCAACATTTTGAATGATTTGTGAAGTGCGGTTGGCAACATATACCTTCCACGAACATGGAGGTTTTTCTAACCAGGCAAGGACTATTGAAGAATCCGACCCCAAGAATATATCTATTTTTCCCAACGCTAGTTGATTTATAACATTTTTTATACATTTTGACAGTAGTACGGCACCACACAGCTCCAGCCGCGGAAGGCTGACTGTTTGCAAAGGTGCGACTTTCGTCTTGGAAAAGAGGAGATGGGACGTTACGGAAGTTCTTGTTTCAGTCCTTACGTAAATGGATGCACAGAATGCCTTTTCAGAGGCGTCACAAAACCCGTGAATCTGCACCCTTTGATTTGGCGTAAATTCGACCCACCTTGGAATTTGTATTTGTTGGATACTCGGTAGGTCTGACAGGAATTGGTTCCACTTTTGCAAAGCGGTTGGTTTGACGCATTCGTCCCAATCAGTTCCCTCTAACCATATTTGCTGCAACAGTATTTTTGCCTGAATTATAATAGGCGATAGCCACCCTGCGGGGTCAAAAAGTTTCGAAACCGAGGAAAGGATTTGCCTTTTCGTTGCTTGAATAGCTGGTGGAATGGTTTCTGCGGAGTACGAAAAGGAATCAGTTATAGCATTCCATCGAATTCCGAGAGTTTTAGTCGAACTTGAAGAGTCTATTTTGAGGAAGTCGCAATCGAGAAGGTCCTCGGGTGGAATTTGGCTGAGGAGTTCCGGATGGTTAGCCGTTATTTTTTTAAGCGGAAATCCCGCTGAAAGTAGGCATTGAATGACCTGAGACTGGGTCGAAAGGCAATTTTTCATATCATGTCCCCCAGTTAATATGTCATCAACATAGGTTTCTTCTGTTAGAACTCTTTTCGCAAAGGGATGGGAGTTTTTGGAGTCTTCTGCTAACTGGTGCAGCGTGCGTATGGCCAAGTATGGCGCGCAATTGACTCCGAAGGTAACCGTTTTCAGAACAAAGTCTGTTAATTTTGGTTCATTTTCTCTGCGAAATAGAATTCTTTGAAATTGTTGGTCTTTTTCATGCACCAAAATCTGGCGGTACATTTTTTGTATATCGCCGTTGAACACGTACTTGTACAAACGCCAGTTGAGAACGACTAGCATGAGATCTGTCTGTAAAGTGGGACCGATGTGAAGGATGTCGTTTAGAGAGACACCGGATGCAGTTGCTTTAGAAGCATTGAAAACTACCCTAACTTTAGTGGAGGTGCTATCGGGCTTAACCACTGAGTGATGGGGAAGATAATACGATAAATATTTGCCCTCTTCTTGAATTTCCCCGGAGGGGATCGGTTTCATGTGATCAAGCAATAAATATTCCTCTAAGACCCGATTGTATTCAGACTTTAATTCAGGGGTTTTGTTGAGCGAGTGCTCCATTCGAATGGCTTGGGACATTGCTTGTGCGCGCGAGGGACCTAACGAGAGACCGGACGAAAACTCGGATTTAAATGGCAACCGAACGACGTATCGGCCATCCTTTAGTCGATATGTAGTCTCTTGGTAAAGCTCTTCACAAAAGGCGTCTGCATCAGAAGGTGGATGCTTCTCGAAGACTTCTTCTAATTCCCAAAATCGTCGAAGTTGACTGTTCAGATTTTCATTGGACTCATCCATGACCTGGGTATGGAAAGTGGAACAGACAGTTTCTTTCAAAGGTCCGCTTAAATACCACCCAAATATGGTATTTTGTGCTAGAAGACTACCAAGCACATTGCGTTTAACAACCCGGAAGCAACAGTTCTGGGATTACGTCGCTGCCTATTACCAGGTCTATTTGAGATGGCGTGAAAAAGTGCGGATCGGCGAGGTCCAAATCCTTTATTTCCGACAGGGATGGTTTCTTTATTTCAAAGGTGGGTAAAAAGCTCGTGAGTTTATGGAGAACAATCGCTTTGGTACTAATGCGAACGTTGTGTCGTTTGGCAACGAGAGTTAGACTACAAGTACGAGTGGAGTTCTCGACAATTTTTCCCCCCATACCACTGATAGAAAAGTGTGCACGCAAGGTCGGAAGCTTTAATCGATTTTGGGTTTTTTCAGAGATGAAGGTTTTCTGAGATCCCTGATCGATTAGGGCCCGAAGGGTACAGATTTCACCTAAGTGCTCGATGTGTACTTGGGCGGTTGGAAGCAAAGTATTCTCGTTGTTGCTAGAAAAGTTAGCTTGAATATTGGGCTCAATTGCATTTGAGGACTTGGGAGTGTCCTCATCGCTGGCTTTACCCTCCGAAATATCGAAAATGGGATGCCTCGTCTTATTGGAAGTCGAGGAGTTGGTATGCAGCAAGGCGGTTGCATGTTTTTTCGATTTTGGTGGTTGGTTGCGGACTGGTCCCTTGGGAACCGGTTCGGGAGTAGTTGATGGATGCAGCATTGTATGGTGGGATTTCTTACAATGGAAGCATTTGAATGCACTGTGGCAGTCAGTATAAAGGTGGTTGTAGGCCAAGCAATTGGAGCAATAGCCGTTGTCTTCCACGAATTTAGCCCGTTTCTGACTATCGAGTTTCTTGAACTCGGTACAAAACCTTAGCGAATGATTCTTCCCGCATAATTTGCACTTTCTTGAAAGATTTCTTGGGAATGATACGATTGAATCTTCGCTGGGGATTTTTGGGGAAGTGAGTTTCGGGTTTTTGTGGTTTTATAACCGTGCAAACGTTCCACCACTTCGTAGCGACTAGTAAGAAACTCATCCATTTGAGACCAGTTGGGAAGGTCTTTTCGAGACTTTAGCGACTGTTCCCATAGGGAGAGTGTTTCTTCAGGTAATTTGGTGGAACACAAGTAGATGAGAATTGGATCCCAGTCGGAGACGGAGACCCCCTGGGTTTTGAGGCAGGAAAGACAATCGTTGATGGTACTTTGAATGTTTTGGATCGCTTCGCTGTTTTCCGAACTAGCAGATGGTAGGTTGAACAGCGTTTTCAACTGCTTGTCTATGAGAATTCGCTTGTTTTCAAAACGGGATCTCAGAGCTTCCCAAGCAAGCGCGAAATTGTCGTCGCACAGACTATACTGTTTAACGATAGTGCCTGCCTTTCCTCTAGTTTTATTCCGCAGGTGAAAAAGTTTTTGGGCAGGCGTTAATTTGGGGTGGTTGAGGTAAACGGCCGTGAACATATCACGAAAAGCTGGCCATTCCTCATAGCTGCGATAAAAGGTTTGAGTATCGCAAGGTGGGACTTTAATACAGGGGATAGAATTGTCATTGAAAGACGTTGAAGCTCGGGAGGGCTTTGTTTGGGTTGATGTGTTACATTGAAGAATTTTAAGTTGATCTAAAAGATGGGACTTACAGATATGAAAGCTGTCCGTGCACAGCTGAAATTTTTTACTAGCTTCTTCTTTAAAATCATTTGGAACGGCCTTATCATCTGCCAAACACACCTTTCTATAAGCGCTTTGCATTGTCTCTCTCAGCGCGATAAGATCTTGAAGTTTGACCTCTAGTAGGGTATCCGTGTTATCTTCCGGGTCGTTTGATTCCAATTACCGTTGATAACGGTACCAGTGAAAATTTTACTTGTTATTTCTAGTTTTCACTTATTCAAATTAGAGCACTTACATGGATTTTGGCATACTTCTCCTTAAAATTGTTCCCTCGTTGGGCGTTGTGGGTAGTTCAAACCGCCTTACGACTTCCCTGGTTTGATTCCTGCTGGGGCGTACTTTGCCTGTTCCCTCGTTGGGCAGCGAAAAATTTTCTATTTGCTTTGGTTGTATGTATTTCGTATTAACTTTACTTTTAGTTTCCCGCTCGCACTTTAGAATTTTCTTTATAAGCTTGGTTGTAGTTTTAAATTTTTGTCCCTTTGTTCACTTTTTAAGGTTTTTTTCCTTTTTTATGTTGGTGTCTTTAAATTTCTGCTTCCCGCGATGGCTGCCAATTGTAAAAGAAAAAGAGATTTGACACTTACAATGTCAAAATGGATTCAGTGTTGGAAAGCGTATTGTTTTCCATGAATTCGAACATTAGTGCTGCCACTCAAATTTGGCTCGCAAGGACCATGTTGAATGTACTAGGGGTGTGCATTAAGCTGTTCGTTAAGAAAAAATTTTTTTTTCGCCAGGCGGAATATGATGCGTTATGCTGTAAAAATAAGCTGTGCAAAATTTCACTCGAATTGGATAACTCTTAGAACTGGCGCGTTGCATTTGAAAATTTTAAAAACCATATGCACTCAGGTTGCAGCAGATCATATAAAAAACTTGATAGCCGTAAACTTGGTTCATATTTATCACGTGAAAAAACATGCAGATTACGATTCTAAAGACAAAAATTTAAAAAAAAGCCATAGGTTTTGAGATTTCGCGAAGTTATCGTTTCTTACAAAGTCAGAAAACACCATTTTCGTATTGTTCAAAAAATCTCCAGTTCTACATATCCGATGAAAAAACTTTTTTTCATCTTATTAAAGATCTTTCATTGCCGTAACAACCTACCATATAAATCTTTCCAATTAGATTATGAGTTTAAGAGTTATTTGCAAATGCATTTCAGAAATCAGACACATTTTCCATCAGCTTCGTCATTAACATTAAATAACAATTAGAAGCACCAACCTGTTTGCATTTTTTTTGATGTAGTATTAGAGATGGATCTACTACAAATAATATATGTTGAAACCATTTCCAAATCGGTTAACAAATATAAAAGTTATAGCAAGTTTATCAAGTGCTATTTTTTCATTCGGTATATCGATACTGTATTTTCAAAAATAATCGAAAAACTTGTTTGAATTCTTCAACTGAATTTTAACTAAACTTTCAAATAAATTTTTCGATTGGATCTGAAAATACAGTATCGATATACCGAATGAAAGAATAATACTTGATAAACTTGCTATAACTTTTAAATTTGTTAACCGATTTGGAAATGGTTTCAACATATATTATTTGTAATAGATCCATCTCCAATACTACATCAAAAAAAATGCAAACAGGTTGGTGCTTCTAAGTGTTATTTAATGTTAATGACGAAGCTGATGGAAAATGTGTCTGATTTCTGAAATGCATTTGCAAATAACTCTTAAACTCATAATCTAATTGGAAAGATTTATATGGTAGGTTGTAACGGCAATGAAAGATCTTTAGTAAGATGAAAAAAGTTTTTTCATCGGATATGTAGAACTGGAGATTTTTTGAACAATACGAAAATGGTGTTTTCTGACTTTGTAAGAAACGATAACTTCGCGAAATCTCAAAACCTATGGCTTTTTTTAAATTTTTGTCTTTAGAATCGTAATCTGCATGTTTTTTCACGTGATAAATATGAACCAAGTTTACGGCTATCAAGTTTTTTATATGATCTGCTGCAACCTGAGTGCATATTTATTTATTTATTTATTTATTTGTTTATTTGTATGCTTATAATTCAGTACAAAGATTTAATCTTATATAACAGCACTGAATAGTATTATAGTCATATTAAAAATAAAAAATATTATGCCAAAAAAATTAATATAAAAATAAAATAAAACTAAGACAACAACTTAGATTTAATTTACAATATAAAATATTAAAAAACAGATAACAAAAAGTCAAGAGTTTAAGTTTTAAAGTTAAAAATATAACAGTGATGTTTAACAGTGTTATTTAAAATGTTCATATATTAACTTTTTAAATTGCATTGCGTTGCTGACTAATTGCAAGTAAGGGGGTAATCGATTCCAAATTCGTATAGCGTTTATATAGAAATGTTGATCTGAAAAAGCAGTGTTATGTTCTATTTGAATAATACGGTTTCCTCTTTCTGACCTGAAGAAGTTTAATTTTTGATAAAGATAATGCGGCTGTTGTGTGTATATTATTCTATGAAGGTAAATTACAGTTTTACAATTTAAAAGATTCTCGAAGGTAACACCAAAAATAAGTTTGGAGTAATGAGATATTCGGTCAAATCGACGTATGCCAAATATATATCTTGCAATACCATTAAAAGCCACGTTTAATTTGCGCCTACTGGTTACGTCACAGCTAGAAAACAATTCACAACCATATAGTAACGTCGGTATTAGGTATGATTTAGCCAGAAGCATTCTGACTTCAAGTGGTATGAACCATTGGCTACACCATAAACTTCTTAACATCCCGTATACTTTGCCGGTTGTGATGATAACGTGATCATTCCAGTGAAGGTGTTTATTATATGTGATACCAAGATTTTTTACTTTATCCACGTATTCAATTTTAGACTCACCCAGAACTAAATCGGGAAAAGATGTTACAATTTGTGTTTTTTTGGTTACCAACATATATTTGGATTTGTTTGGATTGAGACATAAGCCGTTAGTTGCAGCCCAAGTTCTTACATTATCCAAGTCAACATTAATTTTACGTACGCAGTCATCGAACTCTGATGCTTTGCAGCTTATATAGAGTTGTACATCATCAGCATACATTTGAACATTACAGTATTGTAACTGACCCGGAAGATCATTTGCATAAGCCGAATAGAGTAATGGGCCTAAAATAGATCCTTGAGGGACACCTCTTGTAAGGTCGACACTACTGGACTTTTTACTCCCATGAAAAACTGATTGTGATCTGCCTGTTAAATAAGAAGTCATCAGTTTCGCAGCTGTAGACGAAAAATTAAGTAACCTGGTCAGTTTTAATACTAGAATTTCGCTATTAACGGTATCAAAAGCCTTTGAGTGGTCCAAGAGAATAAGAAAAGATATTTTATCATTATCAATTTGTGATCTTAAATATTCCGTAACATCAATCAGAGCGGTTACACAACTATGTTGTGGTCGAAAGCCAGATTGTCTAGGAGTAAGCAAATTGTTGTCCTGAAAATATTTGCTGATTTGCTTATGCATTAAGCGTTCAAGTATCTTAGACAGAAAGGGAAGTATAGCAATTGGCCGAAACTCAGTGTCTGTTTTGGGTATAGGTATGATTTTAGCATGCTTCCATAGAGTAGGATAATCTGATTTGGTTATTATAGAATTAAACAGGTGAGTGATATATGGTAAAATTGCAGGAAATAAAATTTTTGTAAATTTTGGATGGACTCCATCAGAGCCAATAGCATTGGACTTAATGCTTAAAAAACTTTGAAATATTTCAACTTCAGTAAAACATCTAAAATAAAATGAATTTTGGTCATTTAGAGTGGCATGGTTCTTGTAATAAGTAACATCAGCCGTAGACGATGGTAGGTTCGTAAATTTGCAGTTTAAATCATTAACATCTAAATCCTCTGAACTGTCTACTGCTTTTCCAATGATTCCAACCTTACGTATTTCATTCCATCTTGCCTTACTATCTAGACAGTTTTCAAATTGTGTTTTATAGTATAATCTTTTGGCAGTTTTAATACTTGTGTTAACTTTATTTCGCATAGTGCGAAAAGCAGAAAGTAGTTCAGAGGTTTTAAACCTCTTCCATCTTGCATAAGCTATGTTACGTTGTTCAAGTAAACATTTAATTTCAGACGTAAACCAAGGATTGTAATTTGTTGTTTTCCTTTTTGTTTTCATTGGAACAAATTCTTCGAAAAGTTGTTCAATATTTTCTTGGATAAACTGAAGTTGATCATCTACGGACGGCATATAGTATGTGCAACCCCAATCAACATTTGAAATTTTATCGTATAAAGCAGACAGATCTATATTCTTAAAATCCCGATATCTGTAGTTTTCATTAACCTTTTTTAATTTAAAATCGTAGGTTAGAAATAGGAGATCATGTTTAGAAAACACGGGGGCAGATATTTGCTCAAACAATAGAATTTTTGACAATGTATTGGTAAAAAATATATCGAGAAGCGAATTTGAGTTAGAGGTGTAGTGTGTAGGTAAGATTTTATTAACAACATCTAGGCCAATATATTTCATTTCATCTGAGAATGAAGAATCTGCGAGAATGTTGCTATTAAAATCACCTGATATTATAATATTATTATATCCCACTGTGATGTTGGACAGCTCCGAGAAAAATACCTCTGAATTAATATTTTTTGTTTGGCCTATATACATTGCCAATCAGTAATTTTTCGTTTCCATTATATAATTCCAAGAAAATGAATTCAATTTGGTCACCTTCTTTTGATTTTGCTTTGAGTTTGCATTTAATATTATTTTTAACATAGATGGCAACACCGCCAGCTTTTTTGTCCTTTTTACCATTTTTTTGCTTTCTATCAGCCCTGAAGAGTTTGTATCCCTGCAATTTATAGCATACATCATCGACTTTGTCATTAAACCATGTTTCAGAGACACACACTATCTCCACATTGGAGCACTCGAAAATATGACGAAACTCATCTATTTTAATTTTTAAACTTTGAGCATTAATATGAACAACGCTTAAGCCAATTTTAAGTTTATTAAAAACGCGAACCATGCTATATATATTGAATTTGGAATATACCCTCGTATTATTTAAATTGCTCAACATGAGATAAAGAACGGATTGCGACGCAAGCAAATGTGTTTTGTACATTAAATTTGGTTTCATGTTTAGTATTACGACAATTGGTTGTATTACAAATAAATTTTAATAGAAATATTAGATGTGACAAAATTAGTTTTGATGGTAATTTTAGATATGGAGGTCGAGTGGCCAAATACAAGTATAAGGGGGAAAAAAATAATAGAATATTGAAACTGTAAAACAGAAGTAACTTAATATACAGCCTAAATATTACCATCTTGCGGACGAAATAAGTTATAAACATCACCGATCGTGTTAAGACGGTAAGGCTCATCGGACTGGTTGAATTTGGCATACACAACACCACGTGTTGTGAAAACTGAGGCCAGCTTTCTTTCCTTCCAGAGCTTGACAGCTTCAATATAAATTCCAAAATTCCGAGGTGTTAAGTTCTCCTTTACTCTAAAAGGGATATCCGATGCAATTCCGATGTCATTCAAGCGTAACGGACCTTTGCGTGATCGAGTTAGTCTTGAAATTGATTTTAACAAGCCGTTTCTTTCAAATGGGGTTCCGAGTCTAACGATTATTGCAGGATCAGTATTATTCATGCCAGATTTATTTTTCTTAAGCCGAAATATTGACTTTACTACTGGACGTTTAAAATTAATTGTTTCACAAAGGTTGTTAAAAATTTGATTTACATCGTCATTTTCATGTACAGGTACACCATATAGTCGTATATCACAGGCAACTGCAGCATTTTCTTGCTTGTCGAATACATTCTTTAGATCAATTAGTTCTTTCTGAATATATGAGACATTTGCTGCGACTGACTCCAATTGAAGGACTCTTTCTTTAACATCGTTTAGCTCATTCTTATAGCCTTCAAGCTTTTGTTCAACCGCACTGAGTGCCACGCTTATTCTTTGCTCAAGTCTATCTTCATGTTCCCGAAACATACGTTGAATGAGCGTTTGCAAATTTTCTGTTAGATCTGCGCTCAGCTTATCAAAACGTTTATCCATTGTTGTTATTATTTTTAATGGAGATTCAACGTTAGTTAAACGAGGTGATTTTGCTATACTTTCACTTATGGAATTATGCAATACGTCTCTTACTCGTTTGTTTGTAAGATTATTAGCATTATTATCGTTATTTACTGTGTTACCGTTGTCTATTTTTGATGTAACATTGACCATTGCTGAAGCATCCACTTGCTGATTTTTTGTTGCGGCTTTTCTATTGTTTCTCATGTTTTGGTATTTATCCAATGAGGTGGCAGCACAATATGTAAGTCTCCGGCAGGTATATCCAGGACACAAACCAAGATCAGATGTTAACTGACAAACAGATGGCGCAGGACACCAGAACACCGATATCAGATTCTCGTAGTTGTTGTTGCTACGTCGAGACAGCTGATGTGCCAACACAAGAAAAAAAAAGCAGGAGCACTGTTGAAAACACTTCTTTTTATATAAATACGTCCGCCGGAGCAAATTTTTGATGCTGAGGGTAATTTAATGCACTTTAATTTTGTGAAATTAGCTTTATTTTGTCTAATTGGCTTTTAAGTAAGCTGAGAAAGCAAAAAAGTTCAATATAATAACAAGAGCACCACAAAAAACGTCTTACTCAACCAGAGTTGCCAGCTGGTTTTTAAAATTTTCAAATGCAACGCGCCAGTTCTAAGAGTTATCCAATTCGAGTGAAATTTTGCACAGCTTATTTTTACAGCATAACGCATCATATTCCGCCCGGCGAACTTACAATTTGCAAAAAAAATTTAAATAACGAACAGCTTAGTGTGCATATATGAAATGTAGGGAAAATACTTACACCAAAGGTGCGTTCCTATGGAATGAAGACAACTTGGGTTTCAATAATTCAATATGTATTTCACAAGTTGGTTGTCTTAAAGCTAATAGGAACAAATAGTGGTAATTTATGTATATTAAATGGATTCGATTCCAATATTAAACGTGATTAACAAAATAAAATGTCCGAATTCATGAACTTGATTTACAATGATGTTATAAAATGAATATTATTTAGAGATAGATGTATATGCATGAACACATATATGCATATATATATCTATCTGAATGAAACGCTGTTGGTTCTCGAGAGGTGAACCGAGAATTTAATCTAAACAAGCAATTGAGGACAGATGATACTTAACACGGCGTCGGCTAGATGTGCGGGCGCAAGTTAAAGTTGAATCTCCTTGGTCACTTTGTTTCGATGATGATGATGTTGAACTTCGTGGACTCGAGGTGTCGCCGATGTCAGTTGATGTTGGTAAAAGAGGAAGAGTTACACCACGTAAGTCCTTTTATACTAACGTACAATGGAAGCAATTCCAGTGTCGTGTTCGAACTTCCACTCACCACAGGGATGCTTGTGAGGTGGAAGTGTTACAGGGATGCATGAATGCAAATCATGAAAACTTTAAGTGCCGAGATCGCTTAAACAAAAGGGTTTTTGGTATTATTTTGGAAAATGGGCGTGGCACCGCCCACAAGTGAAAAAACAAAATATCAACATTTCACTATTAACAAGCCACTGTGAAAGTATCATAACTATCTGCAATGAAAACTGATCTTCAAATAGGGACAAACAACATAATAAAATCCGTGGGCGTGCCAACACCCACTTTTTTAAAATTAGGTAAATATTGATTAATGGACACATATAGCCGTATATCAAAAAATTTCACAAAATACGTTAAAAGTTATGGGCATGGCACGCCTTCTTTTCCAAAGTTATATATAGGACATGGTATTTATAACCCTTGTAAGCGGTTAAAGCTTTATAAGCAAGGAGCGTGGCCGCGCCCACCAAATTCGCTATTGTTTAGGCTCGGAATAGATTGGTTTTTAAAATGGGCTAAATTGGATGAAAACTATGCCCCCTTTTTCTGAAAACTAACGCTGGGTATTTAAGGTTCGGTTCACCCGAACTTAGACTTCCTTACTTGTTTAAGTTATTATTATTTTTATATTTTATTTTATTATTTGGCTCAGGTGCTATGTGACCGTTTTGCTCAAATTGTATTTATTCATTTGGCTCAGGTTCTGACGACCATGTTTGCCTAAATGTTCAAAATTGTTCTTTCGAGAACGAGAGGGTATGTATGTATTATTGGTGGCGAGCACTGTTGGCTCTAAGGCATGGCGCGATTGGCTTCCTCATTTTCGCTTGGAAAAAACACCTTTGGCTTTCCAAAACATAAACTATATCTTCGAAATATTTCATAAGCAGATTACGATTTACAACAGCTTGCAATGCTAATGAAATAAACGAACGAAATAACCGTAGCTTAGGTCGCTTAAACAAAATCAAATTTTTAAAAAAAAAAACCTAAAAAATTATTCCAATTTATTAATATTTCTCTTTTTTTAATTTTTTTTAAGAAATATATCATATTTAATATACAAAAAGTAAAAACACAGTTTGTAGCTTCTTCAATTTTATATTTACGAAGTAGTTGGAAATAGCGTTAATTTTCCTAAAGACATCAACTATTTTCTTAATAAGAATTTTAAATTGACGGAAAAAACCAGAAAATCATAATATGTTAAAGTTGTAATATTCTCCCGCTATACGGACTTCAAAAAATCCGCACCTAAACTAAAAATTTAGAAAACAGTCTGTATACCCAAACAAAAAAACACAATTTGGAAACCGGCTAGTGTTTAATTTGCTTATGAAATTTTTAGGGGGTTAAATGGCAAAATATTTCATATACGTATATTTATCATACAGTTGAAGATTGGGCAGAAAAATATGACCAATTGTCTCATTTAGAACAAAGCGTTAATTAGACGCTGGAAAGTAGTTGCTGGCGTCAGTTTAATTTTTCTTGCTTTAAAAGATTGAAAAAAAAATAATTTTCATTTTTGTCTTCACCGGGTATCCCGTTTATACCCATTTTGGTTAAAGAAGGTACAATTAGTGACCAATTTATTCCATCTAAAAGAGACTACAAAAGTAGTAGTATACTAAAATAAAATATTGGAAAAGTATATTTTAAAAGCAGAAAATGTATTTTTCATACTAAGAATGAAATTAGTTACATAGAATAAAAATATTTATTTATCGGGCCAGTGCAGCAAACGAAAAGCAATTTTTGTAAAAATTCTTTGAACCCGTTCAATTTTATGCGAACTCACTTCATAGAATGGACTCCATATAACAGAGCAATATTCAAGACGGCTTCTAACCAATGACGTAAAAAGAGCCTTCAAAGTCATAGGATCCTTGAAGTCACAGGTGTTAGGCTTAATAAACCCAACCATTCCGAAAGCCTTGGAAACAATGAAGTCAATGTGACCAGAAAAAGAGAGTTGGTTGTCGAAAATTACACCTAGATCTTTAAACTCTCGACAACGGTTTAAAGATTCAGCATTCAATTCATAGTTGAAAGAAATGGTAGTTACTCTTTTTGAATATGAGACAACACAACATTTTTTGGTATTTAATAGTAAGTGATTACTTGTACACCAATCATTAGAAGAATCGAGATCATATTGCAAATTAATGCAGTCAGAAGTATCACGTACGGTTAGAAAGAATTTGACGTCGTCTGCGAACATTAAACATTTAGCAAATTTGAATTTTTGAGGCAGATCATTAATAAAAATTGTTAACAACAAAGGGCCACAGTGGGTTCCCTGTGGGATTCCCGACCAAGCATTAATAAGCGCAGTGGACTGATTGGCTCCGATTGACACAAAAAGCTTTCTATTTGATAAGAAACTTTAGAAAAATTTGTCCAAAGTTTATGGTCGATATCTTCTAAATTTTCAGATTGGTTCAGAAGATTGTTGTGTACGATTTAGGCTATATTATTTTTTGTAAAAGTGGGTGATGCCACGCCCCAGGCTATATAAATTTGAATCACCATAACTTTGAATATGTTTGGTCTAAACTAATGATTTTTGGATATGTGTGTCCCTTGGTCAATAATTATATAATTTGGAAAAGTGGGCGGTGCCACGTCCACATTTTTTGTATTCAGTACTTTGTTTGTACTTCAATAATGTCCAAAGTTGATGGTTGATCTGTTTTAGACTTTTCCAATACGTTAAAATCTTCGTTGAGTACGACATACATAGGCTACATTTGTAAATTTTTGTTATATCCCTGAATGTATTTGCTTTAGTGACATTTTAACGTTCTTAAATCTTAATCAAAGCACCTAATTTTTTTTGTTTGTTATTGCCGTTTATACATATCCAGAGTATTATAGGTAGATATAGGATATAATTAAATAAATACTAACTATACATCTGATCAGCAGCGCATAACGGTTTTTGTCTAGGGTAAAACCGGGATAGATGCCCCACTTTTTGGAAAAGCTGCCCAAATTTGAAAATATTAGTTTTATTTGAATAATTTTTTTTAAAATAGCTAGTTCAATATTTTAACTTTAATTATTTAAATTTTGGTTTACCTATCTTACACAGTTTTTCCAGAAATTAGTTTTTCCTGAAACCTTCTTTTTGAGGGATAGATGCCTACCTTAGGGATAGTTGCCCCACCATGAAAATATTGCGAAGGATAGATGCCCTTTATGGCATGTAAGCGAAAAACACAAATCGGGTGCAACGTAGTTCTACCCCTACTCAAAACCATAATAAATTAAACATGTTGGGTTTTTAATCTTTTAATTACTATCATTAGAAGATACCTAAATCTAGTATTAAGTGCATCAATGGCCATACCTACCTTATTAAATTGAAGCGTTTGCTTTCAAGAATTGGCATGCATTTTATATATGTTTATTAAATTCAATTTTATAGGTAATGCTAGCGAAATTGTAAAAGTTATGGCCATTTGAACATTGAAAATCTTGAAACTTGATTTTTGGATTTTTGCTATAAGAGTCGGCACTTTTTTCAAATTGACAAATCCTCGGATGTTTATACATTTTTGGAAGGGCTATTACCCCAGCTATCCAAAAATGTATAAACTATGGTAATGCTAGCAAAATTGTACAAGTTATGGGCATTTGAACATTGAAAATCTTTAAACTTGATTTTTGGAAAGGCTACTACCCATGCTATAGGTACTCATTGAGTTAAAAAGATCCGTTTTTTGAGTCGGGCTTCCATTTATTTGTTTATACCAAAGACGTGAAAACCAGAAATATTGTATGTCCTAAAGCACTGCAATAAATTAAATGTTAAAAATTAATAACATATTTTAAAATTTATTTCTAGTGAAGTCACTGGTCAGGCAGTACAAGGTCTGCCGGGTCTGCTAGTGTGACATATTTCTTAAAATAAAATAAAAAGAAAAATACTGATAAATTGGAATAATTGTTTAGCTAATTTTCAAAAAATTTGATTTTTTCACTCCAAGATAGAGGTAATAAAACGTGGAGTTTGAAACTGCCGCTTTGTTTGCAAGTAGATGTCTGTAAATATGCGCACGTTGGTCCGTATCTGTTTTGTAGTTCAGTCTAATGTCGGTGGGGATCGAAATAATATGGAGCATTTCGGGAGGAGAATAAGTATTTCAAGTTTAACGACACGGTCTACATACAATTAAAGGGAATGCCGATGGGGTCCCCTTTGTTCCCAATAATCGCGGATGTAGTGATGGAAGAGCTTTTAGAGAGCACATTAGGAACTCTTAGAAACCCACCGAGGCGATCCTAGTACTTTTTATTAAACGAGTGCATTTATTTAACTAATATCGTTATTACGTTCATAGTGCTAATGCCAGTAAACCATTGAGGGTTAAAATTATACTAGGATCGGCCGACCAACTTAAGTGCATGCATGTAAAATGAATATTTATGTAAAATGAATAAGTTTTAAAATCTATGAGCTTACAGGATTCTCCATATGCGTGAGCGTGTAAGTAAAAGGAATGAGGGTAAAAAATGTGAAAATTTGAGGAAGTGTTTTCGGAAATTGCTTCACCCATATTAGTAAGTCAAATAAATGAAGGCTGAGTTAGATAAAAACTCGAAGTTGTCATTTGCATACAAAGTTTCTAAATATAATTTTCCTATGTTATATTCTAGCAGACTACTACTTTTTTTGTCTCTTTTAGATGAAATAAATTGGTCACATTTGTTCGAAGACACTAATTGTACCCTTTTTAAACCAAAATGGGTATAAATGTTTAGTACTTGCAGGACACCTGACTTCGATTCTCGGGATTCCCGGTGAAGTCAAAAATGAAAATTGTTTTTTTTTTTTTCAATCTTTTAAAGCAAGAAAAATTAAACTGACGCCAGCAACTACTTATACTTTCCAGCGTCTAATTACAAATTTGCTCTAAATGAGAATTTAAATGAATTTAGCCCCATAAAAATTTCATATGCAAATTAAACATTAGCCGGTTTCCAAATTGTGTTTTTTTGTTTGGTGCGGATTTTTTGAAGTCCGTATAGCAGGAGAATATTACAACTTCAGCATATGATGGTTTTCTGTTTTTTTTCGTCAACTTCAACTCAGACATATTTAAAACACGTATCTTAACTGGCCCAATTTAGCCTAAATATGTAAGGATTCCGGTTATATGTAAATTAGCTTTTTTTCAAAAACTTTTATTTTTTCACTCCAAGATAGAGGTCATAAACGAAAAATTTTTAAATATTGGGTTGCAAATATGATAAATGTAAAAAAAAAATATTATGATAAAAAGTTTTCATATGTTTCAAGGCAAATTCAATTTAGTAAAAAAAAAACTTAACCTGCCCTGAACCCGTGCTTGAACCTGCGAACGCACTCATCATAGCCGGCACGCTTACCACCTGCGCCACTGCTGTATGTAAAATAAAACAGTCAGATACTGTAGTTAACAGCTTTAGCTTTTGGTGAAAACTTTTATGAATTATTTTTATAACAGTGCTGAATAGATTTGTATAGTGCTGTTGGAGATAACAAAATACCTGGAGAGTTCTGGAGAGTTTGTAGACTTCTTTTTTGTTTAATAACAAATAAACAAAGCATAATTTTCAATTTTGTTTTTTCGTGAGACAGAAGAAATAGTCCATACCAAGATGGCAATATAAATTTTATAGGGCTCTATCTACAAATACTATATGAAGTTGGGTTGCGAAAGTTACTATGGGGAGACTGTTAGCCTATTAATATATAGATATGGAAAAGAGGGAGAGATACTTAGTTGTAGCTGCAACCGATGTTTGTAGAAAAGTAAAGATGATCTGCTTTGCTGGCTGCCGAACGATGATAAAGAGAAATATTAAAAGCGCGCAGCGACTATGTAGACAGCACTGGAAGCCAGTTCCAATGAAAAGGCAAATTCCTGGCCATTCCATGAATACAGGAAATAGCAAAAAGAACGATGAAATTGTAGGGTTGCAAGGGAGGTGTGTGGTGAGCTTAAGGACGGTTTCACTTAAGCGTCGCCGTGATTTAAGGTGACTCAAACAAATACTATTGCATGAACTTCATAAGTTCTCTAGACAAGCTCGGCTGTCATGTACTATATATCTATACTAGCAGACCCGGCAGACGTTGTTCTGCCTGACCAGTGACTTCCCTAGAAATACATTTGCAACTATTTTTCTATTAATTTTTAACATTCCATTTATTGCAGTGCTTTAGTATATGCAATGTTTCCGGTTTTAACGTATTTGGTATAAACAAATAAATTTGTTGGATGTCCAACTCAAAAAACGAATCTTTTGAACTCAATGGCTATGACACAAACCATTATGGCTGCTGAGCAGATGTGTAGTTAGTATTTATTTAATTATATCCTATATCTACCACTTAACGCCACTATTATGATTTTATGGAAATCCTATAATACTCTGGATATGTATAAACGGCAATAACAAACAAAAAAAATTAAGTGCTTTGATTAAGATTTAAGAACGTTAAAATGTCACTAAAGAAAATACATTCAGGGATATAACGAATTGAAATATTACTTAGCTTGTGGTCTTAGAACTGCCCCCTTTTCCAAAAAATTTACAAATGTATGTATGTCGTACCCCACGAAGATTTTCACGTATTGGAAAAGTTTAAAACAGATCAACCATAAACTTTGGACATTATGGAAGTACAAACAAAGTACTGAATACAAAAAATGTGGGCGTGGCACCGCCCACTTTTCTAAAATTACATAAATCTTGAAAATCCGGAAATTTTTCCCAAAATTTTCCCTCACACAAACCTTCTCTTATGCTATGTTTCCACCAAACCAAACACCGTGTTTAAAAGGGTTTGGGTTATGTAGAAATGTCAAGTTTTCCACTGAGAGTTTGCCGGAAAATGGGTTTACACCCACTAAACAATTTATTATGATCGTCGTTCCGATTTAGTGGGTGTTTCTCAGTAGAAAAACTTGACATTTCTACATAACCCAAACTCTTTTAAACACGGTGTTTGGTTTGGTGGAAACACCGCGTCACCAATTACGAAGAACTGAAAAAAAACTTGAGTCAAATCTGTCCAGCCGTTCTCATTTTTTTCCTATCATTTTTGAATTGATTAATATGAAATAAGAAATTAATAATATAATTATGTGATAATACTTACATGTATGTATATACATATTTTAATTAAATATTTTTGAACAATGAAGCAATTGTATAAAATACGAATAACGGGGTTTCACAAAATGCGTTCACTACAAAATATGTACATATATGGATTTTCAAACGTGCACGACATTATATTATTAATAATTATGAAAAATTAAAAAATTTAAAATTATAAAATTAAAAAATTTAGTAGTTAAAAATAAAAAGCAATAAAAACAACCCTGGCAGTTTGGAAGGCAATGTACTGAGCGAACAGTTTTAAACACACTGTACTTGACGTTTAACAAACCACGCAAACAGCTGTAACGAAAAAGGAGTGAGAAAAAGAAAACCAAGTCAGCACACAACAACAATTACAATGTAAAATGTAAGCCTTTCAAAAGCAACAAAAACAATATGCAAAAACACAACTCGGCACACACAAATTCAATAGAATGAATTTATAATTATTTAATTTTCAAAAATGTATCAAAAATTTACACTTTTCACAACAAGTAGTGAAGCACATTAAGTATTCAACTCATTAACTTTAATCTTAAACTTCAAAATTTTCAGATATAAGACAAATATGATTAAATTTTTAGATAAAAGCACAGAGCAAAATAAAAACACAACTACACAGCTTGACGTTTGCGAATATGTACATATGAATGTTAATTTTGTTTTTATTTAAAGCGTCATACATACATACATATGTACATATGTATGTACGAAGCGAAGTACCGCTACCGAGCGCTCGCTTAACTTAAATCGATTCATTTGGTTGACAGCGAACTAACACACAAACAGCTTTTTTTTAGAAAAGGTGCTCCTATTGTTTAAACAATTTTGGTTAAATAATATATGAATCAACTATTTTTTTTGATGCAGGACGAAAGTAAATATTTCAAAGTTTAACTTCAAGTAAGTTTCATTCTAATCGGTGGATCCGTTTATGATTTGTGGCTGTGTAAACAAAAAAACTTATGGTTTTTTACCGATTTCCACTATCCCTTGAGATATTAGGTATCCTATCTTTCAAGTTGGATCAAACTGTAGATGCTGTGCAAATTTCATTAAAATCGGTTGAGTAGTTTAGGAGCTCACCCTGATTGAACATGTGACACGTGATTTTTATATATATCTATATATACTATAATGAACCTCTAGAGAAGTCGTGTCTGTACATTGAAAATTTCTTTTAATAAATGAGCGGAGATGACTTGGGGAATGCTATAGAGTTCATCTGATCAATTTTTAAAATTATTGTCTGTCTGTTTGTCCGTTTGAACTTAAGGATCTCGGAAACTAAGAAATGGATTTTGATGAGAGTTTCTAGGTATGAAAGTTCTTTGGTTGAAAAGTCCGTCCGTCTGTCCGTCTGTGTACACGATAACTTGAGTAAAAATTGAGATATTTGCATACAATTTTGCATACAGGTTACTTTCTGGCCAAGGTAGGTTGCTATTGAAAATAGGCGAAATCGGATGACAACCACGCCCCCTTAGAATAGAATTGAAAATTTCTTCAGTTAATTGTTTCCATACATTCTAGGGCCTATATCATTGCCAAGGCATGGTATTTGTATCTCGTTCTAAAACTAACGCTGGGTATTTAATGTTCGGTTCACCCGAACTTAGACTTCCTTACTTGTTCATTTAAACTTCTATATAATTAAATAAACTTATCGATAACTTAATTATCCGTCAAAAAATCCGAAAATCTTAAAATTTCCCTATAATACTGATATCAAATTAAAGGGGAGGTCCAAAAGTTTCATTTATACTGCGATATATTTCGATAAACTTATCGATAACTGAGTTATCGGTCAAGATATAATACAAAAACTTTAAAATTGTCCTACAATATGGGTATCAAGCGAAAGGGGCAGCTTTCATTCTAACTTTTCGATATTTCGATATATTTATCGATAAATGAGTTATCGGTTAAAATGGCGTTCCAATAAAGCATTAAAATTTTTGTTTACTTATTTTTCAATTTCAGCTAAATCAAAAATCGTTTGCATAGGTACACTCCCGCCCTATGTGGGTATCACCATATCTCTACATATAATAAAATTGTAACAGGTCGATGTCTGTACATGGGAGATATCAACAAAAAATTGATTGGGGGAAGCATTATTAAACGAGTAGAATCCAAATCAACCATTTTTTTTAATTTTTGTGTGTCTGTCTGTCTGTCTGTCCGTATGTTTGTGGCCGTATCACTCTGGAAGTACTGAATGGAAATGAATGAAACTTTTTTCGTTGGATTGCTAGATACTCAACTTAAAATTTAGGATATTACTTTTTTCGATATCTCAACCGGTTTTGGAGTTATCTCCCAATATGTGGACCAGGGGTGACCAAAAATGTCTTAGTACAATATGGATGTCAAACGAAAGGTGTCAATGAGTGCTGTAATATGCGATTTGATCAATTGAAATATCCCA
Organism: Sphenella marginata; assembly: GCA_951509765.1. NCBI lineage: Eukaryota > Metazoa > Arthropoda > Insecta > Diptera > Tephritidae > Sphenella > Sphenella marginata. The sequence continues at coordinate 103,432,644 of OX608078.1, forward strand.
AATGGTTTCGGAGATATCTTGAAGTTATCGACGAATATTTGCAAAAAAATGTGTTAGAACAATATGGGTATCAAACGAATGGTGCCAATGTACTGTTATATGCGATGCGCTTAATTTAAATATCTCAAATGGTTTCAATTATATATCTTCATAAATTTCGGACGGAAAAAGAGAAGGGTGGGTAGATGCCATGTACAGACATCGACCTGTTACAATTTTATTATATGTAGAGATATGTATGTATTTATTTCAAATTTCGAAAACTGGCCCAAATGTGTTTTTTAATTGTTGTTGTGAACTATACAATCAAGTTATAGAAAGAAAGTCGAGCTTCGAAAAAGTGCGTATAGGCTATAATGATTAAAATCGGACTCAGTCCGTTATAAGTTCTGATACGCAGCGAAGCAAGCGGGCCTTACTAGTCTTATAAATAACTAGTAAGGAAGTCTAAGTTCGGGTGTAACCGAACATTAAATACCTAGTAGTGATCTGTTTTGGTATCCTAATTTACTCAGGTCTATTTTAATACATACCTGAAAATTTGTTATAAAGGCAACTGATTGTTTTCGATAAAAACACTTCTGTTGTGAGTGGTAAATTAAATTATTACTAAATAACAAAATATAAATACCTTTCCTCATGTTCATGAAAGGTATGAAAATAAAAGAAAGGCAGTAGGGTGTTAACTACTTGACCGTAAATCTTGCTTGTTTGTTATTCGATTTGCGTAATTTTTGGCAGGAGTATACTACATACTATTGGGAACCCTCTCACAAAATTTCATTGAAATACATTCTTGAAATTTCAAGCAATCGCTTTTGAAAATAGCAGAGCTTTTATGCTAAAAAGTGGGCGGCGCCACGCCTACTTCACCAAAATCGACAAAATTTTTGTACAGTTCAGTTTTGCTTAAAAGGCTTATTATGTGCGTAAAATCTTATTTATATAACTTATACAATTATTGAAATATCGCGATTTTAAGTTTACGAAGAAATTTTTTAGAACTGTGTTCAAAAAGTGGGCGTGTCCGTTCTCCGATTTTGTTTATTTTTACAGCAAAGAGTAAGCTTTATATGCTGAACACTTTCTCTAAATATCGTTTCAATAAGTCAATTTTTACCGGAGTTATGGCATGGAAAGTTTTGTGGAATAATCCCCCATAAAGGGGCGGGGCCACGCCCATTTTCCAAAAATTTTGTGCTTTCGACTTTCTTTGCCCACGAACACTTCAGAGGTGAAATAGAAATTATATACAGCTAGTTTAAGCAAAGTTATAGCATATTCAATATATCTATGATCCTTTTCAAAATCTTTCGTATAAAATTGGGCGTGGACCTAACCCGATTTCGCTAATTTTTTTTCGAAATATTGCCTGTATTAATATATATATGTGTGCTGAATTTTATTTTGCTATCTTGAGCGGTTTTTGATTTATGATTAATAATATTTCCAAATTTGACTATATCAAAAGTGGGCGGTGCCACGCCCCTTTTTAAAAATTTCTTCAAAAATGTATTTGTTGCCTTAACGCTAAAGTGCACACCAAATATTATCCTTATAGGTGTATTATGTACTGAATAATCACTCTTTTTGTATTTTCCAAAATATTATATATATAGAAAGAGGGCGTGGCTTTTAACCGATTTTGCCTATTTTCAATAGCGCTCGGAGATAAGTGAAAAGGAACCTACATACCAAATTTCATTGAGATATCTCAAGATTTACTCAAGTTATCGTGTTTACAGACGGACGGACGGACGGACGGACGGACGGACATGGCTCAATCGATTTCTCTTTTCCTCCTGAACATTTTGATATATATAAGTCAATATTTATCTCGATTCGTTTATGCCGTTACATACTACCGTTAGGCGAATGAAGTTAATATACCTTGTGTGCGAAGCACTACTAGGTATAAAAAGGCAGTAGGGTGTTAACTACTTGACCGTAAATCTTGCTTGTTTGTCATTCGATTTGCGTAATTTTTGGCAGGAGTATACTACATACTATTGGGAACCCTCTCACAAAATTTCATTGAAATACATTCTTGAAATTCCAAGCAATCGCTTTTGAAAATAGCAGAGCTTTTATGCTAAAAAGTGGGCGGCGCCACGCCTACTTCACCAAAATCGACAAAATTTTTGTACAGTTCAGTTTTGCTTAAAAGGCTTATTATGTGCGTAAAATCTTATTTATATAACTTATACAATTATTGAAATATCGCGATTTTAGTTTACGAAGAAATTTTTTAGAACTGTGTTCAAAAAGTGGGCGTGTCCGTTCTCCGATTTTGTTTATTTTTACAGCAAAGAGTAAGCTTTATATGCTGAACACTTTCTCTAAATATCGTTTCAATAAGTCAATTTTTACCGGAGTTATGGCATGGAAAGTTTTGTGGAATAATCCCCCATAAAGGGGCGGGGCCACGCCCATTTTCCAAAAATTTTGTGCTTCCGACTTTCTTTGCCCACGAACACTTCAGAGGTGAAATAGAAATTATGTACAGCTAGTTTAAGCAAAGTTATAGCATATTCAATATATCTATGATCCTTTTCAAAATCTTTCGTATAAAATTGGGCGTGGACCTAACCCGATTTCGCTAATTTTTTTTCGAAATATTGCCTGTATTAATATATATATGTGTGCTGAATTTTATTTTGCTATCTTGAGCGGTTTTTGATTTATGATTAATCATATTTCCAAATTTGACTATATCAAAAGTGGGCGGTGCCACGCCCCTTTTCAAAAATTTCTTCAAAAATGTATTTGTTGCCTTAACGCTAAAGTGCACACCAAATATTATCCTTATAGGTGTATTATGTACTGAATAATCACTCTTTTTGTATTTTCCAAAATATTATATATATAGAGAGAGGGCGTGGCTTTTAACCGATTTTGCCTATTTTCAATAGCGCTCGGAGATAAGTGAAAAGGAACCTACATACCAAATTTCATTGAGATATCTCAAGATTTACTCAAGTTATCGTGTTTACAGACGGACGGACGGACGGACGGACGGACGGACATGGCTCAATCAATTTCTCTTTTCCTCCTGAACATTTTGATATATATAAGTCAATATTTATCTCGATTCGTTTATGCCGCTACATACTACCGTTAGGCGAATTAAGTTAATATACCTTGTGTGCGAAGCACTACTACCCTGTAAAAAACGTTGGAGTTTGGGAGTACTCCAACATTTATCCTCATTCATACAAAAAGGTGGTCCAATTTATAAGCCCATGTCCGGTGATTGGATCACCTAATCCATATCGGAGCACCCTGCTGAATAGTCTATGGAACACCTACGTGAGAGTACCTTGAAAATGATGGCAAAATATTACTCTATAGAGTACTTTGTAGTAAAGCGAGAGAGGGAGTATGTGTTCTTTTTGAGGACCACCTACTCCCTCTCTCGCTTTGCTGTTGAATAGTCCATAGAGTAATCCAATAGGAGTATTTTGGGAGTACTCTCATGTAGGTGGTCTATAGAGTATTCAAAAGCAAAGAAATGGAGTACTCCGAGTCGGATTAGGTGATCCAATTACCGGCCATCGCCATGTAAATTGGACCACCTTTTTTATATGAGCGAGGATAAGTGTTGGAGTACTCCGATACTCCTTAAGGAGTACTCTATGGAGTATTTCGGTTTTTTGTAGGGTAGGTATAAAAATGAATGTGTGTCTGTGTGTCTGTGTGTCTGCGTGTCTGTGTGGCTGTGTGTCTGTGTGTCTGTGTGTCTGTGTGTCCTTTATGGGCGTCCAAAGTACTCAACCGATTTTTATGAAATTTTCACAGTATATTCTTGGGATCATGGGTTAAAGCATAGGCTATATTAATTTTTGGAAAAGTGGGCGGTGCCACGCCCCCAGGCTATATAAAACTACAACTCTTCATAACTCTGAACATATTTGGTCTAAATTAATGATTTTTGGATATGTATGTCCTTTGGTCAAGATTTATGTAATTTTGGAAAAGTGGGCGGTGCCACGCCCACATTTTTTGTGTTTTGTTTGTACTTCAATAATGTCCAAATTTTATGGTCGATCTCTTTTAAACTTTCAAGATTGGTTCAGAAGATTGTTGTGTACGATTTAGGCTATATCAATTTTTGGAAAAGTAGGCGGTGCCACGCCCCCCGGCTATATAAAATTTAAATTCTTCATAACTCTGAACATATTGGGTCTAAATTAAAGATTTTTGGATATGTGTATCCTTTAGTCAAGATGTATATAATTTTGGAAAAGTGGGCGGTGCCACGCTCACATGTTTTGTGTTTTGTTTGTACTTCAATAAGTTCAAAGTTTATGGTCGATCTTCTCTAAATTTCCAGATTGGTTCAGAAGATTGTTGTGCCACGCCCCCAGGCTATATACAATTTAAATCATTATAACTTTGAATATTTTTGGTCTAAACTAATGATTTTTGGATATGTGTGTCCCTTGGTCAAGAATTATACAATTTGGGAAATGTGGGCGTGGCACCTGTTGATTTGTTTTAAACTTTTCCAATACGTTAAAATCTTCGTTGGGTACGACATATGTACATAGGCTACATTTGTAAATTCTTTGGAAAAGTGGGCAGTTCCAAGACCACAAGCTAAGTAATATTTCAATTCGTTATATCCCTGAATGTATTTGCTTTAGTGACATTTTAACGTTCTTAAATCTTAATCAACGCACTTAATTTTTTTTGTTTGTTATTGCCGTTCATACATATCCAGAGTATTATAGGTAGATATTGGATATAATTAAATAAGTACTAACTATACATCTGCTCAGCAGCGCATAATGGTTTTTGTCATACCCATTGAGTTCAAAAGATCCGTTTTTTGAGTTGGACATCCAAAAAATTTATTTGTTTATACCAAAGACTTTAAAGCCACAAACATTGTATATCCTAAAGCACTGCAATAAATGGAATGTTAAAAGTTAAAGAAAAATATTTGAAAATGTATTTCTAGGGAAGTCACTGGTCAGGCAGAACAACGTCTGCCGGGTCTGCTAGTCTTTAATAAAACTTTAGAAGAGTTGTGTCTGTATATTGGAAATTTCGTTGAAAAAATGATTGGGGATGACTTGGGGAATGTTAAGGCACAGCTTAATGGAAGGGAGATGACAGAATGTCGAAGTTATAACTATTATGTATTATTTCTATTAAAAAACGCCTTTACTTTATTTGGTTACCATTGACGGGATATAATGTGGGAAAGAAAATAAATATTGTTCTGAACTTTCTCAGCCGGTAAATTGTCTTCGCAATTGAGGTTAGTAGGAATTTATGAACTACTTATATATGTACATCCCGAGCTAGTACTAAAATATACATATGTATGGGACATGTAACGAAGCTGCTATTCAATGTACATTACCGCGTTCCTGCATAAACTTTGTCTCTTATTAATGATAGCACAAACCAAGCAGCATCTTTGCAAATCCGAAATCGTTCACGAAGCTTGACATCGTCGTAGATGTAAAAAAAGTCAGGACGGTCGTTTATTTTTCTCTTTAGCCGGAGGACGATCACTTCTAGTGCATGGAAATCACTATCACTCTTGTCCAAATCAAACATATTTATTATAATTTATGTTTTCAATATTTTACGCCACTTCTAAAATTTGGTTTACACCACTTCAGACAAATGTCAATTTTTTATTAGCTATTAACGGTGTTGCTGGAGTTGCGCAAAAAAAAATTACTAATATTTCTGACATTCACGTTTTGGGCGACAGCAACACTGACTTTTAGTCGAACTTAAGTCAAGTGGCAGGCTGACTAAGCTGTGACGTAGTTAAGTTAGCTGGTGAAACTGAAAAAGTGAAAATCTTGACTTAACTTAGTTAAGTCGAGCTGGTGAAACCGGGCCTTAAAGCTTTGTTGCGAAATAACTACTGCTTAGTAATTCCATTTAATTAAGTGAACTAGAAAAATTTGTGGATGTGAAAAAACGCTTAAAACTAAGCGAAATTATAATAAATCACAAAATAAATAACAAAGCTAACATAAAAAACCAATCAAGAAAAAAAACAATAATATAATATAATAAATAAAAAATAACATAATATGATATTATCTAATAATAAAAAAAAATAAATAAAATTAAAAGTTACAATGGCATTGACATTAGCCGAAGCCCTTAGAGAGGCACGTAGTGTACCCTTTTTCGATGGACAAAGTGAGTGCACTATAACCCATGCACTATAACCCATTATCTACGGTATGTTGCAACTATTCTGTCCCTAACAAACGAAAACGAAAGGCCCATCGTATCTAACGTCTTATGCAACAAGCTGAGAGGTCAAGCATTACATGTTATCGAACATTTAAACGAGCCGTGTCTCGATCATATTTTAAGTAAGTTAAGAGAAGAGTTTGGTGTTAAGTCAACATTTTTAAATTTAATGAATGATGCCATGAACATTAGGGTTTCAAATTTTGAAGATTTGCACAAAAAACTAGGGGTAGTTTTACAAAAAACGAATACAAAGTATTATTTAGAAGGCGGTTGCGATATTTTCTACACACCACATAATAATACAAAATCAATATTCGAGGTTTATTTACAGATTTTGCCATATAATGTTAAACCTTTGTTGCTGCCAAATAACATAAATAATATGGAAAATGCTTATACATATTATTTACAAAATAACATGTTGCATGACATTGATATAGGCCCCGATAACATGAAGGTTGAATCTAATTGGAAGAATAGCGGAAATAATTATAATTTCCTCAAAAATTCGAATGGGTTGCAAAATAAAAAAATAACAAGTAAGGAAAGGGCTGTCTTCGGCTGTGCCGAAGTCTTTATACCTTTCATGAATATGCACAACTTTTCTAAGTGTCCGCTCCTTACTTACAATTACTTACAAACTCTCCAAAACTGTTAATTTAAAAATACATAGCCAAACTACATTTATCGGAGCAATCGGTAATATGGGAGCTATATGTTATGTAAGTTCGATCTGTATGATTTTCACTACACACATTACTCATATAATAAGTACCAAACCTACAAAATTCTACGTTTCTAGCTTTCTATTTGCAAAATTTATAGCCCAAAAACCATTTATCGAAACTATCGATTATATGGGAGCTATATGTTATATTGGTCCGATCTAGGTGATTTTCACTACACACATTACTTAAATAGTATGTACTAAACCTGCGAAATTTCGCTCTAATAGCTTTTTAATTGCAAGAGTTAGAGGCCAAAACCCGTTTATCGGAACAATCGATTGTATGGGAGCTATGCGTTGTATCGGTCCGATCTTGCTGGTTCCGACAAATGATTAATCCTATGCAAAATGGCACCTGCTTGCAAAATTTCATGGAGATATCTCTAAAACTGAGGGACTAGTTTGCGTTCAAACAGACGGACGGACAGACGGACAGACGGACGGACGGACAGACAGACGGACATGGCTAAGTCAACTCAGCTCGTCGCCCTGATCATTTCGGTATACTTAATGGTGGGTCTATCTCTTCTTCTTCTCATACTTACAAACATCGGACCAAAGTTATAATACCATTTCATGCTCATGAAAGGTATAAAAAAACAATTTTGCGTAATAAAAATACAAGTTTCGGTTATAACCCTATTTATGAAAATTCGCATTCCTACCGCAATAATTTTGGTAACAGCTATTCAGCAAATTATTTTAATAATGGGAACCGAAATAGTGGGAATTGGAACACTCGTAATAGAAATAGCTCAGGAAATTTCAGAAATAATTCTGGAAGGTTTACCAACAACACAAGGAATAACCAGCAACCACCAGTTGTCCCAATCGAAGTCGATCATCTATAAAATTTTCAGCTTTCTCCACATCGTTGATAGATTTGACCAGCGGTGCCCACTACCGAGCTCTTGTGTCCCGCTATGGCCCACAACAACATCAAGTGGCCCACGCAAAATCTTTTTCACAAGAAATATACGACACACACACAATTCATTTCAAATTTAGATTCAATGCTTGTTGGTTGACCATCGTTGCGCATGCTGCTTACAGTTTTATAACTATAACATATTTACAAAAAAAATTGCATAAATATAAGATTGCACAACTTTTCTCACTTTCTACCAAATTTTATAAAAATAGCGAATATAGTGTTAATCTTACTAATATATAAAAACGTAAGTTTGTGAGTGACTGTGGATGTTTGTGGTTCTTTATCGTCTGAACAAATGGCCCGATCATTACGAAAATTTGCAGAAAGCTTCTTAGGAGTGTAGAATAGGTAACAGGCATAATGAAATTCCGATAAATTTATCGATAATAGAGTTATCGGCCAAAATGTTGTTTTCCGTAAAATTTGAAGTATTCGCACAAAATTGGTATCAACCGAAAGGGGAAGACCACAGTTTTCATTTGGACTTTGGTTCAATTCAATATATATTTATCGATAACTAAGTTATCGGTCAAAATGTGGTTTCGGGTAAACTTTGGAATATTCGCACAAAATTGGTATCAAACGAAAGGGGAAGACCACAGCTTTCATTTGGACTTGGTTCATTTCGATAAATATTGTTCAAATGCATTCGGGGTCACCCCTGGTCCACATTTTAATATATAAAAACGTAAGTTTGTGAGTGACTGCGGATGTTTGTGGTTCTTTATCGTATGAACAAATGGCCCGATCATTACGAAAATTTGCAGAAAGCTTCTTAGGAGTGTAGAATAGGTAACAGGCATCATGAAATTTCGATAAATTTATCGATAATAGAGTTATCGGCCAAAATGTTGTTTTCCGTAAAATTTGAAGTATTCGCACAAAATTGGTATCAATCGAAAGGGGAAGACCACAGCTTTCATTTGGACTTTGGTTCAATTCGATATATTTATCGATAACAAAGTTATCGATCAAAATGTGGTTTCGGGTAAACTTTGGAATATTCGCACAAAATTTGTATCAAACGAAAGGGGAAGACCACAGCTTTCAGCTATAAGGAAGGCCAAACCTTCAAGATCACTCGGACCCGACGGAATTGCCATGAAGATGCTGAAACACCTAGGCCACGAGGGGCACAATTACTTGGCGGCTCTATTCAACCTCTCACTGTCCACCTTCGTTATACCAGATATCTGAAAACATGCGACTGTGGTCCCCCTCCTAAAACCTGGGAAGCCGGCAAACCAAGGAGACTCTTATCGTCCGATATCTCTCCTTTCGCCGGTAGTGAAGTTGTTAGAGGCTATTCTGCTCCCATATTATACTGCAAACCTGCAGCTGGCCAATCATCAACATGGCTTCCGTAAAAACCATAGCACAACATCAGCTTTGAACGCCATCACGACGCAGATTAACTTCGGTTTGAACCAACACCAACCAAACCACAGGACGGTTCTCGTGGCACTTGACCTGTCGAAAGCCTTCGACACAGTCAACCACGCCACACTCCTTGAAGACCTGGAGGAGACACCGCTTCCTGCCGGCCTAAAAAGGTGGACCGCCAACTACTTGAACGGTCGGCTGGCGTCAGTGCAGTTTCGAAACAAGAGATGTAGACCTAGAAGAATTAGACAAGGGGTTCCGCAGGGTGGTTTTCTTTCACCCCTTCTGTTTAACTTCTACATCTCGAGCCTCCCTCCCACACCAGAGGGGGTCTCCATCGTTTCGTACGCTGACGACTGCACTGTGATGGCCACGGGCAAAGGACCTTCGACAGACGAACTTTGTACTAGACTGAACGACTACCTGCGCGACCTTTCCTGCTTCTTCACAGAGCGGAACCTGACTCTTTCCCCGACTAAATCTACGGCGACGTTGTTCACCACGTGGACTGCGCAGATGGGGCAGGAGTTGAATGTTCCACTACCTACTGTCAACCACCCCAAAATTCTAGGGGTTACATTCGACAATAGCCTCACCTTCGCTAATCATGCCACCGCAATAGCTTCAAAGGTACAAAGCCGCAACAAGATCCTCAAGTCACTGGCCGGCAGTACTTGGGGCAAAGACAAAGAAACGTTGCTGGTCACCTATAAGGCTATTGGCCGACCGGTTATTGATTATGCTGCGCTCATATGGTCGCCTAACCTTCACGACACCAACTGGAGGAAATTGCAGGTCTGCCAAAACACCGCCATCAGAACTGCGACGGGTTGTTTGCTTATGTCTCCTGAGTCTCATCTCCACCAGGAGGCTCAAATGCTCAACGTTCGCGAGCATGCGGAACTTTTAAGTAGGCAGTTCCTTCTGAACTGCCACCGTCCCAGTCATCCAAATCGACAGCTATTGGATGAAACTCCGCCCCCTAGAGACATAAGGAAGCATCTCCGGAAACATTATGACGAGATCCTACATCACATCTCGTTGCCGTTTGATCTGCGGGACCATAGGCGGGCCCTAAAGGACCTCCACACTGAGTCGGTGGACAGATCCCTCAGATCCCGGCCTGTGAACCCCGTTATTGGTGCCCAACCACCCGTTCTTGCTGAGGAAGAACGTGTCCTTCCGAGGGAGACTAGAGTCATGCTGGCTCAACTTCGGTCTGGATATTGCAATAGGCTGAACTCCTATTTGTCGAGACTGAACCCTACCATACCAAACACATGCCCTGCATGCGGTATGGCCCCCCACGACACGCAACATCTCTTTTCGTGTTCTTCGGAACATACTCTTCTAACTCCCTTATCACTTTGGTCCAACCCTGTTGAAACAGCGCGTTTCCTTGGACTTCCGTTAGAAGAGCCCGATGACAACTAGGAGTGTTCTGGCCCTTTTGGCAGGGCGAAGCACTGCTAACAACAACAACAACAACCACAGCTTTCATCTGGACGTTGGTTCAATTCGATATATTTATCGGTAACAGAGTTATCGGTCAAAATGTGGTTTCGGGTAAACTTTGGAATATTCGCACAAAATTGGTATCAAACGAAAGGGGAAGACCACAGCTTTCATTTGGACTTTGGTTCAATTCGATATATTTATCGATAACAAAGTTATCGATCAAAATGTGGTTTCGGGTAAACTTTGGAATATTCGCACAAAATTTGTATCAAACGAAAGGGGAAGACCACAGCTTTCATCTGGACGTTGGTTCAATTCGATATATTTATCGGTAACAGAGTTATCGGTCAAAATGTGGTTTCGGGTAAACTTTGGAATATTCGCACAAAATTTGTATCAAACGAAAGGGGAAGACCCCAGCTTTCATTTGGACTTTGGTTCAATTCGATATATTTATCGATAACAGAGTTATCGGCCAAAATGTGGTTTCGGGTAAACTTTGGAATATTCGCACAAAATTTGTATCAAACGAAAGGAGAAGGCCACAGCTTTCATTTTGACTTTGGTTCAAATCGATATATTTATCGATAACTAAGTTATCGGTCAAAATGTGGTTTCGGGTAAACTTTGGAATATTCGCACAAAATTGGTATCAAACGAAAGGGGAAGACCACAGCTTTCATTTGGACTTTGGTTCATTTCGATATATTTATCGATAACAGAGTTATCGGTCAAAATGTGGTTTCGGGTAAACTTTAGAATATTCGCACAAAATTGGTATCAAACGAAAGGGGAAGACCACAGCTTTCATTTGGACTTTGGTTCAATTCGATATATTTATCGATCAAAATGTGGTTTCGGGTAAACTTTGGAATATTCGCACAAAATTTGTATCAAACGAAAGGGGAAGACCACAGCTTTCATCTGGACGTTGGTTCAATTCGATATATTTATCGGTAACAGAGTTATCGGTCAAAATGTGGTTTCGGGTAAACTTTGGAGTATTCGCACAAAATTTGTATAAAAAGAAAGGGGAAGGCCACAGGTTTCATTTGGACTTTGCTTCATTTATGGAAACATCTATTTTGAAAACGGCTGGACCTAATACACATAACTAAATTTGGAAGGTAAATTTTGTGTCCGCTCGGGATGGTTATACGCTAAAAATATAAAGGCATTTGGAAAGGTTTTGGAGATTTCCCTAAAAATGTTGACCAGGATAACCTTATAAAGTGTTCTTTCAATTTGAGCCCGTTTTCGAGATATTGGTCAAAATGTCAACCAGGAGGGCCCATCGATGGTATTGGTATGATATGGGTATCAAATGAAAGGTGTTGACAAATGATTTAACATGTTTTAGCTATTTTCCAATATAAAACGAAGGTTTTTATATATTAACCATAACGTAGGCCAAAATTGGAGCTGGAAGGTTTTTGTGAAAAAATGGGTCTAAAATGAAAGGTCTTGATGCGATTTTTAAAATGAAGTCATTTTAAATCCTTTTGGGATTGGGATTGAGAAAGGGATAGGTATATGGATGACAATTAAAAAGCAATATGAAAAGACAAAAGCATATGAAGAGGATGGACGGAGAGAAGGATGTGGAGCTGAAATTAGGAGGGCGAATCACATATTTTAAATGCAGACAAGTTAGTGTTTGGGCAGGACAACGTCTGCCGGGTTTGCTAGTGTTATATAACTTCATAAATATGTCTATAGACAAAAATTTAATTTTTTGTAAAGTGACATAAAATATTTAATATTTTAACTAATTAAATTACAAAAATTATTTAATGCTAATAAATAATGTGTACAATATATTGTACAAAATACCGCAACACTGATATGCAATATATTGTACAAATGAAACTTGGTCAATACTTGCGCAAATGTCATGAACGGTTGCTGCAACTCACCTACAACTGAAGCGGCAGTTACAAGTTGAATCGATTTAGTAGGCTTTGCTATTGCTAAAAATGTGAAATTTTTTTGGATACAAGTATTTTGTACTTATTAATGCGCATGACAAATCAGTTTACATATTGTACTTTGAGTGAGTCAGAGGTCTTTTCGTGTTTATAATCGTTAAAAAAAAATAAACAAAAATATGAGTTCGTGCAGAAAAGGTTTATCTGACAGGGAAATAGTGGACATATTAGATAAAATAGATGCGCATTTATCTGATTTAGAGGAAGAAGATTAAAATCAAGATGACAATGGCGACATAGCGAAACCCATTAATGACAATCCAATCTTTGATGAAACAGTCAATCCTGAAGATGCTATCATGATAGATTCTATAACAAACGAAATATTAACGAAGATAATGTCAATAAAGAAATAATTGACCCAGAGGATAACACTATGATAGACTCCATTATTCGACGAAACATTAATAAAGAAAATGCGAATGATTCCAGCTTTTCCGAATTCCAAGCAGAGATTTTCGAAGCTACTGAATGTGAGGGCGAGGACGAAGTACATATTTCATTTCATTTCATTTCATTTATTATTATTAAAGCATAAGAAATGTATATTCTTTTTTAGTACAACAATAGTAATACGGCAAAAAAAAAAATGCCAAAAACACAATAATACAAACAAGCTTAAGTGTAGTTAACGACCATGACTACGGGCAATAATATAAACATAAGAAAATAAATTAATATAAGGAACATATTGGGTTTTAGAAAGCACATCTTAGAGAAAACACTTATTATATCACAGTGTTACCAAAATAATTCATTAGAGCTGTCTTAGTATTGCTTTTGTTCAGGCTCTTACGAACCGTAGCAGGAATCGAATTCCATAAACGTATAGCATTGATGAAGAATAGCCTAGTAGAGGAGAGGAAGTTATATTGTGGCACTATCAAGTCGCTTAATCGAACTGACCTTGGAAATATTAGTTTTTCATAGAGGTAACTAGGTTGTTCATCCGTTATGAGGTGGTAGAGAAAAGTGCAGTTTCTGGCTTTAATGTACTCAGAGAGTTCACAACCCAGTTATATGCTCAAATCTATTTAGAGATATGCTCAAATCTATTTAACCCGAACCCATAGCGTGTGACGTGTTTGAAAGCAACATCCAGTTTATGCGCAGACAGAGAGTCCAGCTTGCTATAAGTTAAGCAAGTTATATTGCTTATAAAATAGGAAAACACACAACACTTTGTTTTTATTACAATTATATTTGAAGTTGACTTTGCAACTCCTTAACATCAGAAGAACTGACTCGACAGGCAATGATACCGCCTTTTATACCCTCGCGATTAGTGGTAATCGCCTGTTGTTATTGTTGCTCGAAAAGGTCGCTTGGATTCTTGCTAGCAACACAATTGTGTTGTTGCATGCGCATGAGGTGGTATCATGGCATGACAAGTTGTACCGCTGGCCTGTCTACCAAGCATGTCAACCACGCGTTGCTATGGAATGGGTGGTTCACTAAAGCAGGCTAGCACTGCTTTCGTTTTAAGCTGCCTACCTAACATGCTGTTGCCAAGCCAAGCGAAAGCATTGATCAAGCTGTTGTCATGCAGTTGATCTGCATGGTAAGCTCACGCATGTAGTGTTGCTATGCAGTGGGTGGTTAGTTGGGCCAGACAACAATTGTTGTTTTGGTCTGCCTGCCTAACATGCCGTTGCCAAGCCAAGCGCAAGCAGTGATCACTGTTTGTTGTTATGCAGTGGAATGTTGTGTGAGGCCAAGCGAGGGTCTTTCTATTTGCGCTGCATGCCCAGCATGCGATCGCTAAGGTAAGCGCAGCTAGTGATCATCATATCATGTTTGTTGGTGTTGGGTTGCATATCAAACTCGTGCATTGATGTTGTTATGCTGTGATAATTTGTTGTTGGTAAAAGGTAACAACATCACAATGAATTTTGTTAGGCAAGTGGCGAGCATATTGGGGCTGCTGCCAATAGGGTTTTTGTAGGCAAAAAAATCATATCATGCTAGCCTGTTGTCAGGCTGCATCGACTGAGCTTAGATGTCAGCACTGGGCTGACAGAAAAAGCAGTAGGGTAGGTATGTGCAACGAAATTCTGTTGCTCTATAAGGTTTCGGTATCATGCCTTAACTCCTCCCCTTCTTAAGTTCGGAGCGTCCCTGATCCGACAAAATTTATTATTATTTACATATGTATGTTAGGCTAAATCTAAAGCTTACTACTATTTCTAAGGTTATTTTTGTAAGTTAAGTATTGCCCTTTTCGGCCTTTTTGAAAATTACAATTTTAATTTCAATTAGAAAAAGTCTTTAATTTTTGGTTGACATTTTTGGAATTTTTATGATAACAAAATGAGTTTAACATTATAACTTTCTTAACTAAGTAACATATACTCCATATAAAAATCTTGAGAGAAAAAATAAAATAAATAAAAAAATGTGGCTTTTTAATTAGCTTTTTATTATAAAAAATTCAAAGTTCTAATTAACTTTTTATTAAATATAATTTGATAGTTCTGCTTTCCATTTACTTATTCATTTTTTTTTTATGCTTATTTTTTTGCTTTACACTTAATAGAAAAAAAAAACTAGTTTAGAGAAAAAAGCATAAATGAAAATTTTGAAATTTTCGTTTTTTGTCTTACTAAATTATTTATTTTCGAACAACAATATTTTAATATAATTAGCTTTTTTTAAGATAGCTCTTTAAGATTTTCGAAATTTGATTTTTGTAGTTATTTTTTTTTCAAAATAAAAAAGAAATTACGTTTGAGAAAAAAAGTATATGTGAAAATATTTAAACTTTTGTGTTTAAGGTTTTTTTTTTACAAAATACTTTTTTTGGCAAGAATATTTTACCATAATTATTATAATTACGACATTTTTTAAAGAATTTTTGTATTTCTTATTAAACATCTTTATTTTATTTACGAATTTTAACAATATGAAAGATCTTTGTTTTCTAAAAAGAGTACTTTATGGAAATTTACAGATTTAATTAATCTTGGACAATAACTCTAAATAATTTTATATTTTAATAACTTTATATCTTGAAAAAATTATGATGGGTAAATTATAATTTCCGTATACATATGTACGTCTTTTTTATAACAATTTCCTTTGTGTTTTTTTATTATAAGATCAAGGTAATAAAATTTTGTTTTTTTGAATTTATTAAACAGGAATTCAAGAATTTAATATTATACTTTTGAGGAACAATTATGATGAGGAAATAATAGTTGTCGTATTCATATGTACGTTTCTTTTTTTGATTATTTCCTTCGTATTTTTTGTTTTAACATTGATGTAATGAAACTTTCTGATTTTATTTTTTTAGACAAAAATTAAAAAATGATTTTAAATTTTAATGGTAAAATTATAACAGAATATGCTTCAATCGAAAATGGTTTTTACTTAAGCTAGTTTTGGTGCGAACAGTAGAAGTCATTGATATTTTTCAGAACTTTCCCTTTAGTAAACAAATTAACGGAAGTTATCTTATATTATCTTTATGGACTTTTCTATCATTTATCAAGACAGTTGTACCTAAATCTTTTTGTACGACATTTTCAACGTACACCTTATTTAACTTACTTCCTAAACGCTTATTACGACGAACATATACCTTTTCTCCTTCCTGATAGGTTTTTTGATTAATATTAGATTTTTTCACAATATTATCTTGTGCAGCAGTATGTGCTGCTTTTACTGATTCAAGGTGATCCTTAGTAAAATGATTAATAATATCTAAAGGTTTTGCATTTACAGTAGAATGTATGGAGTTATTATATTTATATGTGGCAAGTAAGATTAGTTCCTGGACATCTGTAATATTTTGTTCGGCTTTTACGCATCTAGCGATTTCTATTAGCGTTGAATGCGCTCTTTCGATTTGGCCATTACTGTTACTGTGTAAGGCTGGTATGAAAAATTGCTCAATATTAAAATGATATTTTAACATATTAGATATTGTGTTAGACTGAAGGGATTTTTCATTGTCCGACACGATTGTTTTAGTTTTTTTGAACTTATTTAGAACTATTAATAAAGCCGTCTTTATATCATTCGTTGATCTGGATTCAATTGGAATAGTAATGGTAAATTTGGAAAATTTGTCTATGCAGGTAAAAAAATGAAATTTCTCAACAGAGAATATATCCACATGGAGGATCTGACCGGGATATTCTGGAATTGGTGTTTGCCCTATATTGGTTTTTGATGGGTGTCTATTATATTTATTTTCCAAGCATATTTTACAATTTTTAGCTATTGTTGTTAAAGTTTTCTTAATATCCGGGAAAAAATATTCAGATATCAACTGCTTATAGTTCTCTAGGATTGAACGATGGGCTCTGTTATGCTCCATAGTAGCAGCTTCAATTTGATCTTCTCTTTTTATTAAGTCTACAACCAATTTTTCCGTATGGATAAATCTTACTCCTGGGAAGTTGGACAAGAGAAGAGACTGAACTCTAGCTAAGGTTTCTAGGTCGCAACAGATCCCATTAACTACATTTGGGTTGACTTTTTCCCGGATGGTTTGTAAAAGATACTCCGCAGTTTTAAAATTTACAGTATGTCTAAGTAGTTTTTGAAATAAAATTTTGGTGGATTTGCTGTTAAATTCGGATGGTACCAGGACTAATTGAGCTTTAAATTGGTTTACGGGATTTTTAATGGTTTTAATTGTATTAGAAAGGGATATTTCACTATGAGCAGTATCATCTGAGTCATCAAGGTTGTGAATATATTGGCGAGAAAGTGCGTCAGCTACTTTGTTTTCTTTGCCGGGTTTATAGAAATATTTCGGTGCGAAAGAATTTATAAATGCAGCCCATCGTTTAATTTTGGAATTTGGATTTTTATCTGACATAGCGAATGTGAGGGGTTGATGATCAGTGAAAATATTTATATTTTTAATACCATATAGGTAATGTCTTAACTTTTGGAATGCCCAAACTATCGCTAAGAGTTCGCGTTCGTTTGTAGCATAATTCTCTTCAGCCTTAGACAATGTGCGAGATATCATCGTTATGGGTTTGCCGTTTTGGGAAAGTACGGCTCCTAGGGCTACAGATGAGGCGTCCGTTGTTATCTCGAATGGCTTAGAGTAGTCTGGATGTTGAAGAAGCACATCTTCCGAAGCCAGAATAGATTTCAATTTATTGAAGGCCTTCAGTGCTGCATCATCAAGGGAAATGTTCACTTTCTTGGACTGACGACTGCAAACGTGGCCATTGTCGCCTCTTAAATATTTCGTGAGGGGTTTTGAAATATGCGCATAGTCTTTAATAAACCTACGGTAATAACCGGAAAGACCCAAAAAGGACCGCAAAGATCTTAACGACTTTGGCTGTTGGTAACTAAGGATAGCCTCCACTTTGCTAGGACATGTTTGGATTCCTTTATGAGAGACTGTGAAACCTAAAAACTCGACCTCGCTTTTAAAAAATTTAGATTTTTCTAACGATACCCGCATTCCTGCTTGCTCAATTTTTTTCAATATGGAGTCTACGTGCTTGAAATGTGATTTTTCATCAGGTGAAAAAATGATGATATCATCCACATAAACGTGACATATTTTCCCGATGTCGTCCCGCAATATATCATCGATTGATCTTTGAAATATGCTCGGTGCATTTTTCAAACCAAAGGGCAAACGACAAAACTCATATTTGCCGTTGTTTATGCTGAATGCAGTTTTGCACCTATCTTTCTCTAGAAGACAAATTTGGTGAAACCCGGACTTAAGGTCTAGAGTTGTGAATAGTTTGGACTTACCTAAATTTGAAAGTATCACTGTGGTATCGGGAATGGGATATTTGTCGGAAGTAGTATGCTCGTTTAGCTTCCGGAAATCGATCACCATTCTTAAATTTGGATTTCCGTCGTCATCTAAACCTTTCTTCGAGACTACATGGACAGGAGAGTTGTAAGGTGAATAGGACTTTCTTATTATGCCGTCTTTAAGAAGAGATTCAATTTCATTATTAACAAAATTTCCTACTGATATTGGGTATGGGTAGCTTCGTGAGTAGATTGGCTTATCAGTTAATGTGTCTATTGTTGCTATCACATTTGTATTGTATGGGAGAGCTCTATCGGGATTTGCAAAAGCGTTAAAATTACGTTGCTTTAATTCTTCGATACTACAGGGTACAACGATTGGTTTAGTTTGGGCCGTGTTAATTTGTTGGCACTGAAAAAAGTTAAGCTTCTCCTTTCCGTTTTTGTGGAAAATGAGACCAACCTTAGTGTCAATTTTCGCCTCGATATCTTTCAACAAATCATACCCAATGATTCCATCGAAAGTATCCAGTTGTGGAAGTATAAAAAAAGTGGCAGTAGATCCTAAAATATTTACCTTGCATTTCTCAGAAATTTTATTCACACCATTTATTGATCTTAGTTGAAAGGGATATTTTATTTGAGTTATACCTTTCAAAAAACTATGTCTTTTAATGTAATTTTTTGATGTTCCTGTGTCTACTAAAATTTTAAGAACTTGCCCATTTGGTAAGGTTCGGGTAATAAAGGGCAAGTTTGACCTTAGCCTAAAAAATTGACCTCATCTGGTAACTCGGTGTCTCCCATTTCGGAGTACGGTGGTTCGTTTACAAAAGGATCCTCATATTCGTCCATTTCGGTAGAATATGGCTCGTTTCCCATAGCGTTGATACGCTGGAGTTTCTGAATGGGCGCTTGAGTGGAGGTGTTATTTGTACGGGTGTAAGGCCTTTTATATTGTTGATGTTGTTGTTGTTGCCTTTGCAAGGGTGTTTGAGTGGGGGTGTGATTAGTATGAGGTGTCCTATACTGTTGTTGTGGTTGAAAAAAATTATTGGCCTGTTGCCGTGACCGCTGCTGATAAGGATTTTGAAAATTAGAACTACTTCCCTGTTGGAATATTTGTTGACGGTTGAATCGGTCAGAAGGACTAGTTCGAGTTTGGGGATTTTGTCTTAATAGAGAGGTTCCCCGATCTACTTCCATCGGGACAGGATATTGTGCCGAACCGTTAGTTCGATTGGATGACACAGTGTTGAACAATGGAGCGCCCTGGAAAGCTTGTGGCAATATGCCTGAGGCATATGTATGTGCGAACTCATACCTTTCTCGATTATGTTGCAGCTCCTGCGCTGCAGCAAGTGCACTGGGGAGATCCGGCGGGTTTGCTGAAAAAAGAGTATCGCAAAGTGGGCGTTTGAGGCCCGAAATGAAAACTCTTAAAGCATTTTCTCTAGCCTTAGCATTAAATGCATGAACGAGTTGCTCATTGCTGCTATATGTCATTATGTTTTTATTTAAAATCAATGTTAGTTGCCTATCAACTGCATCGTAATATTCATTAATAGACATTTTTCCTTGCCTGAGAGTGTTTAGTTGGTTCTCTAATATGTGGAGTGGTCGTTTATCTGCATAAAGTTGGTCTAATTTACTTATAATGGCTTTAAAGTTTAATGGTGTGTTAAAAGCGCTAAGATTTTCATTAGCTGCTGAGGTTATTTTGTTACGCAAAATACCCATGGCAATATAATATGGTTCTGAGCCCTCGGTATAATAGCTTATCGCGAACCTAGCTGCTTCTCTCCATGCTGGGTATTCTGAAATTTTACCCCTAAATTCCGGTAGAGACTTTATCAAATTAAGGTCTGTGTGAGTACTTTGCACACCTTGGACAATAGTAACGGGCTTAAGAGCTTCTATTTTTTTGGGTAAAATACTTTGAAATTCTTGTTTTAGTGCTGCTAATTGTTCCCTAAAATTTTGCTCAACCACTTCTACTGTCGACTCCAAGAGACTAGCCACTGCATTTCTATCCATTTTCAAAGTTTATTTTTAATAATTTTATTTTCAAGAACACAAAATATATTTTTTAAGTAAACGACCTATTCTAATTATGTTTTTTTTTTGTTTTTTATTACAATACTTAAGACTAACTAGTTATTTTTTATACATACAAACTTTACTGGAACTTTCTGATAGCCAAGATTGTGTTGATTGGTGCTTTCCTGATGATAGTTCGTCCTCTAAAATTGTATGTGTTCGGCCACTTCCACATCCGATTTCTACATATAAACTTTTTCGTTGAATATGCAAACTTTTAGTATAACAATTACGACGTTTTCATCAACATTTTATTGTTCACAGTTTTTTTGAATATTTTTTTCCGCAAAAAGTTTTTTGTTAAACCAATTTATTCTGGTTTTGGTATTTTTTTTAACAAATTATTTTATACTCATTTTAAAACGATACGCATTAAAGACGCAATTGCTAACCTTTTTATTAGGCTGAATTTTCAAAAGTTTTTGGCATTCACAACTCCTTTTGAAAGGATATTTAGTCAGTTTTTTTCACCGGTAAGTCTTGTTTCAAAAACACAAATTTATTTTTTCTTTAAATAGCCTTAAGAAATTATTCACTTTTTTTTCTTTGCTATAAGGATCACTTCCAATTCTTTGAAGCAAAAAATTAATTAACCCTTTTTCAAGGATATTAGAAGTTTTTTTTTCTATTTTTGTTTAAATAATTTTTTCTTCACACATCTTCGAAAACAGTTTTTTTATACTTAGTTCTTTTTTAATTAGTCACAATTTTAATAAAAGTATATTTTCTTAAATTTTTTTCACTTTCAAAAACTGTTTTATTCCTTAATTATAGTTTTTTTAAATTGTTCACATTTTTTTTTTTAGAAAAAATTTTCTTTTTATACATATGTCACTTTAAAGTAGTATCCTTTTTTTCGCAAGGATATAATAATTAATTAATTTTCGCTTTTTTCTCAAGCAATTATTTCTACAGGAAAGATTTTTTCCCAGTTCGTTCACTAGTTTTTAAGGATATTTTATTTTATTTTTTCACTTCCTTTTATAAGGATAACTCAAAAACTCGAATTAATTTTATTTATAATAGTTTCGACGAAGTCACAATTTTTTTCCTTTTTTTTTGAAACGATATTAGGTTTTTTTTTTTATTTCTAGCACATCAATTCAGTTTATTCAAGCACTAATCAATTTTTTATTTTTATTTTTCGATGAAAGTATTTTCACTTAGTTTTTATTTTGCGAAACTCTATTTATCCTTTTTAAAAGGATTTTTGTTCACAAAATTATTTTTGTTTAGTTAGTTATTATTTTTTTCTTACACTTTCATAAAAAAAATTTTAAATTATTTTTTAACAAGTCACTATCCTTTCTTTAACAGGACATTTATTTTTTCAAAGGACACTGGATTCTTTAGTTGGGCGCCAGTTAAGCAAGTTATATTGCTTATAAAATAGGAAAACACACAACACTTTGTTTTTATTACAATTATATTTGAAGTTGACTTTGCAACTCCTTAACATCAGAAGAACTGACTCGACAGGCAATGATACCGCCTTTTATACCCTCGCGATTAGTGGTAATCGCCTGTTGTTATTGTTGCTCGAAAAGGTCGCTTGGATTCTTGCTAGCAACACAATTGTGTTGTTGCATGCGCATGAGGTGGTATCATGGCATGACAAGTTGTACCGCTGGCCTGTCTACCAAGCATGTCAACCACGCGTTGCTATGGAATGGGTGGTTCACTAAAGCAGGCTAGCACTGCTTTCGTTTTAAGCTGCCTACCTAACATGCTGTTGCCAAGCCAAGCGAAAGCATTGATCAAGCTGTTGTCATGCAGTTGATCTGCATGGTAAGCTCACGCATGTAGTGTTGCTATGCAGTGGGTGGTTAGTTGGGCCAGACAACAATTGTTGTTTTGGTCTGCCTGCCTAACATGCCGTTGCCAAGCCAAGCGCAAGCAGTGATCACTGTTTGTTGTTATGCAGTGGAATGTTGTGTGAGGCCAAGCGAGGGTCTTTCTATTTGCGCTGCATGCCCAGCATGCGATCGCTAAGGTAAGCGCAGCTAGTGATCATCATATCATGTTTGTTGGTGTTGGGTTGCATATCAAACTCGTGCATTGATGTTGTTATGCTGTGATAATTTGTTGTTGGTAAAAGGTAACAACATCACAATGAATTTTGTTAGGCAAGTGGCGAGCATATTGGGGCTGCTGCCAATAGGGTTTTTGTAGGCAAAAAAATCATATCATGCTAGCCTGTTGTCAGGCTGCATCGACTGAGCTTAGATGTCAGCACTGGGCTGACAGAAAAAGCAGTAGGGTAGGTATGTGCAACGAAATTCTGTTGCTCTATAAGGTTTCGGTATCATGCCTTAACTTATACACTAGCTCTGCATAGAGAATGATGGGCATGATTAACTGTATGGCAAGCTTTCGCCTTATGCCAACCGGAGTAAACTGGGCAGACATTCGCAGACTTCGTAAACTGTAGTATACCTTGCCAACAGTGGAACTTATATGGTCCACGCACGTAAGATCACTATTTATAACGAAACCTAGGTTGGTAATCTTCGAGACAGATTTGATAGCGCGATCTTCAATACACAAAGGGGGGACAGCTGCGCCGTCAGAACGCTTCTTACAAATAGGTAACACATAACACTTATCGACGTTAAGGCGTAGAGCATTTTGTACCGCCCAGGAATTGATAGAGGATAAATCCTCGTTAAACTTGGCTATCATGTCGATTTTTTGATCGAGAGGACTGGACAAATATAACTGAATGTCATCCGCATAAGCATGTATACTAGCTTTGTACTTCAATAATGTCCAAAGTTTATGGTCGATCTCTTTTAAACATTCCAGATTGGTTAAGAAAATTGTTGTGTACGATTTAGGCTATATTAATTTTTGGAAAAGTGGGCGGTGCCAAGCTCCCAGGCTTTATAAAATTTAAATCATCATAACTTTGAATATGTTTGGTCTAAACTAATGATTTTTGGATATGTGTGTCCCTTGGTCAAGAATTATATAATTTGGGAAAAGTGGGCGGTGCGACGCCCACATTTTTTGTATTCAGTACTTTGCTTTTACTTCAATAATGTCCAAAGTTTATGGTTGATCTGTTTTAAACTTTTCCAATAAGTTAAAATCTTCGTTGGGTACGACATACAGAGGCTACATTTGTAAACTTTTTGGAAATGTGGGCAGTTCCAAGACCACAAGCTAAGTAATATTTCAATTCGTTATATCTATCCCTGAATGTATTTGCTTTAGTGAGATTTTAACGTTCTTAAATCTTAAACAAAGCATATAATTTTTATTTTTTGTTATTGCCGTTTATACATATCCAGAATATTATAGGATTTTCATAAAATCATAATAGTGGCGTTAAATGGTAGATATAGGATATAATTCAATAAATACTAACTACACATCTACTCAGCCGCGCATAATGGTTTTTGTCATACTCATTGAGTTCAAAAGATCCGTTTTTTGAGTTGGACATCCAAAAAATTTATTTGTTTATACCAAAGAAGTTAAATCCAGAAATATTGTATACCCTAAAGCACTGCAATAAATGAAATGTCAAAAATTAATAGAAAAATATTTGAAAATGTATTTCTAGGGAAGTCACTGGTCAGGCAGAACAACGTCTGCCGGGTCTGCTAGTTGTAAATATATGTAAATTATAAAACTTTTTTTTGTGAATTTAATGTTTTCTGAATGTATTTGTTTTCTTTATTATTTTTCCACGTATTTTTCCCCTTTTCTGTTGATTTAGGAAGTACTAAAATGTTATATATGTCATATTTTTCAGTTTTTTCACAGCAGAATTTATGTTTCGAATTGCTGACTGAAAGATTGTA
Source organism: Sphenella marginata (assembly GCA_951509765.1). NCBI lineage: Eukaryota > Metazoa > Arthropoda > Insecta > Diptera > Tephritidae > Sphenella > Sphenella marginata. Next base: position 103,457,022 of record OX608078.1, read on the forward strand.
AAACTAAAAATTTTTCGCTTTTTTTCAGCAGTTATTTAAAAATTTCATAAGGAAATACAAATAATCATACGATATTCTGATCGTACTGGTGCAAATCCTTCAATTGCTATATGCCTTTTTGCTATACTTACATCCGAAAGACATATGTAAGGATGTGAATATGAAACTAGTAAGGAAGTCTAAGTTCGGGTGTAACCGAACATTAAATACCTAGTAGTGATCTGTTTTGGTATCCTAATTTACTCAGGTCTATTTTAATACATACCTGAAAATTTGTTATAAAGGCAACTGATTGTTTTCGATAAAAACACTTCTGTTGTGAGTGGTAAATTAAATTATTACTAAATAACAAAATATAAATACCTTTCCTCATGTTCATGAAAGGTATGAAAATAAAAAAAAGGCAGTAGGGTGTTAACTACTTGCCCGTAAATCTTGCTTGTTTGTTATTCGATTTGCGTAATTTTTGGCAGGAGTATACTACATACTATTGGGAACCCTCTCACAAAATTTCATTGAAATACATTCTTGAAATTTCAAGCAATCGCTTTTGAAAATAGCAGAGCTTTTATGCTAAAAAGTGGGCGGCGCCACGCCTACTTCACCAAAATCGACAAAATTTTTGTACAGTTCAGTTTTGCTTAAAAGGCTTATTATGTGCGTAAAATCTTATTTATATAACTTATACAATTATTGAAATATCGCGATTTTAAGTTTACGAAGAAATTTTTTAGAACTGTGTTCAAAAAGTGGGCGTGTCCGTTCTCCGATTTTGTTTATTTTTACAGCAAAGAGTAAGCTTTATATGCTGAACACTTTCTCTAAATATCATTTCAATAAGTCAATTTTTACCGGAGTTATGGCATGGAAAGTTTTGTGGAATAATCCCCCATAAAGGGGCGGGGCCACGCCCATTTTCCAAAAATTTTGTGCTTTCGACTTTCTTTGCCCACGAACACTTCAGAGGTGAAATAGAAATTATATACAGCTAGTTTAAGCAAAGTTATAGCATATTCAATATATCTATGATCCTTTTCAAAATCTTTCGTATAAAATTGGGCGTGGACCTAACCCGATTTCGCTAATTTTTTTTCGAAATATTGCCTGTATTAATATATATATGTGTGCTGAATTTTATTTTGCTATCTTGAGCGGTTTTTGATTTATGATTAATCATATTTCCAAATTTGACTATATCAAAAGTGGGCGGTGCCACGCCCCTTTTCAAAAATTTCTTCAAAAATTTATTTGTTGCCTTAACGCTAAAGTGCACACCAAATATTATCCTTATAGGTGTATTATGTACTGAATAATCACTCTTTTTGTATTTTCCAAAATATTATATATATAGAAAGAGGGCGTGGCTTTTAACCGATTTTGCCTATTTTCAATAGCGCTCGGAGATAAGTGAAAAGGAACCTACATACCAAATTTCATTGAGATATCTCAAGATTTACTCAAGTTATCGTGTTTACAGACGGACGGACGGACGGACATGGCTCAATCAATTTCTCTTTTCCTCCTGAACATTTTGATATATATAAGTCAATATTTATCTCGATTCGTTTATGCCGTTACATACTACCGTTAGGCGAATGAAGTTAATATACCTTGTGTGCGAAGCACTACTAGGTATAAAAACAAAAGTGAGACGAAGGATTATTCCCTGCTTTACAGATATTACGTTGGACTTGGGATTCGAAATATAAAAACTTCTTCTAACTGAGCCTCGCATAATAAAACCGTTCCTAACCTATTGGGGGCCCTGAGCATGTTAGAATAATGAAGTCCCTATGACTTTGAGAGAACACTATTTTGTTTGAATTGGCAAAGAAAGTAGATAAACTAGGCTAAATAATTATTTTTATTAACAGTCACATGAAACGAATAGATATGCTATATAGCCCCCAAAATAAACTCTTTTAGCATTTATAGGTCAGCGCTTAAATATCTATGTTATTTGAAGAGGAACCCTTCTTTTTTTTTATTTGGTCTCAGATGGGACAAATAGTTCGAAATCATTGCTTTTTAGCACATCCGATTCTATAGACTTCATCGACAAGCTGGTTAATCTCTCTTGAAACATTGTACTTAAGAAATTTTACCTTTTCAAGGATTCCCTAATTTTTTTAAGTGATTTCTACATATCCTAAATAATTTCATTTATCAAGAGGTCTTAGATTTTCATTGTCACCGCAAAATGAAAACCCTCCCGATGTCAAAAGTTTTAAGTGTATTTCTATATTAATCCATTGCTCTTCAATTTTCGAATAATCAATACTTTGCTGAAATACCTACATACATACATAGTTACTGATTTATTACCACCTTTGTATGTTCTGGATGTATCGGAAAAGTCAATTTATTTACATTTAAAATATGCTGGTCCCTTACGAATCAATATTTCTAATTTTTCAAGTAAAATTTTCGGCAAGATCGTGTGATATTTATTCCGGGTTGAAAATCTGTTGTTGTTTTACCGACACAGTTGCCGCAGTTTGTGAAATCCCCGAATTTGTTGTTCGTAAAATATCATTTTACTGTTTGTAACTTCTCAATAATTACTTTCTGATGTACAGCTTTTATCCTTTTTTCATGCCACCAATGCTAGTTTTAATCCCTTTGTATGGGTTGAACTGATCCCTTTTGTTTGAGCATGTCCTATGAAGAGACAAGTTTGCTTTCAACTTATATAAGTATGCAATACAAACTAAAACTGACTTATCCCAACTATGCCCATATGGGACTAGTTGATGAAAGGGATGGATCGCGGACAACTCTCGTTAGAGATTAGTGCACGACACACTACCACTATACCACGGCTGTTTTATTATGCGAGGCTCAATTGGAAGAAGTTTTTATATTTCGAATCCCAAGCCTAACGTAATATCTATAAAGCAGAGAATAATCCTTCGTCTCACTTTTGTTTTTCCATATTCACATCCTTACATATGTCTTTCGGATGTAAGTATAGCAAAAAGGCATATAGCAATTGAAGGATTTGCACCAGTACGATCAGAACATCGTATGATTATTTGTATTTCCCTATGAAAAAGCAACAAATTTTTAGTTTTACTATCTTTCAGTCAGCAATTTGAAACATAAATTCTGCTGTGAAAAAACTGAAAAATATGAAAACTGAAAAAACTTGAATACAAAAAGCTAATAGATTAAAGCCTCAGCAAAAATCTCAATTTTTTTTTCTGCTGTTTGCTGAAGCTTGTTTCCGTTCAACTTGCTGCGGAAGTAAAATGAAATTTTTTTTTTTTTACTTTGCTTATTTTTAGCTGCTGAATAATTTTCAAACTCGGGCACAAGCAATTTTAAAATACTTGAAAATATTTGTAAGTTTTGCAAGCTCGAGAACCAGAGAAACAATAATTCGTAAAGAATTTTAATTGTCAGTTTTTTGGGAAAATTGATAATTGGAGAAAAATTACATTGCTAAATCACAGCGATGGATAGGATTACATGTTTCAGAGTTTCCAAGCTCATCATCAGATCCCTTTTCGGACACTGGGATATGAACCAGTGTCTGCACCAAAGCCGCTGTTAGGAAATTCTAACATCTAAGCTATGATGCCCTGTGACGTCACAATGCATTTATCTCCACTTCAATTAATTCCCTTTTGTTTGTTTGTTCTTGCCAACAGTGAGCACACATTGTTGTTAGACCTTCGGTCATACGAACGAATGTGAGTGCAGGACTTTGTTTGTTTGTACATATTTATGTACGTAAACCCGTGCTACGGTTCTTAATATTTTGTTGTTGGTTTTTGCGGTCTTTCATTACGAATTATTGTTTCTCTGGTTCTCGAGCTTGCAAAACTTACAAATATGTAAAACAAGAAAGACTGCAAAAACCAACAACAAAATACTTGAAAATAGTTAAGCATTTTCAAACCCTGATTTAAGTGAATATACATATATTTTTTATTCAATGCAAATTTTTTAAAATGAAATGTTTGTATAAAGTGATGATTTTTCTAAATTTTCTAAAAATAATCGAAAATAATCAAAAGTAATCTTCCAAAGTAGTCAAATTATTTTTCGATTACTTTTGATTGTTTTCTCGTAATCCTAACTAATCGTAATTATTTGTAATTATAATTGATTAGAAATCTGGAATTGTTAAAAAAAAGAATTATATAATAAACTAGCAGACCCGGCAGACGTTGTCCTGCCAAAAATTAGGGCGTATTTCATTTTTACATATGTATCTTAACTTATTGCGTAGCACGACATCAACACTTTTGATATGATAACTATATTATATGAGCATATTCTTGGGTCAGCCTTGGTCCACCTAATGGTCAATATCTTAGAAACGGGTTCGCAGATGAACCTGAAAACTCTCATCAACACCTTTAATTTGATACGCATATTGTTAAAATACATTCGGGGTCACCATTGGTCCACATTTTGGTCAATATCTCAGGATTCCAGAAACTTTTTTAACTTTTTCTTTCTGAAGACCCTCTCGGGGCACAAAATGAGTGAAATCGGTCCAGCCGTTCTCAGTTGATCAGTTACTATACATTTTTTCCCTCCATTTTTATATATATAGATACCATTACTTTTCAAATTTAATCTAATCGATTACTAATCGTGATCCAAATTTAACAGCTCTGGTAAAAGATAGAGCTGCCACTGGTTCCAGTGGGCGTTCTGTACTTCATCTTCATTCTCACAAACGAAATTTTCTGCGAAATCCACTTGCATGAGGCCTTCCACGGCGTAATCTACATTGCGAGCTCTTGGCAGATCATGCAAATTGAATGTTTCGGACTGTTCTCGTGTATTGAAAATGTGTATCAAAAATTTCGGCGATATAGCAGCTATATGCGAAATAAGATCAGTCATTCTTCCATTTTGACGACGCCTTTCAGTTCGACGTATATTACCATATTTTTCCCATTCCATCCATGATACTTTGATACCGAGAGACGCATCACCTACCAAGTCGGTTTATTTCGAAAAAGTTATACCAGAACACTGATCACAACGCCCATACCAACAGTCCATTGAAGAACCTTCGCATAAGAAATGCTGAACAAACCCATTTTAATAGTCTGGAACATTGCTAACAAATTTATGCAATGCCGTGCATAAACACATATTTCTCTGTAGCTGTCGATTAGGCGAGTCATAAAAGACTCATATGAGTAGCAAGAGTTAAGACTTTTTTTTTTAAAGTACATAGCTGGAAAGCCCCTAAGTGGAACGAAATATATTGTGAATATCACAATCAACTGTCATTCACCGGAAATACACAAGTATATATCATTTCCGATGGTATATATAGGGCCGGGGATACTATAAATCCTTCTTTTCGCCATTGGACCACAAAACGACCAGTCGATCAAGAATTAAATTATTGGTAAGTGTCATAATTGTTAGGATTTTATTTTTTTTACCTTCTTTACTATTCAAAAAATGGAATGGCTTGTACGGCTTTTACAAATGGCATTTATATACACTTGTCAGTTCTAAGGGCTTTATAACCCAATTTAAATTTTTTGAATATGGAGATAAATGTGTATGGCATACTCATTTTTTGTACTTTTGATTCGTAGGGCATAGCGATTAGGAATTATTAAAAATCCGGGAGGTACAGTTGACCAAACCAGAATCTGTTGCTGGGAGCACAGGAAAGGGCTACACGGTAGTGCGAATCAGTGACACATAAGTAACATAAGTAAGTAACTTGATGCGAAGAAATAAGTAGACCCTCAACTTATGAACCACACAACAACAGGAAAATTCAGCTCAACTGGACGAACCAGTTTGCGATTGGAGCCTTCACGGAAAGGTGCCGTGAAAACACGACAGCGGTGAAACAAATTTCGCAACAAAATTAATATTACAAAAAAAAATAACCAAATTTCTAAAAATTACGTACAAACCCAAAATTTAACATAACGCAGTAAGTGTAGTGCCGAGCAGCGATGAAAGTTAGCTTCCACTTGGACATCACAAAAAAAAAAAAAAAAAAAAAAAAAAAAAAAATATACATATATAGTGTAGTGTAGGCGTGTTCAATAACCAATAAGAAAGAAAATAATAACAAAAATTTTGTTAGAATGTGAGTTAAAGAAACAAAAGTTAAAAATCGAGAACAGAAATGTTACAATGCTTAAAATAGATTTGTTTTTGTAAAATAATGAAAAAAAAAAAATTTTAAGAAACCTAAAAGTTATAGAGTAAATTAAAATTTCAAAACCTAACTAGAAGAAAAAGAAAGAAAAATACCAAAGTTCATGAAAAAGAAAAAAAAAGGCCTTTACAGTTTCGGAATAGCAGACTGTACTTTGCTATATCTGTACCTACCTTTTGATCGTTCCATATATCGAATACGTAAAGGGGATTCGGAATAAATTCCTAACGGTCCCGATTTTTTTCAAAGAAATTAAGTAAAAGAATAAGAAGATTAAATAAATAATGTAGTGAAATAAAAATCAACAAACCAACAAAAATCAACCACAACTTTCCGATCTGTGAAAATTTTAAATTAAAAAATGGGCAAAGTTAGGAGTTATAATAATTCACCAATATCAAGATAGTTGAATTTTACCCCTACAGCATCAAGACTCGAGGAAAGGCCTTTCAACGGTTCCGGATGTGCGGTAAGTGAGCTTAATTGCATGCATGCTAAATTTTGCCTATGTGTGAGTACTACGTGGCTACCAGGCGCACAAAAATCGGCTTGTCGATTTGGTTGGCAATTCTAACTATTAATATTCTTAGTTAGGGTTGTTGTTGTGCGAAGAAAACCACGAATGACGTGTGGGTGGTGTCGTGATCAAATCGCCCGCTAGCAAGGAAACTGGTATTCAGGTAGTTACTTCACCTTCATATTTACATATGTTCACACATAATTATTTTCGCATTTTCCTTTGTGCGAGTATCCGCCTGATCGACAAAAGTTGTAGTTGACTTTGAATGCTTTAAAATTTTTCTTTGTTTGTTTACATTTGGAAAAGTTGCACGCATGCAATAAAAGTAGCATGCGATAATTTAATTAAAGATATTTTTGTTCGTTTGATTGCGGATGGCAATTCTTAATATTTGAAAATTAGGTACATGTAGGCATAAAACAACGTTAAGTGAAGGCTTGTCGTGTATGCGCGTATCTATATAAACAGATGCAAGTGTACATTTAGAAAACAAAAGTAAATTAACAAAAATTATCCGCGATTTATTGTATAATCATTAGTAAATGTCAGGTTATCAAATTCTTGTACTTACTTTTAAGAAATATTTGAATTTTATATGAATTAAAGATAGTTCAAAAATTAGATTTTAAGTGGTTATGTTATTCCATGAGGTAATGTGGTAAGTCGGATCAGAGCGTTGCGTTAGGGATTTTGGACAAGAATGGTGCGCCCAAAATCATTGGTAGGGAGGGTATGAGTATTGCACCCGGTGTCTCAACTCCACCTAGAGATACCACCGAATTTGGCTTTTCAATGACAACTGGGTATAAATATATGGTTTTGTTAGTTAACTTCATCTTCCTATGGCTTTGGTCATAAACTTCTCTTTTATTTGTTTCTTTCCAAAGGGCAAGTAGGGACTCTGATAATAATGTTTGTAATGTGTATTGGTAGAAAGAATGTCAAGAACTCCCCCGGCCGGCTGTTTGCTAGTTTTGTAAAAGGGTCCCGCCCGACATTATCTTTCCCTAACCACTGTAATCCCGTATCATGAGATACCCACATTCTAAAATGATCATTACATCTCCTGTTTCACATATGTATATGTATATCTGTTCACATCTCGAACCTAGGTGACACCCGCGAAATATTATCACGCTCATAGAACTCCCGAACAGCTTTTTTCAACGCTAGCATATCTGCGATATTTTTCTGTATTGGTGGTGGTGCTATGGTAACAGTTTTTAAATCAAGTTGGTCCGCCTCACTCATGTTGCAAAAGATGTTGGCCAACACAACTTTTTTTTTTAGTTGGTGATGTTGTAAATGCACGATCTGCTTTTCGTACTGCTTTACTGAGTGTAGACCTATAAACCTCACGTGAGATTTCAGTAAAACTTGGGGTGGTTTTTTTTAACTTAGACCGCTTTTGTGCTCGGGATTTCGGGACTCTTTCGAGTTTCCTGACGTGGCTTCTCGATAACATACACTTTTTTTTTTAGTGGCATTTTACTTTCTTCTAGTTTCTTCCTTTCTCGGAATAGTTTAGCTTTAACAGCTCTGCTCCTTTTATAGTCGTCGTATTTTCCCTCAGCTTTAAGCTTAGCCACATAACACTTATTTTGCTGTGCTTTACTTATGCCAACCTGCAGATTTAAATTTTGGTGAAAAAATTATACAAAAATACTAGTAAGGAAGTCTAAGTTCGGTTGTAACCGAACATTAAATACCTAGTAGTGATCTATTTTGGTATCCCAATTTACTCAGGACTATTTTAATACCGGAAAAGTCGTTAACCAATTTTGTTTATTTTTACAGCAAAGAGTAAGCTTATATGTTGAACACTTTCTCCAAATATTGTTTCAATAAATTAATTTTTACCGGAGTTATGGCATGAAAAGTTTTGTGGAATAATCCACTCCTTTCGACTTTCTTTGCCCACGAACACTTTAGAGGTAAAATAGAAATGATATACAGCTAGTTTAAGCAAAGTTATTGCATATTCAATATATCCATGATCCTTTTCAAAATATTTCGTATAAAATTGTTGGTGGACCTTACCCAATTTCGCGCATCGCCGGAATTAATATAAATATGTGTGCTGAATTTGAGTTAGATATCTTGGGCGGTTTCTGATTTATGATTAATAATATTTTCAAATTTGACTTAATCAAAAGTGGGCGGTGCCACGTCCCTTTTTAAAAATTTATATGTTGCCTTAACGCTAAAGTACACACCAAATGTTATCCCTATAGGTGCATTATGTACTGAATAATCACTCTTTTTGTATTTTCGAAAATATTATATATATAGAAAGTGGGCGTGGCTTTTAATCGATTTTTTCCTATTTTCAATAACGCTCCGAGATAAGTGAAAAGAAACCTGCATACCAAATTTCATTGAGATATCTCAAGATTTACTCTAGTTATCGTGTTCACAGACGGAAAAGTTTATAACGTGTGTAAAATCTTATTAATATAACTTACACAATTATGGAAATATCGCGCTTTTAATTTTCCAAAGAAATTTTTCAGAACTGTGTTCAAAAAGTGGGCGTGTCCGTTAACCAATTTTGTTTATTTTTACAGCAAAGAGTTAGCTTTATATGTTGAACACTTTCTCTAAATATCGTTTCAGTGTGCGAAGCACTACGAGGTATAATAAAAAATTAAATCACTGCCACGTTACACATGTTCGGCAGGTTTAAGCCCATCTCGTATTCTATTTTTAACTGTTATTTTAATTAATATCCAAAGTTCATTAGCTACATTAATATATATTAACAATGTTTTAAGGTATTTAAAAATTGCAATATTTAGCAAAAACGAAAAAAAAAAAACATTTTTTTCACTGCCTCGTTACACAAAATTCTGCAGCCTAAATCCTTGCGTCCAAACATGCATACCAAGGACATTTTGATTATTAGCTAAAAGTTATCAAATAAAATGTACTATTTTCTTTATATTAAGCTACACCGCATACGAAAAGAAAAGTTTAAAAATATTTAATTTACCTTCAAATGAACGTCTCTACCAAAAATTTATTCGATAGATGGCTCAGAGGCCATTCTAATTAATTCACCAAAATATGGACAGGGTCTGGAGTTTGTACAATATGGGTTTCAAATGAAAGGTGAACATAGGGGTTTTAACAGGGATTATTCTTAGTGTGAGACCCCGTTTGCGAGATGTTAGCCAGAGTGAGGAACAGGTCCTGGAAGATGTTTCAACGAAATGCGTATTGCGGATAGGGATACAGATAGTGATAGGGATGTGGCACCCTGCACTATTTCGATTTGCACATTTCATTCTTTTCGCATACTCGTACGTTTCACCTTGTAAGCTAACATGTATTATTCTTTGAACTTCATTTTGATCATTGTTTGCCTAACGACTAGCCACGCACGTACGTATTTGAAAACGGACTTTTTGAAGGTTCCTTTTATTAAAACACTTTGTATACTCCCGTTAAATCACACCACCTTTTGAAACGGGCCTTTTACAGCAAATAGTAAAAACTGCCAATATGCGGTATCAACGTTTGAGCATACAATAATGCCCAACGATAGTGCTTTCTCAACAAATCCTGGCACTCCACCAGTAAGCATGGCACCAGTGGACTTCCAATACCGCCTATGAGCAATACAAACATTGAGGCTTGGTAAACTACGATGGATTATTAGTTTTCTGCATTGGGTATTACAGCTGATAAGCAAAAGACTGCTATAATTCTAGCTGCGATTCGATTCGAGCTGAGTGATTATACCGTCGACGCCATCGGTCTTGGAAACAGAAACAAAGTTCGCGCTTACAAGCGCTGATCAGAAATTTTTCGAACCTTCTATCGCCAAAGAATTCAAATGCTTTCTAGCAACGTTAAATTTCTACAGAAAATGGTTGTCAAAGGCGATGCCATACCAATAACATCTACATAGCCTCATCAACGGCAACGAAACAATTACGACACGTTAATCAAGTGGAATGCCGTTTCAATCTATAAATTTAGTTATTTGAAATTTGGTGAATTTCCCTACAGTTTTGATTTGATCTAAATTTTTTACCTTTTATTAAGATATCATTAATGAATGTTTTAAATTTTTGTCTTTCTTAGATGTTCACTAAAGCATCTCATTAAATCGTCGAATATTCTTAATTTTTTTATTTCTCGACATGCATTCAAATTTTTTAGGACACCTAAATGAAAGAATTAATATATTCAAACTTACCAAAACTGCGAACTGAAATGAAAAAAGAATAGCAAATCGACATAACCTAATTTAACTTTTATTATAATTCATGATAGATTGTAACTAACTGTGTACACTAAACATTATATAGTCTATGTATGATGGTAGTAGGTACAACACAACTTACAAATACAGTAAATTATCTTCGTTAGATTGGGACGTGTGACACAATCGATGAACGCTTTCAATTTCCGTCGATAGTGCATTTGATTACGATTTATGATGGTATGACTAATTATCTTTGTTGGTGGATGTACTTCCAATTGATGAATAGGGTGCGTGCAAAAGAAGCGATGCACTATATGAATTTGTGTCGATGGTGATGAATATGATCACAATTGCTTGACCCAGTAAATAAACAAAATGTTAAATAAGGTCAATGATATTTATTCTTGAACATACCTTTTACTGATGAGCGCGTAGATGGTGAATTTGATCAATTATCTTCGTTGGTGGACGTACTTTCGTGGATGGTGGATGTGGTTATTTATTATCGTTGAACTCTACGCATTTTCGTCGATGGTGAATGTGGTCAATAACCTACGTTGGTAGACGTACCTTCGACTGATGGTTACGGTGAGTGTACCACAATCAATGAACGTTACGCATTTTCGTTTATGGTGGATGTGGTCAATTAACTACGTTAGTGCACCACAATCAATGAACGTTAGGCATTTTCGTGGATGGTGGATGTGGTCAATTGACTACGTTGGTGGACGTACTATCGACTGATGCTTATGGTGAGTGCATCGCAATCGTTGAACGCTACGCATTTTCGTGGATGGTGGATGTGGTCAATTGACTACGTTGGTGGACGTACTATCGAGTGATGATTATTATGAGTGCCAGACAATTTTTGAACGTTACGCATTTTCGTGGATGGTGGATGTGGTCAATAATGGTTACGGTTACGGTGAGTGCACCACAATCGATGAACGTTATGCGATTAAGTCGATGGTGGATGTGGTCAATTGAGGACGTTGGTGGACGTACTATCGACTGATGCTTACGGTGAGTGCATCGCAATCGTTGAACGCTACGCATTTTCGTGGATGGTGGATGTGGTCAATTTACTACGTTGGTGGACGTACTATCGAGTGATGATTATTATGAGTGCCAGACAATTTTTGAACGTTCCGCATTTTTGTGGATGGTGGATGTGGTCAATAATGGTTACGGTTACGGTGAGTGCACCACAATCGATGAACGTTATGCGATTAAGTCGATGGTGGATGTGGTCAATTGACTACGTTGGTGGACGTACTATCGACTGATGCTTATGGTGAGTGCATCGCAATCGTTGAACGCTACGCATTTTCGTGGACGGTGGATGTGGTCAATTGACTACGTTGGTGGACGTACTATCGACTGATGCTTACGGTGAGTGCATCGCAATCATTGAACGCTACACATTTTCGTGGATGGTGGATGTGGTCAATTGACCACGTTGGTGGACGTACTATCGACTGATGCTTATGGTGAGTGCATCGCAATCGTTGAACTCTACGCATTTTCGTGGATGGTGGATGTGGTCAATTGACTACGTTGGTGGACGTATTTTCGACTGATGCTTACGGTGAGTGCACCGCAATCGTTGAACGATACGCATTTTCGTGGATGGTGGATGTGGTCAACTAACTACGTTGGTGGACGTACTATCGAGTGATGATTATTATGAGTGCCAGACAATTTTTTAACGTTACGCATTTTCGTGGATGGTGGATGTGGTCAATAATGGTTACGGTTGCGGTGAGTGCACCACGTTGAACGTTATGCGATTAAGTCGATGGTGGATGTGGTCAATTGACTACGTTGGTGGACGTACTATCGAGTGATGATTATTATGAGTGCCAGACAATTTTTGAACGTTACGCATTTTCGTGGATGGTGGATGTGGTCAATTGCCTACGTTGGTGGACGTACTATCGACTGATGCTTATGGTGAGTGCATCGCAATCGTTGAACGCTACGCATTTTCGTGGATGGTGGATGTGGTCAATTGACTACGTTGGTGGACGTATTTTCGACTGATGCTTACGGTGAGTGCACCGCAATCGTTGAACGCTACGCATTTTCGTGGATGGTGGATGTGGTCAACTAACTACGTTGGTCGACGTATTTTCGACTGATGCTTCCGTTGAGTGCACCGCAATCGTTGAACGCTACGCATTTTCGTGGATGGTGGATGTGGTCAACTAACTACGTTGGTCGACGTATTTTCGACTGATGCTTCCGTTGAGTGCACCGCAATCGTTGAACGCTACGCATTTTCGTGGATGGTGGATGTGGTCAACTAACTACGTTGGTGGACGTATTTTCGACTGATGCTTACGGTGAGTGCACCGCAACGTTGAACGCTACGCATTTTCGTGGATGTTGGATGTGGTCAATTGACCACGTTGGTGGACGTACTATCGACTGATGCTTATGGTGAGTGCATCGCAATCGTTGAACTCTACGCATTTTCGTTGATGGTGGATGTGGTCAATTGACTACGTTGGTGAACGTATTTTCGACTGATGCTTACGGTGAGTGCACCGCAACGTTGAACGCTACGCATTTTCGTAGATGGTGGATGTGGTCAATTGACTACGTTGGTGGACGTACTATCGACTGATGCTTATGGTGAGTGCATCGCAATCGTTGAATGCTACGCATTTTCGTGGATGGTGGATGTAGTCAATTTACTACGTTGGTGGACGTACTATCGAGTAATGCTTACGTTGAGTGCACCGCAATCGTTGAACGCTACGCATTTTCGTGGATGGTGGATGTGGTCAGCTAACTACGTTGGTGGACGTATTTTCGACTGATGCTTACGGTGAGTGCATCGCAACGTTGAACGCTACGCATTTTCGTAGATGGTGGATGTGGTCAATTGACTACGTTGGTGGACGTACTATCGACTGATGCTTATGGTGAGTGCATCGCAATCGTTGAACGCTACGCATTTTCGTGGATGGTGGATGTGGTCAATTTACTACGTTGGTGGACGTACTATCGAGTAATGCTTACGTTGAGTGCACCGCAATCGTTGAACGCTACGCATTTTCGTGGATGGTGGATGTGGTCAGCTAACTACGTTGGTGGACGTATTTTCGACTGATGCTTACTTTGAGTGTACCGCAACGTTGAACGCTACGCATTTTCGTAGATGGTGGATGTGGTCAATTGCCTACGTTGGTGGACGTACTATCGACTGATGCTTATGGTGAGTGCATCGCAATCGTTGAACGCTACGCATTTTCGTGGATGGTGGATGTGGTCAATTGACTACGTTGGTGGACGTATTTTCGACTGATGCTTACGGTGAGTGCACCGCAATCGTTGAACGCTACGCATTTTCGTAGATGGTGGATGTGGTCAATTGACTACGTTGGTGGACGTATTTTCGACTGATGCTTACGGTGAGTGCACCGCAATCGTTGAACGCTACCCATTTTCGTGGATGGTGGATGTGGTCAACTAACTACGTTGGTGGACGTATTTTCGACTGATGCTTACGGTGAGTGCACCGCAATCGTTGAACGCTACGCATTTTCGTAGATGGTGGATGTGGTCAATTGACTACGTTGGTGGACGTACTATCGAGTGATGATTATTATGAGTGCCAGACAATTTTTGAACGCTACGCATTTTCGTGGATGGTGGATGTGGTTAGCTAACTACGTTGGTGGACGTATTTTCGACTGATGCTTACGGTGAGTGCATCGCAACGTTGAACGCTACGCATTTTCGTAGATGGTGGATGTGGTCAATTGACTACGTTGGTGGACGTACTATCGACTGATGCTTATGGTGAGTGCATCGCAATCGTTGAACGCTACGCATTTTCGTGGATGGTGGATGTGGTCAATTTACTACGTTGGTGGACGTACTATCGAGTAATGCTTACGTTGAGTGCACCGCAATCGTTGAACGCTACGCATTTTCGTGGATGGTGGATGTGGTCAGCTAACTACGTTGGTGGACGTATTTTCGACTGATGCTTACGGTGAGTGTACCGCAACGTTGAACGCTACGCATTTTCGTAGATGGTGGATGTGGTCAATTGCCTACGTTGGTGGACGTACTATCGACTGATGCTTATGGTGAGTGCATCGCAATCGTTGAACGCTACGCATTTTCGTGGATGGTGGATGTGGTCAATTGACTACGTTGGTGGACGTATTTTCGCCTGATGCTTACGGTGAGTGCACCGCAATCGTTGAACGCTACGCATTTTCGTAGATGGTGGATGTGGTCAATTGACTACGTTGGTGGACGTATTTTCGACTGATGCTTACGGTGAGTGCACCGCAATCGTTGAACGCTACGCATTTTCGTAGATGGTGGATGTGGTCAATTGACTACGTTGGTGGACGTACTATCGAGTGATGATTATTATGAGTGCCAGACAATTTTTGAACGCTACGCATTTTCGTGGATGGTGGATGTGGTTAACTAACTACGTTAGTGGACGTATTTTCGACTGATGCTTACGGTGAGTGCACCGCAATCGTTGAACGCTACGCATTTTCGAAGATGGTGGATGTGGTCAATTGACTACGTTGGTGGACGTACTATCGACTGATGCTTATGGTGAGTGCATCGCAATCGTTGAACGCTACGCATTTTCGTGGATGGTGGATGTGGTCAATTGACTACGTTGTTGGAGGTACTATCGACTGATGCTTACGGTGAGTGCATCGCAATCGTTGAACGCTACACATTTTCGTGGATGGTGGATGTGGTCAATTAACTACGTTGGTGGACGTTCTGTCGACTGATGGTTGCTGTGAGTGCACCACAATCATAAACGCTGTGCGTTTTAGTCGATGGATTTTTGCAGGGAGGGAAAGCAACAAAATCGTTGAATGGGGTGAGTTTTTTTCGTTGGTGGAAGCGATAACACGCTATATAAGCAATAGGTACAAAATAATCAATTCAGAAACAATTTTTTTATTATTCTAAAGCTCTATGATATACAATATTTTTTGTTTGTTTGTTTTGTAAATTTACTTGGTGTTCCGACACGGGAACTGGCCAAGTGAAAAATTTGGATTTTCGAGATTAATTCCACAAACACTCAACGACTGCCCTTGAAATTTATTTATCGTCATGGCAAAGGCTAACCGAACTGAAAATTGTAGCCGTTTAAAGTCGAATGGCGTGTCCTTCGGAATCAAAGGAATCCTGGGAATCAAAACGTCTTCGCCTTTGTACTTCCCTTTCAAAATTGTGGCTTCGATGACGTTGTTCATTAATTTCTTGACCGCAAGTCGTGTGCCATTACAAAGGCGTGGCGGGTTTATATTTCGCAACATAATAACTACCGATCCGATTTTTAGTTGCAGATTATGAGGTCGTAATCCGGGCAATTCCAGCGAATTTAGGAACTCCGCTGGATAGTTGACAACATCATCTTGTCTAGTAACAGAATCAATCGATTTGTATGTCATTATTTCGCCAGCTATTTTATTTTGAATCTGATAATTTATTTCATTGGCATCAAGGTTTTTTGCAGCCAATATAACTCTTTCGCCCAACCATTCATGATTTTTGTAATTTTGAACTATGCTTTGGGAAAACCTTTTCGATGAGTTCAGTCTTCGTTTCCGTAAAGTGACCAAAATGAGTGGGAAATGTTATGTATCCAGAAGATGGCTCAACAGGTATTTTACCATTACCGATATCAAGTAATTGTTTACAAAACAATTCCGAAGACTGGTCGTTCTGCAATTCGACACGCATGTTTACATTTAACTTGAGCATTTTTACATTCTTCCATAAAATTGATGATTTTAAGAATGCGTTAAGTTCGTCGGCTGGTGTTGATCGTGGTATTACTGGTAGCGTTTTGTCGAAATTGGCCTGCTAACAAAGTCAATGCGCCCCCAAACATGTTTTGATTGTTTCGGAGATCCTACAATGTGCGGTCTAATGCTTCCAAAGATTTTTTGTGTGCCATCGTGCACTCACTCCAAACTAATAATTTGCTCTGCTGCAGCACTTTAGCCATCGCCGAACTTCTCGAAATATTGCAGGTTGGTGTTTCATTTACTTGCATGTTCAACGGTAATTTGAGTGCGGAATGAGCTGTTCTGCCACCTTCCAGCAACGTAGCTGCAATACCCGATGAAGCCAGGGCAAGTGCGATACCATTTGGTGTTGGTAAGCATCAATCATATCTTCAATTAGTATTAAAGCTTCATTGTAAATTTTATCGTCAATTTGCAAATTTGGGTTTGATGTTCTAGCACGCTTCTGATGTAATATATCTTCGGCCATGTGATATTTATATTTGTTCCATAGATCAATCGGTGTTGAGGGAAAGCATGCAGACAAAATTATGGAAAATAGTGTACGTATTTGTTTAGCATTTGACGAAATCATTCAAGTCATTCTCAAGCAATCCCAAACGTTGCCCTGCTTCTCTGTATGTACCGCACAATACACCATCAACAGTTCGAAGATGTTGAAATGATGTTGGGCCACGAATACAATTTTTGCGTTGTTTTTGGGCCTCCCCTAATGTGACATCAACAATCATGCATTACCTCGCACACGAATAAAAATATTCTACGGACTGTTAGCAAATAAAATTTTTTTAAATAAACAATATGAAAAAAAAATTATTTCAAATGATTTCGTTCGCTGGGAAATACAAAAATATTAAGAAATTTAATTTTGTTTTGACATTTCTACGTTTGAGAATTTTGTGAGCAATATTTTATGTATGTATGTATATGGAAAAATACTCAAACTCAAAAAATCAAAACAAACAAAATTTTTGAGATTTTGATTTTCATAGCAACGAATTAATATACAAAAAGATAAGCAATTTGACAGCTCAAGGGCAGATAGTAAAGGAAGAAGAAGGACCCATATGGTGAGACGAACCCATCTTTACGATTAATTCGCCTAGGTTCGTATGAAAATATGTTTTGTTTTTATACAATTTTTTTTTCGTAAATCTTTCTCCGACATTTATGTAATATGTAAAATAATTGAAAGGTTTTGATGACTTTTTTTATTTTTTTTTGCACAATAAATTAAAAAAAATTCACTTTCACTTTTTAATAATTTAATTATTGTCAAAGCGACATGTGTCACTTTGACAGAATTTTCAGCACACTCTCTATCTTATCTGAAGTCAGATTTTTCGGGTCACGTTAGGTTTGGTTCTTGTACAGTGTAATTAGTTTATACATTCAGGCGTAATGCGATGACCAAGGGAAATAGGGATTCATTTTTATATGTAAATAGACTAGCTGACCCGACAAGTGTTGTTCTGCCAAGGTATTCCCTTATGTATAGTTCTTTAAAGATTGTTCATAATTTTCTAGCAGGGAACTGATAAGTTATAATTTTCCAGTACCATGGTGTACTGATAAGGTGAGAGCAACTTGAATTGTCATGTATTTTGTTAGTGTAACTTAGAATTTCGATTGTCAAACTTACAACGGCGCACAACAACAATGTTTGCCAATGTTGCCACACTTATCATGAAACACGAAATTTTCTCCCTAGGTTGACAATCGAAATTCAGCTTCAAATAAAAAAAGTAAAAATCAGCTGATTTCTTGCGGTCAACTTCTTAGTACACCATGTTACCTGTTGAAAATAACCAAAATTTTAATTAATTTTTCCTGTATTCCTTTTTTACTCCCAAATTCACAATTTAAAAATAGAAGTTTCACATTTAAAAATAGTAGTTTCATTTTTGGTAAATTAGCGGTATCCACCTCTATGCTCTCCAGGTACAGGTTCAAGTTCGTAGTTCCAATGAAATAATATCATAACCAAAAATGTGAGCTTCTCGGGTATACCTTCTGATTTTTTATCAGCTTTGGTGGACATAATTTATTTATTTTTTGCTTCGGGAAAATCTCATGAGTACAGCCACACCGGCATAGCTGTATGCACGACTTGCAACCTCACAGTTGCACCTACGTACTAAAGATCTCTCCACTAACACCACTCTCCCCGCAACTACCAAACAGGTGTTTTCTCATGGGGTTGGTTAGCTCATTAACTCCATAGAGCTGTTTTCACAGAAGCTGTTAAATTAACCCTTGAAGTGAATTTATTTGAGTTACCATGCAATTGTATCTAAAAAAAAGTTTAGCTTCAAAAAAAAAGATATATGCCTAAGTTCCCAACAAACACAGAAAATTTTTTTCTCCAACTTTTGATAAAACCTTGATTCTCAAGTGCAGATTCAGCTTTCCTCACAACTTGAGGTTAAGCTTTGTTCTCCAACGTTATCACTAACTTGCGCATTATTTGCGATGAAGTTGAGAAATTGCAAAATAGGGAATTGCCCTTAAGATGAAGTTGAGATTTAATGCATTCTCAACTTGAGAATCACTGAAATTCCTATATTAAAAAAGAGCTTCGAAGTTGAGAATACTATAACTCCACTATTGAGGTGCTGTTGAGAATTAACGTTGGAGATTTGAGAAAGGCATTTGACCTAAAATGCATCTCAAGTCGATATCAAACAAAATTGTTTGTTGGGTTACCTTTGTCTTAAAATTATCCTGCACTACATGGCTTGCGTTGAATAAGTTAACTTAGAAGACGCTGTTAAATTGTTAGTAGTTCATTGGACTTACCATTCATTGAACCAACCAAAAGCTCTTATGCATTTCAGCCACACTTTTACAGTATCTGAACAAAACTATTTAACTTACCCAGGTTTAGTCAGTTAAGAATACCGGCCATGATTTGATGAAAACTCTACGTTAAAGCATCATCACAGAAACAGATTGGAAACATTAAACAAAAACTATTTAAAATCGGTTGAGCCGATACGGAGATCTTACGGGACATACAAACGCCAATTCATTTTTATATATGTATATAGATTACAACTTCTTCACCATGATATAGATTATGAAAAAGGACGGAATAACAACCTATATTCACAATAAACAACCTATATTCACAATCACTTTTGGTTGTTGTATTCACTTATTCAACATTTACCAAAGTAGCGAAAAGGAATTCACCATTTGGTCAAGTAAATTTTGTATTTAAATATAAAACGGAAAAAATCTGTACGGCATTAAGTTCCCTACAGGAACATTTCAGTTAGAATACCAGTGATCTCAACTGAATACAATTTATATGGTAGCTAAATTTATTTAGCTAATATAAGATTAAATTAAGGATTTAGAAAATGTTTTGTTCTATATAAATAAACACTATATCCGATAGAATAAAGAGAAGAAAAAATTTTGAAAATCGGTTAAGCCGTTATTGAGTATTAGCTAAAAAAATGTTTAAATTGAGATTAGAAAAAAAAATGTATGTGGTAAATGAGACCTGAAACAGATTGGAAACATTAAAGAAAAAATATTTTAAATCGGTTGGGCCGATACGGAGATCGTACGGGACATACGAACGCCAATTCATTTTTATATATATAGATAAAACGGAAAAAATCTATACGGCATTAAGTTCCCTACAGGAACATTTCAGTTAGAATACCAGTGATCTCAACTGAATACAATTTATATGGTAGCTAAATTTCTTTAGCTAATATATGATTAAATTGAGGATTTAGAAAATGTTTTGTTATATATAAATAAACACTATATCCGATAGAATAAAGAGAAGAAAAAATTTTGAAATCGGCTAAGCCGTTATTGAGTATTAGCTAAAAAAAATTTTAAATTGAGATTAGAAAAAAAAATGTATGTGGTAAATGAGACCTGAAACAGATTGGAAACATTAAAGAAAAAATATATAAAATCGGTTGAGCCGATACGGAGATCTTACGGGACATACGAACGCCAATTCATTTTTATATACACACCTGCTCAAAATAATAGGTACATAGAAGTGCTCCCCATTCAAACTAACAAAAATCAACTTTATTGGTTACTTTTAAGAAAAAACAAAAGTACTTTTATTATTTTTCAATTTCTAAACAAAAATAAACAATTTTCACATTCAAATAAGGCAAAACAAACAAACTAAGATGTAAAGACATTAGCCGGCCTAACTCGACCTGCTCAAAAAAATAGGTACACTTTTAAAAATCCATGGAATATGTAAAAACACTATACGACAAAACGTTTTCTTTATGCATTTTATGTTACTTGGTTAATAACCAGTATATCCACCACGATTTTGGATTACCTTTGATATTCTTTTAGGCATACTGTTGATTAGAGCTTGGCAGGTTTCTTTGGGTATCTCATACCAAGTTTTTTGGATGCACTCCCATAATTTTTCCTTGTTGGAGAAATTTTGGCCTGTCAATTTCTTTTTTAAGTCTCCCCACAGATTTTCGATTTGATTTAAATCCGGGGATTGACTTGGCCACTTCAGGACGGTAACGTCATTGTCCTGAAAGGCTTTCTTCACTAGCCTGGAGGTATGCTTTGGGTCATTATCTTGCTGATAAACCCATCGCAGTGGTAAATTTTCCTCAGCATAGGGTAGCATGACATTTTCGAGGATGTCCTTGTACTCCGCAGCTGTCATTTTATTAGTTGTCCTGCATATAGGACCTGCCCCATGCCAAGAAAAGCATCCCCAGACCATAACATTTCCGCCTCCATGCAACCCTACCAACCATGGCTAACCATGGTGAAACTCTGATTCCAAAAATTCACAAATTTTTACTAACACCAACGCATATTTTTAGAATTTGTATGGAAAACGACAAGTGCCTAAAAGTATGCTCTCACACTTACACGCAAAAATCTTTTCAAAATGGGTAAAAAGTGAACCTCTCTGAACAAAATTACCCACTTTTTATCCTCTTTTTTGGTAAGCGCGACTCAATGATTATCCAGATTTTTATCCCATCATGGTTGGCAGGGAATTATGTACAGCGTGTGTGTGTGTTGGTGTGCACCATCTAGCGTCATCTGGCGTTTTCAGTGCCATCTACGCAGCAGTAGTGAGGATTTCAAAGACAACAACCAATATTCGCATAAATAGATCCAATTTTATGTATTCGGCCTGTTCCTAACACCTTTTCAAGTTTGGCGTTTCTAGTGCCATCTACGCAGCAGTAGTGAGGATTTCAAAGACAACAACCAATATTCTATTTCCGTTGCATAGTTCCCGTTATATCATCTATTACAATACAATTTTCTCAATTTTACTCTCAATAAAAACTTCATACCGCCGCCTAAGAAGTTAACTTCAAAAAAAGTAAGGCTTTATTGCACAATTGGGTAAATTTTTATAAAGGCTTTATTTCTCTTTCGAAGTGTAATAAAGCCTTTTTTGAAATAAAGGCCTTATTTCACTTTCAATAGTGTAATAAGGCCTTAAAGGGCTTATTTCATAAGGCGCTATTGCACTCCTCCCAAGTTCGCGTGTAAGAAACTATAAGTACATACTTGAATAATTATAAACGAATAATTCCGAACCCTGGTAAATGAGACCTGAAACAGATTGGAAACATTAAAGAAAAACTAGTAAGGAAGTCTAAGTTCGGGTGTAACCGAACATTAAATACCTAGTAGTGATCTGTTTTGGTATCCTAATTTACTCAGGTCTATTTTAATACATACCTGAAAATTTGTTATAAAGGCAACTGATTGTTTTCGATAAAAACACTTCTGTTGTGAGTGGTAAATTAAATTATTACTAAATAACAAAATATAAATACCTTTCCTCATGTTCGTGAAAGGTATGAAAATAAAAAAAATTAATAAAAAAAAAAGGCAGTAGGGTGTTAATTACTTGCCCGTAAATCTTGCTTGTTTGTTATTCGATTTGCGTAATTTTTGGCAGGAGTATACCACATACTATTGGGAAGTATCTCACAAAATTTCATTGAAATACATTCTTGAAATTCCAAGCAATCGCTTTTGAAAATAGCAGAGCTTTTATGCTAAAAAGTGGGCGGCGCCACGCCTACTTCACCAAAATCCACAAAATTTTTATACAGTATAGTTTTGCTCAAAAAGCTTATTATGTGTGTAAAATCTTATTTATATAAATTATACAATTATGGAAATATCGCGATTTTAATTTTACGAAGAAATTTTTTAGAACTGTGTTCAAAAAGTGGGCGTATCCGTTCACCGATTTTGTTTATTTTTACAGCAAAGAGTAACCCTTATATGTTGAACACTTTCTTTAAATATCGTTTCAATAAGTCAATTTTTACCGGAGTTATGGCATCGAAAGTTTTGTGGAATAATCCCCCATAAAGGGGCGGGGCCGCGCCCATTTTCCAAAAATTTTGTGCTTTCGACTTTCTTTGCCCACGAACACTTCAGAGGTGAAACAGAAATTATATACAGGTAGTTTAAGCAAAGTTATAGCATATTCAATATATCTATGATCCTTTTCAAAATCTTTCGTATAAAATTGGGCGTGAACCTAACCCGATTTCGCTAATTTTTTTTCGAAATATTGCCTGTATTAATATATATATGTGTGCTGAATTTTATTTTGCTATCTTGAGCGGTTTTTGATTTATGATTAATAATATTTCCAAATTTTACTATATCAAAAGTGGGCGGTGCCACGCCCCTTTTTAAAAATTTCTTCAAAAATGTATTTGTTGCCTTAACGCTAAAGTGCACACCAAATATTATCCTTATAGGTGTATTATGTACTGAATAATCACTCTTTTTGTATTTTCGAAAATATTATATATATAGAAAGACCGATTTTGCCTATTTTCAATAGCGCTCGGAGATAAGTGAAAAGGAACCTACATACCAAATTTCATTGAGATATCTCAAGATTTACTCAAGTTATCGTGTTCACAAACGGACGGACGGACGGACGGACGGACATGGCTCAATCAATTTCTCTTTTCCTCCTGAACATTTTGATATATATAAGTCAATATCTACCTCGATTCGTGTATGCCGTTACATACTCCCATAACTCGAACTTCTATAACTCGAATTTTCTATAACTCGAACGAAAATGGTTGGCAAGTAGCGTTAAGAAAGAATTTACATACAAATTTTGTTCCATAACTCGAACTTCCATAACTCGAAGTTCTCCATAACTCGAAAGAAAATCCATACACATTCCATATAAAGCATTTCTATAACTCGAAGTAACGCATATTTGACTTGAATTTCGCTTCACAAATCGGGGAAATCCCTTTTTGTACATGAAATGCTTTCTTCGAAGTTTGCTTTGTAGTTCGGGGAATTCCTTTTTGTACATCGAATGTACGAATCGTGGCTAAAAGCAAACGATATAACAACCAATGCCAGTCCTCAAGATTATTTTGAAGTAGATAGCGAGCTTTACACAAGTGGCTTCCCTACAGAAAATGATACTGTGGAGCAACACTGCTCTGAATTGGAGGATGCAAACGTAGACGTAGCAGGAATCGAGAGTGATGAAGAGTCTTCGGAGGAAGAAACTATTAATCAGCCTTCCAGAATTGATGTAGAAAACTCTTTTCGAACATTGAGTTTATATTTGACAACCAATGACACTACTAATGATGAACACTACAAGGCCTTAAGCACATTGGAGTCCTTTTTTGCGAAAACAACCAAAAAAAAGTTAACTTTCAGTCATTAATTTCAGAATATTTCCCTGCATTGTAACTTTCTTTAATAGTTTTTTGTAAAACAATGTTTTAAAATACAAATTGCCATTCAAATGTAGTTTAAAAATACAAACATGTATGAAATTGACTTTTTCTTACTAAAAATTAAAAAATTCTATAATTCGAAGTCTCCGTAACTCGAACTTTTTTGTGGGATTTAGGCGATTCGAGTTATGGAAGTTCGACTGTATTTAAAATCGCTTGAGCCGATACGGAGATCTTACGGGATATACGAACGCCAATTTATTTTATATATATAGAAACTCACACGGCCTTGTGGCGGTTCACACATTTCGTACTACACACTTCAAAAACTTTTATACTATGTATTGTTTCTTGTAAAGCTTTCAATGCGTTACCTGCGCATATTCGTGTTATTAGAAATTTGCATAAGTTCTTATTAAAAGTCAAATTGTTTCTTTTAGAGCTTTCGCACAACGAAATCAAAAGTTTTCTGAGTTCTGCTAATTAAATAATGCAAACACAAGCAATTGTTGTTATTTTGTTTTTATTCTTTTTTTTTTCTCTATAATTTTATATGAATTCCACTGTTGGTTATGAGATGGCTTTCAATGCAAAAACTTAATGTTTTTTAAGAAATGCCTTACTTTTTCTTGCATTTTAGTTAAGCGATATCAAGTAGTTTTAAGTTACTAATGTACTATACATATATTGTTTTTTGTAAGAAGAATGAATAAATATTATTATTATTATTATTATATAGATTACAACTTCTTCACCATGATGTAGATTATGAAAAAGGACGGAATAACAACCTATATTCACAATCAAAACTTTTGGTTGTTGTATTCACTTATTCAACATTCGCCAAAGTAGCGAAAAGGAATTCACCATTTGTATTTACATAAATATAAAACGTGAAAAATCTGTACGGCATTAAGGTCCCTACAGGAACATTTCAGTTAGAACACCAGTGATCTCAACTGCCTACAAATTTATATGGTAGCGAAACTTCTTTAGCTAATATATGATGAAATTGAGGATTTAGAAAATGTTTTGTACTATATAAATAAACACTTTGTCCGATAGAATAAAGAAAAGAAAAAATTTGAAAATCGGTTAAGCCGTTATTGTGTATTAGCTAAAAAAAATTTTAAATTGAGATTAGAAAAAAAAATGTATGTGGTAAATGAAGACGTTAGTGGAAGAAGGGGCTATGTCGCAAAACCACTCAAACTCTATTTCTTGCATTGGTGGATAGTCTTTATGCATATAAAGATTTCTGGCTTATCAGATAACCGCTATCATGAAAATTTAAGAAAATAAATCATGGATGAAGGGGCTATGTACACAAGTTTTCAATACGAATTGTGGAAGAAGGTGCTATGTAACATGTTTCATTTCAGTTAGAACACCAGTGATCTCAACTGCCTACAATTTATATGGTAGCGAAACTTCTTTAGCTAATATATGATGAAATTGAGGATTTAGAAAATGTTTTGTACTATATAAATAAACACTTTGTCCGATAGAATAAAGAAAAGAAAAGATTTGAAAATCGGTTAAGCCGTTATTGTGTATTAGCTAAAAAAAATTTTAAATTGAGATTAGAAAAAAAAATGTATCTATGTCATAAATGCGACCTGAAACAGATTGGAAACATTAAAGAAAAAATATTTAAAATCGGTTGAGCCGATACTTAGATCTTACGGGATATACGAACGCCAATTCATTTTTATATTTATAGATTATGATAAAGGACGGAATAAAAACCTATGTTCACAATCAAAGCTTTTGGTTGTTGTATTCACTTTTTCAACATGCGCCAAATCACAACCAAAGCTTTCAATTGTTGTATTCACTTTTGCAACATGCGCCAAAGTAGCGAAAAGGAATTCACCATTTGGAAAAATTACGGAATAAAAATCTATAATCACAATCAAAACTTTTGGTTGTTGTCGTCCCTACAGGAACATTTCAGTTAGAATACCAGTGATCTCAACTGACTACAATTTATATGGTAGCTAAATTTCTTTAGCTAATATATGATTAAATTGAGAATTTAGAAAATGTTTTGTTCTATATAAATAAACACTATATCCGATAGAATAAGGAAAAGAAAAAAATTTGAAAATCGGTTAAGCCGTTATTGAGTATTAGCTAAAAAATTTTTAAATTGAGATTAGAAAAAAAAATGTATGTCATAAATGCGACCTAAACAGATTGGAAACATTAAAGAAAAAATATTTAAAATCGGTTGAGCCGATACTTAGATCTTACGGTATATACGAACGCCAATTCATTTTTATACCCAGCGTACTAGTACTAGTACAAGGGTATATTAATTTTGTCCACATAACGGTACTATGTAACGGCGCAAAATAATCGAGTTAGATATGGGGTTCCATATATGAAAGTTCTTAGGTTGAAAAGAGGAATTGATTAAGACATGTCCGTCCGTCTGTCCGCCCGTGTACACGATAACTTGAGTAATAATTGAGATATTTGCATGAAATTTTGCATACAGGTTACTTTCTGGCAAAGGTAGGTTGCTATTGAAAATGGGCGAAATCGGATGATAACCACGCCCCCTTTTTCGATATCGAAAATTTCGAAAAACGTATAAAACGAGTTAATTCCATATCAGAAGCAGCTACAATGATAAAATTTGCAATATGTATTGATTTATATGTTCTAAGGCGGATTTTATCAAATTTTTTGAAAAGGGCCGTGGCACCGCCCACATATATTTGAAGAAATTTTAAAATTTTGACTCTTAGTAACTTGAGAACAGTTTATCCTAGTTTAACGAAATTTTGTAGAGGGCATACTATTGTTGTGTTGAGTTCAGATATAGAAAATAAACGAAATCGCTTGGCGACCACGCTTACTTTTTTATAAAAGTTATATTGAAAGGAGGTGGAAATATTGAAAAGTCCATATCTAATTAACTGATACCGCTATAATATTTAAATTTGGTACATACATCAATTTTTATATTCTTAACATAATTTTTGCAAAATTTTGGAAAGTGGGCGTGGCACCGCCCACTTATGAGTCAGGCAATTTTCAAATTCGACTGCTAATAACTTCAGAACGGTGTGAGATAGGTTTACGAAACTAGGTACCAGGCATGTTATGTTTATGTAGAGTACTACCACAGAAAATAAGAAAAATCGGTGAACGACCACGCCCCTTTTTGGACTAAAGTTCTCTAAACGAGAGTTAGGAAACCGGAATATGCAATATCTGTTTAACTGATAAAGATATAATGCTAAAATTTAGTACACTCATTCACCTGATGATGTTATTAGTGATGTTTAAAGGTTTTTGGTAATATTTTGGAAAATGGGCGTTATATTTTGGAAAATGGGCGTGTCACCGCCCACAAGTGAATAAACAAAATATCAACATTTCGCTATTAACAAGCCACTGTGAAAGTATCATAAAGATCTGCAATGAAAACTGATCTTCAAATAGGGACAAACAACATAATAAAATCCGTGGGCGTGCTACCACCCACTTTTTTAAAATTAGGTAAATATTGATTAATGGACACATATATCCGTATGTATATCAAAAAATTTATCCGTATATCAAAAAATTTCACAAACTACGTTAAAAGTTATGGGCATGGCACGCCTTCTTTTCCAAAGTTATATATAGGACATGGTATAACCCTTGTAAAGATCGATTCAATACTTTTGGCTCATGTAAGCGGTTAAAGCTTTATAAGCAAGGAGCGTGGCCGCGCCCACCAAATTCGCTATTGTTTACGCTCGGAATAGATTGGTTTTTAAAATGGGCAAAATCGGATGAAAACTACGCCCCCTTTTTCTGAAAACTAACGCTGGGTATTTAATGTTCGGTTCACCCGAACTTAGACTTCCTTACTTGTTATATATATAGATAAGGCAAACAGCTCTATGAAGAAGCTTTTGTATAATAATTTTTTTCTTGAGTTAAGATGAATCTAAAATTCACTCTTAGCGGACACAGTCATCAACACTTTTGATACGATAGCTATATTATAGGAGCATATTCTTGGGCCAGTCTTGGTCCGCCTAATGGTCAATATCTTGGAAACGGGTTCACAGATGAACCTGAAAACTTTTCCTTGTGAAAACTCTCATCAACACCTTTAATTTGATACGCATATTGGTAAAATACATTCGGGGTCACCCCTGGTCCACATTTTGGTCAATATCGCAGGATTCCAGAAACTTGTTTAACTTTTTCTTTCTGAAGAACCTTCTCGGGGCACAAACAAATACAATAAAAAAAATTTGTGAAATCGGTCTATTCGTTCAGGCGTGTTGCGTTGACCAAGGGAAATAGGCACTCATTTTTATATATATAGATTTACGAAACAATTTTATAGTTAGGGCTATCAAAACATGTAAATGTAAAAAATATTATATTCAAAATAATGTTAGAGGTCCAGTACCGAATTGTTGGTTTAATGTTTTCCACATCATATTATATCATTCGAATAATTGCTTTGAAATTCCCACCCCTAATAAACACATATGTATGCACAATGTGCATTGCATATTTTGATCATAGTTAGACTCTTATATAATATACATACATTAACTTGTTTTCTTGCATTGACTAAAGATATTTACGCACATATGTACCTTTTTTATAAGGAATTACACATTCAGCTGATTTACCTGATTGTATCACTTTATCCAGCCTTTTCTTGTGGCTTCTACGTAATCACAAGCTACGAGTATTTCATTTGTAAATTACATTAACACTTGAGCAATTTAACCAAGTAAGAATACTTGTTTCCCCGTTGATGTGTGTATATTTGAATAAAAACATCATAGGCAAATGTTTTTAGCGATAACGACAAAAAAGTCGGCAACGTCTACGCAGAAGTATATATTTAGAAACGGAAGGGAAGTCTTTAAACAAACAAGACGCCGGCTAAATACGAAAACAGAGTAACAACTCCAATTGGGGTTTTAGGCTTATAACCTTTACTCTTACATATGCATTGCTATTAGTGTTAAATATAATCATTATTCGAAAGAGTGTTAACGTGGATTAAATATAAAATAAACGGCCATCACGAGCCACGAGTCTGTAACTCATAGGGAAGCAGTTGCATATTCTTATATGTATATTGATATTGAATGGAGTAACCGTTGATAAAACACCTACATTTTTAGTGTATTACCTTAAAGCGCCGTCAAATACATTTTGATTTCACCTAAATAACCAAAAAAAAGTTTAGTTACCAATTACGCTATTAATAACATCAACAAAACTTAAAATAGAAAAGAAACACTACACAAAGGCCTGGTGGGCCAAAAATCTAGAAAATTTAGACATTTATACTGATTGTGCGCAGTATTGGCACAGCATTATAACTTTAAGCGAGACATCTTGCAGGTCGGTTTTTAAGAGTGGTAGCTTAATACCTTCAAATTGTTCAGATAAGTAGCTAAATTGTTTTTAGACTACAAAAAAACAGTTTCCTTATTTTTGGATTTTTATAAGGACGGTAATCACTTTACGTTAAATAATAGAAATCGGCAGTTAATTATTACT
This sequence comes from Sphenella marginata, assembly GCA_951509765.1. Classification (NCBI taxonomy): domain Eukaryota; kingdom Metazoa; phylum Arthropoda; class Insecta; order Diptera; family Tephritidae; genus Sphenella; species Sphenella marginata. The sequence continues at coordinate 103,486,987 of OX608078.1, forward strand.
ATTCAATCTATAATTTTCGGATTAAGAAATGATTATTATAGCGCTTTATCTCTTCGATGGGCAGTAATTATTAAATTTTGATTTTTAAAATTTCAATCGTAAATAGTAATATTTTTGATTTTGGATAACACAAGTATACACGGTTTTGGATCTGGGCAGTTGCAAAAGTGGTTTTTAAGTCAATTTATGACGCTGAATCCGAATCTGCATTCCGTTTTTAAGATTGATTGAAGATTTCGAGATATCGGTAATTTTGTGTTTTAGGTATCACTTCATTTAAAAAATCGTTTCGTCAATTTTACAAAAGCGACGAACGGAAGCAATAGCTTGTTCGAAAGGAAATTAAAATACGCTTCTAACGACGTATAATATGTAGGGAAAGGTCAAACCATCGCTGAGCAATCGAAATTTGGCCGAATTTTTACGATTTTTGAAAATCAGGATAATTTTTTTTTTCCTAAAATTAGTGTGTTTAATAGCAAACACGTTTAGCAAAATATTAGGCAGATCCGGCAAAAACTCTATTTTTTTGGGTTTTTTGTAACTTTCAAATAAATTCAAATTCATTTTTTAAGATTTTTGTCAAATAATATTCATTTTATTAACTTAAAAGTAACAAATCAGAAATGTAGATTGGTGGAACGTTGCCTTTTGTATTGTTTAGTATCTGTTTCGCGTATTAGAGTCCAACAATAGTCGCTGATCACGCCTTCATCCCTAAATCCTTGGTATCGACTTTCAATTTTGGCTAGATCTTGATGTAACCGCTCTCCCTGTTCGTCGCGCGTATCACCCAAGTTTTCGGGAAAGAAATCGAGATGGGAATGCAGAAAATGAATCTTTAGAGACATCCGAGCTCCAATCTTTCGATAATTTTCCAACATATCGCCAATATATACCTCAAAATTAGGGGATTTGTGATTACCAAGAAAGTGGTGAACGATATTTTGAAAAGATGCCCACGCGGCTGCTTCATCGGGCGTTAAACATTTTATAAACCCTTTATCAGCCATTAGTTTTCTAATATCAGGTCCCACAAATATTCCTTCTTTGATTTTTGCATATGACAATTTAGGAAACAATTTGCCTAAGTACTGAAAAGCCGGTCCTTCACGGTTTAATGCTTTGACGAAGTTCTTTATAAGGCCACGTTTAATGTGAAGAGGTGGCAGAAAATGTCTTGGGGATTTACAAGTGGTTCAGCGGAGATGTTTTGCTGCACAGGCTCATATTGAGGACGACTTTGCCATTCTTTCCTCACATAATGATGTTCAGTTGCGAGCCTATCCCACAAGCATAAGAAACAACAAAATTTGGTCAATCCAGATTCCATCCCAGTTAAGATGCCAATAACCTGTTGAAATAATATAAAAAATAAGTGTTTTCGATTTAATTGGAATTAATGTTTATACCTTTAGATCACCACATATTTTCCATTTATGATCATTGTATTTGATGAAGCACAGGATCTTCGGCATTATTTCGGAGCATTCCTTCGTTTGCCTGCATGAGCAATCGGAATAGATGGTTTGTTATTCCCGTTGTGGAGAAGAGCAGCTTTTAGGCTGTATTTGGAACCATCAATGAATACACGCCATTCGTTTCGATCGTAGGGTGCATTCATTTCATTAAATAAACCATTTCATTTCATTACAGAAACTTATGTTGTCTTCTTTTTTGAAGCACGGTCGAAGTGCCTCATTTCTGTTTCTGTATACAGTAACTTGTGTTCGAGAGTCTAGATTTTTCCATTGCTGCAGCCGTGATGCTACCAACTCTGCTTTTTGTTTGGACAAACTCAAGTCACGAATCAAATCGCTTAGTTCATCTTGCGAAATTAAATGTGGCCCTTCCATGACAAAGTCGCTTTCACTCCTCGGGGGTGATGGAGTTAAATTTTCCAGGACGTTTGCACTTATACTTCGATAAACTGGCAATGGATCCTTAGCAGTACGTGGAACTTTCGTAAATTTACTTATTTACTTTTATGAACATTCTGCCATTTTTACTTACTTATCAAGCAGTGCCACGAATTAAAAGCTGCTATAACAGCACAATGGTGCTGTCATGCGAGATCTCGGAAACTAGAATCAATCTTGAAAAACTGAATGCAGATTCGAATTGAGCATATCAAATCTATTTATCGCTCTTATCTGCTCAGATCCAAAAGTTGACCTGAATTTGTAAACTTGTTTAATTATTCTTGAAGAAAAATTATAATTATGATTTAAAAAAGTGGCAAAATAATGACAAGATGCGTATCTGCACTACTTTGGTTTCAGAGTAGCAGTCACTCATAAGTCATGGAGACCGAAATTTATTTGTAACGCATGCAAAACAAAGCTGTATAAGTGGTCATTGAGAGAACGTGAGTACTTTGCCTTTTCAAAGCCAGCGCTCTGGAGAGAACCTAACAACCATGAAGATGATTGCTACTTTTGTTTGATGAAAGTTACGGGTATAAATGCAAAAAAATTAGCAAAATATAAGTATCCTGATGTATCATCAGTATCCAAGCCAGTTCCACATACTGTTAATGATCCAGGTGCAGTGAAATAACTCCCAAATGAAATAACTCCCATGAAATAACTCCCAATGAAAGAAGTCCCAATAAAAATGAAATAATTTCCAACTTTAATAAATGAAATAACTCCCAAAGAAGGAAATGAAATAACTCCCAATATTTGGCAGTTATTTCACAATGAAACCACAAGTCCCCAAAAAAATGAAATAACTCCCAAATGAAATAAGTCCCAAAAAAATGAAATAAATCCCAAATCAAAATTTGAAATGGTATATTTTTACAATATAATCAGTTACAATGAAATTTGAAAAATACAGGACAGCTTTGGACATGCGAATTAATGTCATTGAGGCATTTGGGTTTGAGATTCGACGAAGTAGTGCCGCAGGCGAAAATTTGACTTAGGTCAGATCCCCAATTCGGGGCGTGATCCATGGTATTTATGTGCAGAACTCCTTTCCTTATAGGCGGCCTTCGGCCGCGCTTCAAAAAATAACCCTGGGCTACGCCATTCCAACTCCGGGTGTGTGCCATAGCCGTGGCTACCGCCACGGTGATGTCTTTCCGCGTGCCACGTTTCCCACTTTTTGGGCTCAGCCTAATGTGCTATTACAACAACCACATGAAAATGACAGAAAATTGTGAACTTTAACTGCAAATAACTTTTGAACGGTTGAAAAAAATCTCATTTCAGATTCTAAATCTAGACGTGGGTAATCGTTTACGTGGGGTACCGAGCGCTAATACACAACCAAAAATGTTGAGATATCTATCTGGAGACGCGCTTTGGTCCCAGGAGCATGAATATAACTCCGCTGATCCAATATTTTTAGTAGTTTGCGAGATATTTGCCGTTAAAGTCATTTTCATGTGGTTGTTGTAATCACATTACCCTGTGAGAAAAGAGTGGCACGCGGAAGGACATCACCGTGGCGGTAGCCACGGCTATGGCAACCACCCGGAGTTGGAATGGCGTAGCCCAGGGTTATTTTTTGAAGCGCGGCCGAAGGCCGCCAGTGCGGAAAGGAGTTCTGCACATAAATACCATTGATCACGCCCCGAATCGGGGATCTGACCTAAGCCAATCTCAGATTCATGATCATAAGTCGAAGGTGATAATGAAAAATTAAAATTTGGAATATAAAAAAAATGTACTGACTTTAGTTCCCTTTCTTAATGCGAATTAATGTCAATGACGCTAGTTCGCTAAAAATATGCCCAACAAAAATGAAATAACTCCCATTAAAAATGAAATAACTCCCAATGCCTGAATTACAAGCAATGAAGTAAGTCCCAAAAAATGAAATAACTCCCAATTTCCAAAAATTATGAAATAACTCCCAAAGATATTTTATTGGGGATTATTTCATTTGGGAGTTATTTCATTATGAAATAATTCCCAGTTAAAATTATGAAATAAGTCCCAATGAATTGGGAGCTATTTCATAATGAAATAAGTCCCAACTTGCATGGAAAATATTTGGGAGTTATTTCATTTTTTTGTTGGGAGTTATTTCATTTGGGAGTTATTTCACTGCACCAATGATCCATTGCCAGTTTATCGAAGTATAAGGGCAAACGTCCTGGAAACATTAACTCCATCACCCCCGAGGAGTGAAAGCGACTTTGTCATGGAAGGGCCACATTTAATTTCGCAAGATGAACTAAGCGATTTGATTCGTGACTTGAGTTTGTCCAAACAAAAATAATAGTTGGTAGCATCACGGCTGCAGCAATGGAAAAATCTAGACTCTCGAACACAAGTTACTGTATACGGAAACAGAAATGCGGCACTTCGACCGTTCTTCAAAAAAGAAGACAACATAAGTTTCTGTAATGATATTAATGGTTTATTTAATGAAATGAATGCACCCTACGATCGAAACGAATGGCGTTTATTCATTGATGGTTCCATCTGATGATGGTTGTAACATCTTTTCCCGATTTAGTTCTGGGTGAGTCTAAAATTGAATACGTGGATAAAGTAAAAAATCTTGGTATCACATATAATAAACACCTTCACTGGAATGATCACGTTATCATCACAACCGGCAAAGTATACGGGATGTTAAGAAGTTTATGGTGTAGCCAATGGTTCATACCACTTGAAGTCAGAATGCTTCTGGCTAAATCATACCTAATACCGACGTTACTATATGGTTGTGAATTGTTTTCTAGCTGTGACGTAACCAGTAGGCGCAAATTAAACGTGGCTTTTAATGGTATTGCAAGATATATATTTGGCATACGTCGATTTGACCGAATATCTCATTACTCCAAACTTATTTTTGGTGTTACCTTCGAGAATCTTTTAAATTGTAAAACTGTAATTTACCTTCATAGAATAATATACACACAACAGCCGCATTATCTTTATCAAAAATTAAACTTCTTCAGGTCAGAAAGAGGAAACCGTATTATTCAAATAGAACATAACACTGCTTTTTCAGATCAACATTTCTATATAAACGCTATACGAATTTGGAATCGATTACCCCCTTACTTGCAATTAGTCAGCAACGCAATGCAATTTAAAAAGTTAATATATGAACATTTTAAATAACACTGTTAAACATCACTGTTATATTTTTAACTTTAAAACTTAAACTCTTGACTTTTTGTTATCTGTTTTTTAATATTTTATATTGTAAATTAAATCTAAGTTGTTGTCTTAGTTTTATTTTATTATTATATTTATTTTTTTGGCATAATATTTTTTATTTTTAATATGACTATAATACTATTCAGTGCTGTTATATAAGATTAAATCTTTGTACTGAATTATAAGCATACAAATAAACAAATAAATAAATAAATAAATAAATACAGCCTAAAAGCTGCTCTTCTCCACAACGGGAATAACAAACCATCTATTCCGATTGCTCATGCAGGCAAACGAAGGAATGCTCCGAAATAATGCCGAAGATCCTGTGCTTCATCAAATACAATGATCATAAATGGAAAATATGTGGTGATCTAAAGGTATAAACATTAATTCCAATTAAATCGAAAACACTTATTTTTTATATTATTTCAACAGGTTATTGGCATCTTAACTGGGATGGAATCTGGATTGACCAAATTTTGTTGTTTCTTATGCTTGTGGGATAGGCTCGCAACTGAACATCATTATGTGAGGAAAGAATGGCAAAGTCGTCCTCAATATGAGCCTGTGCAGCAAAACATCTCCGCTGAACCACTTGTAAATCCCCAAGACATTTTCTGCCACCTCTTCACATTAAACGTGGCCTTATAAAGAACTTCGTCAAAGCATTAAACCGTGAAGGACCGGCTTTTCAGTACTTAGGAAAGTTGTTTCCTAAATTGTCATATGCAAAAATCAAAGAAGGAATATTTGTGGGACCTGATATTAGAAAACTAATGGCTGATAAAGGATTTACAAATTTTTTAACGCCCGATGAAGCAGCCGCGTGGGCATCTTTTCAAAATATCGTTCACCACTTTCTTGGTAATCACAAATCCCCTAATTTTGAGGTATATATTGGCGATATGTTGGAAAATTATCGAAAGATTGGAGCTCGGATGTCTCTAAAGATTCATTTTCTGCATTCCCATCTCGATTTCTTTCCCGAAAACTTGGGTGATACGCGCGACGAACAGGGAGAGCGGTTACATCAAGATCTAGCCAAAATTGAAAGACGATACCAAGGATTTAGGGATGAAGGCATGATCAGCGACTATTGTTGGACTCTATTATGCGAAACAGATACTAAACAATACAAAAGGCAAAGTTCCACCAATCTTCATTTCTGATTTGTTACTTTTAAGTTAATAAAATTAATATTATTTGACAAAAATCTTAAAAAATGAATTTGAATTTATTTGAAAGTTACAAAAACACCCAAAAAATAGAGTTTTTGCCGGATCTGCCTAATATTTTGCTAAACGTGTTTGCTATTAAACACACTAATTTTGGGAAAAAAAAAATTATCCTGATTTTCAAAAATCGTAAAAATACGACCAAATTTCGATTGCTCAGCGATGGTTTGACCTTTCCCTACATATTATACGTCGTTAGAAGCGTATTTTAATTTCCTTTCGTCGCTTTTGTAAAATTGACGAAACGATTTTTTGAATGAAGTGATACCTAAAAAAAACACAAAATTACCGATATCTCGAAATCTTAAATCAATCTTAAAAAACGGAATGCAGATTCGGATTCAGCGTTATAAATTGACTTAAAACCACTTTTAGTTGCCCAGATCCAAAACGGGGTATACTTGTGTCATTATCCTTAATCTTATCAATTTTCCCCAATCTAATTATTATGTTAGATTTTTACCATTTTCCATTACGCAAAATACTTATCTTACCATTAAAATTTTTTTTAATCAGGTATAATGATTATACGCTCATCTTGGTTTTTATTGCTCAGGTTTAAGAATGTGGAGGACACGGGGACGGGATACGCGTGGGGCCCCTCTTTCACAATTATTTATTAATAGGCTAACATTTTTTCCATACAATCAATTGCCAGAGTGTAAATCATAAAAACATGCATAATTCCAATTATTATATATTTTGGTATCTTTTCATGGGCCAGGAGATTTGCATAGGCATATTATATTTAACAAAAAATGCTTCATTAATTTGTAATAATTCATAAAAGTTTTCATCAAAAGAGAAAGCTGTTAACTACAGTATCTGGCTGCTTTATTGTACATACAGCAGTGGCGCAGGTGGTAAGCGTGCCGGCTATGTTGCGTGCGTTCGCAGGTTCAGGGCAGGTTAAGTTTTCTTTTCTTTTTACTAAATTGAATTTGCCTTTAAACATATGAAAACTTTTTATCATAATATTCTTTTTTTACATTTATCATATTTGTAACCCAATACTTCAATATTTTTTCGTTTATGACCTCTATCTTGGAGTGAAAAAATCAATTTTTTAAAAAAAGAAAAAGCTATAAAATTATTCCAATTTATCATTATTTCTCTATTTTTTTTTTTAAGAAATAAATCATATTTAATATACAAAAAGTAAAAACACAGTTTGTAGCTTCTTCAATTTTATATTTACGAAGTAGTTAGAAATCGCGTCAATTTTCCTAAAGTCATCAACTATTTTCTTCCTTAAAATTTTTATTTGTAAAAGAGTCGACATATAACCGGAATCCTTACATATTGAGGCTAAATTGGGCCTGTTAAGATATGTGTTTTCAATATTTCTGATTTGAAGTTGACGAAAAAAACCATAAAACCATGATATTTTGAAGTTGCATTATTCTCCCGCTATACGGACTTCAAAAAATCCACAACTAAAGGAAAAATTGACAATTTGGAAATGGCTAATGTCAAGAAGTTCGGACATACAATTTCTTTTTCCTTTGTCATATTGACTATTTTTTTTTGCATGGAAATTAATAAAATTTATCATAACACATACAGTACATACTTATACATATATGTAGTTTTATGCATTTTTTTTAAGGAATTTGCTTTTTCTTAATTGATATAGGACTAAGGGTAACCATAACACAATATGTACTTATGTACATAGTTTTATGCATTTTTTTAAGGAATTTGCTTTTTGCTAATTGATATAGGACTAAGGGTAAAGTTATATGCACAGCTTTAATAAATACATATATATGTATAAGTTGTGGTCATAGTATATATGTATATATCACAAAAAATTATTGAAATGATATAAAAGTCAATTTAAAATGTACTTATATCGCAAAAGTTAACTCACATAAAAGTAAAACCTTCGGTTAAGTTACCCAATTTTGAGCGTCAACGTAGCGCTCCAAAAAGTTAAGTAATGGTTAACTTTTTCGAGCTTATTCTTTTTTTTTTTTAATCCAACCGTTGGTTTGGTAAGAAAAACAAGCGCGGGTATTCCCCTTTTTGTCCCCATACATACATGTAGTTGGTCATGAACGTATTCATACTTAGATGTATTTATGTATGTTAATTCTGTACAACAGTACTAAACAAATCTAAATGACTAAAAGGGAGTCATGCAAATAAATGTAACGAATTATATCACTAAAATTGTGTTCATTACCGTATTTTTTTCAAATTTGTGAAACCTTTGTAAAAGTAAATATTTCGGAAAAGTAAAATACCCTTGGAACCTTTTGGTTAACTTTTTCGAGATTCTACTGTCCTAAACCTAAAAAATCCAACATGTAAATAGGCCGGTTTATATTGAGAACTTCAAAAAAAACGCCAAATTCATTTTTAATAAAAAATTTGTATATGTAGCAAAATCCTAACGGTAAAATGTTTTCATTCTCACATTGAGCGTATTTCATTTGCTCTAACATTAACAAATTGAGTAAAGTATACACTTGCGTCTGCGCGTCTGCCCAATTTCATTTTGAGCGAGCGTTGCCATCCCTTACGCAAATTCTCACCAAAATCCTGGCAAAAAATTTAAATTTGTTTTCAACATAGGATTGGAAGATTACCCAATTTCAAAAAATTTAATAAAAATGTCCTGTCTTAGAATTTGTTTCCATAAGGGCGTTATTGGATATATAATAATGGAATATTGAATACAATTTTTAAATAGAGTTTTATTTTTTAGTAGAACTTTATTATTAATAGTATCTGCTATTCATGTAATTCAAACTTTTAATTCTTTTTTAAAAACGCATTCAAACTCCCATTTTTTGCAAAATTCTATAATAAAAATGAGATTCGAACGTACCATGGTCACTATTTTCGGTTAGTTCTTTAGATGCATCCTAAAACATTAGTTTCAAAAATATCTCGCATGTTTTGCTGCAAAAAATAGTTCAAAGGTTATGCATATTAAAATCCTGAAAAAGTTGTGTGTTTATATTTAAATGTAAACTTTTACTGTTCATAAAACTCCAATAATAAAATGGGATTGCAAAGCACCCATGACCACCTTATAATTCAAAATTTGAAGTAAAAACAAAGAGGAGTCAAAGTAGGTAAGAGCGTCGTTGAGTCGGATTTTCTAAACTGAATTTGTAATATGCTCCCAGTAAATGGATTACAAAAAATTCTGCCTGTATATTAACAACGAAAAAATTGCAATGTGGCAACCATGTCTAAACGGTGGACATAACTGATGAGCATCTGTGGCTTTGAAAGAAATAATTACTTATATCGCTCAATCAGTAACCATTGTGTTGTTGTTGGTATCTGTCTGTGAAATTTAATTTTGTTTAGTGAAATATTGACAGAATATGAAAGGAGTGGTGCGTCTGATGGTGGACTTTCAAACATCGCTAAGTACCGTTTTTGCCATCACCCATTTGTGATTACTGGTCTTTAATGGACGGATTTTTTTTGGTTAGTTGTCAAATTACCCGTCTTAAGAGTACACCAGCTTTTATGTTAATAAGTTGAACGAATTTAAGGTGGTCGAATTTCGACCACGGGATATATTATTATTATTATTATTATTATTTATTAAGACACAAATAAGACTGAGTCTTTTAACGTGCCATATTTAATTTGGTACAGGAAATATTCTTAGGTATAAACATAAACAACTAATTTTAACTAATTATTTCATTTTACAATCAGTTTCAAAATATATTAATAAGTAAATGTAAAGGGAGAAAGAGACACATAGAAAGAGAAAAAGTTAGGAAACAGTTTGAATAGCCAATTTGAATTGCTCTGAATTTGTTACCGTTTTAAGTTTGTTAGGTAACGAGTTCCACAACTGCACGGCTCTAACGAAAAACATTCTTGAAGTAACTGAGTATTTGAAATATGGTACAATAAGATTGCATGTTCTAGTTGAGTGTGCAAAAGTTAACTTTGAAAAGAGATAGTTCGGACAACGGGTATGGATTAGCTTGTGTATGAATAGCAATAAACGCTGATCAAAATAGTTAGATAAACTGCAACCAAGAATCTGCATGGACAATTCCGATATATGATCAAATTTCCGTTTTGAGTGTACATATCTAGCTGCATTATTAATTAGTAATTGTAACTTACTCAAAGAACTCTTGTCAGGGCAACCATAAACAAGATCTTGATACGAAATTATAGGCACTAATAATGTTTTAACCAGTTTAAGCTTAACATCCTGAGGAATATAAGCTGCGGTCTTCCAAAGCTGTCTCAATACGCCGTACGACTTACAAATTGTTAAATTTACATGATCAACGCATGTTAGGGAGGTATTCAACTTAAAACCAAGTGTTTTAAGAGAAGTCTCGTATTTAATAATAGTACCATTCAGTACAAGAGGAGAAACATCTTCCATGTTAAATGAACCATGGGATAGGACTATCGCTTGCGTCTTGGATGCATTAAGATTAAGCATATTGTATTTCGACCACAAAAAAATCGATTCGAGATCTTCATTAATTCTGAACACCAAATCCTCACTAAGTCCTAGGGTCGCAGATAGATATATCTGTGCATCGTCAGCGTATAGATGAATGGAAACATTCTTACAGCACCTAACAATGTCATTGATATACATACTGAATAAAATAGGACCAAGAATAGATCCTTGCGGTACCCCCGCTTTTATGGGTACCAAGCCGGAGCAGTTATTAATTGATAAAACCTTTTGTCGTCTATTTGTTAGATAGCTTGCAACCAATGCAACCGCATCCTGGCTAAATCCAAAGTATGCAAACAGCTTTTGCAGAAGAATCTTGTGGCAGACGGTATCAAAGGCCTTTGAAAAGTCTAATAATGTGAGAACGGTGAGATCACCCCTGTCAAAGAATGGTCGAACATCCTCCATCACTTTCAACACAGCAGTTGAACAGCTATGCCCCTGTCGATAACCGGACTGAAATTCAGAAATAAGGCCATTCTCAGACAGATACTCCCTCATTTGATTCAATATAAGTCTTTCAAAAACCTTAGATAGTGCGGGCAAAATGCTTATTGGTCGAAAATCACAAGGTATAGTCGCATTGCTTTTCTTGGCAACTGGAATTATGTTAGCGACTTTCCAAATGTCAGGAAACCTAGAAGTTGTCAGTGAAAAATTTATGATGTGCGTAAGTGGGCCGATAATATAGGGCAAGATTAACTTTATAAACCTTAAACTAATTTTGTCCTCACCTACCGCATTTGATTTAACTGCATGTATACATGGTATTACTTCAGATTCACTAACATTTCTAAAACTAAATTTACTACTGCGATTAAGAACAAGTTCATAATCGGGTTCGAATGTAACACTTTCTTCGGGTAACTTCACTGAAAAGTATTCATTCATTGTGTCAGAATCAATCATACACTCAGGCTTTGCTACGGAATTCACTCCGAGACTTCTTAAATTTTTCCACAACACTTTAGGTGGAAACTGGACATTCAGTTTGCCCTAAATGGAAATAGGATCTTTTAGCTCTTCGCGTGAGTTCAGTAGCTCTGTTCCGCATAAGTTTGAACAGTGTCCAATTTTCTTCGCTTCTATCTTCCTTCCAAGCAGCGTAACTCTTATTTCGAGCATTTATTACTTTACGTACGACCTTAGTGAACCATGGCTGCTTGTTTTTAGTAATTTTAATTTTCCGTAAAGGAACATATTTATCATAGAGATAGTTAACTAACAGGGAAAAATTATCAACTTTTTCGTTTACATGAGCTAAAAACCAACAGTCGTTCCACGGAAGGACGGACGCTTCAGCAGCTAGCTCATTTATTAAAATATTGTTGAAATCACGAAACTAACAGGACTCAGGTGCTATATTTTGAGGAGGATTTAACTCTATATCGTAACTAAGGAATAGTAAATCATGGTCGCTAACACTACACAAAGAAAGTTGCTCGAAATGCAATGCACTCGCCACATCTGAAACACAAAATAAATCAAGCAAGCTAGGCTTACATTTGGGGCCAAAACGAGTAGGAAGATTGTTTATTACCTTCAAACCAACACTTGCCATTTCATCCGAAAGATTCTTGGCACGTTCATTTTTCATGAGCAAGTCGATATTTAAATCACCACATAGTATTATGTGCTCATACATTACGCTAAATCTATTTATCTGCTGAAACAAGTTACTCAAATCACATAACATGCTAGGGTTGTACACACATATTACAAGGCAGCGCTGTATGCTATTGAAAAATTCTACCATCAAACACTCAACCTGATAAAGATGGTCAGATTTATGTACTATTTTAAGTTGCAGACCCTTCTTATAGTAAATCGCAATTCCACCACCACGCTTGTCAAGCTGTCTATCGTTTCTAACGACAGAAAAATCACAAAAATTGTAAAAATTGTCTCTATTGTCACCTCTGAACCAAGTTTCAGTCACACACACAACATCAACACACACGCTTTCAAAAATGTAGCTTAGATAATCCAGTTTGCTTTGGTTTAAGCTCCGAGCGTTTAAATGGCAAATTTGAAATCCAGAATGGAAATCACTAACCAGCTTTAAAGAAGTTTTCAGGGTAAAATCGCCAGAGCCGACAGTTAGTTCATGCGTAGTCATAGGACATAATTATAAGCAATTCAATTTGACTATAAAAATGCATGTTTGAAACCACAGTAACATAAGAAAAAGGTATAGAATAATAGATATGTGATAACGCAAACATAAACAAAAGTATTTTGAGGCTGCAGAAAAATGCAGAACAGAGAAACATAAGAAAACCTACACATAGGAACAAAGTATAGGCAAAGTAGACATTAATTGAAATATTTAAGCAAGAAGAGAAAGATTTAGGTTGTAAACAAAACGAACTGGCATGACTTAAGACTAACATGTGCTTAAACATATTTCTTGTTATCATAGTTATAACTATGCGCTCACACTCCAATAACAGCATCAACCTCGGCTACGCTGTTTACCAATTTTGCATCTTCCCCACTCTTTCTACGTACATATACTCTGCCGCGATTGGAGTACGCCGACGCTAACTTCTTTTTCCGCCTAAGCATAGAGGCATGTGACATCACCTCTCGCAATTTCCTAGGCAGACTTTCATTTAAGTTTATTGTTCCATAGCCCGGCAGATCAATGTCAGAGAGGGCAAGATTTCTCTTTTTTGTTCTGCAGAATGCTGAGACCGATTTTAGCAACTGAGTGCGGTCAGGTGCAGAGAAGAGCTTGACGATAATGGGAGGGGAATCGTTGGGCTTTTGTTTTGTGTTGCTGCTTCCTCTACTTCGCGCCCAAAAGGCATCGCATAATGGTGGTGCTTTGTGCTCAATAGTTCTACAAATTTTCGCTATAAGCTCAGGCAGGCATTCATTAGCTGTTTGTGGGACACCAGTAATAATAAGGTCAGTGGCCACCGCGTTCGCTTCAAGAGCATTGATTTGGTTCTTAGCTGCAATCAACTCATTACGAAGCAAAAGAGTGTCACCACACGCATTTTCAACTTTACTCACTCTCTTTTCAATTTCAGCTACCGATATCTTCAAATTTGCAGTTTCAGCTGTCAACTCACCAAATTTCTGCATTATGCGCTCCTCAGTTCCCCTCAATTCTGCAGTCAACGTAACAATAGATTCTTTCAGCTCATCTAATCTCTTATTTAAACCGGTTGTTGCTGGTGCGAGAGGCGTTTTTGGAGGGGTAGATGCTCCTCTTTGTGGGTTTCTGCGCGCCATTGTAGTTGTTAGATATTTTTGTATTTCGTTGCTTTACTTTACTTCGTGTTTTAATGTTTTTTATTTTTCTAAAGCGTGTGTCAAAAAAGGCAAACAATTATTCCACACTAGTCATAATTATATACAATCTGTTAAAAATATATTTATCAATTTATTTCATTAGTAACATAGTAATTTATACGCTTTTACAGCATTTAACACTAATAGCTGTATTCTGTAAGTTTGTCTCATCTCAAGTCACTAAATTTGAGATTTTTCATTAGAGACAATTTTTGTGACTTTCGATGATTTCGGTATTCTGTAAGAGAAAATCACAAAAATTTCACCATTGATATGTGGTGGAAACAGATATGCATAAATCTTAAGTACAGCATTTGGCAGCGCCCATATAAATATTGCAATAGCGCAGGAAGTAAGTGTCTCGGAGTACAATGTGTGGGTCGCAGGTTCGAACCCGGGATCGAGGATAGTTTATTTATTATTTTTTCCCTTTTTTTTTGTTAATTAATTATTATTTTTTTAAACATTTATAAATGATTTCATACTCAAATTTTTTTTTTTTTAATTTATTTAATTTTTATCCCTATATTTTCTTGTTTGTGACCTGCCTACAACCAGCTGACAAATTAGTGACTCCTTGTTTGAGACCTGAGATGTGAGACAGCTTACTGAATACCGAATTGTCTCAAAACTGAAATTGACCACAAAATGTCTCTATTAGTGACTAGAGACAGCTTACAGAATTCGCCTATAAATATATTAAAATGATACAACAGAAATGACTCTGTCTTTTCTGATGCGAATACTCCAACGATATCGTCAAAGTCTAGTTTACGCATTATATTACTTTCTGAACTCAATACTAAGTGAATGATACAGTTCAATCGTTTTATCCCTTTGTGTAAAGATTTGCAAAAGGCTTTTAAATCTCAAGTATGTTTCCACTAGCATTTTTTGCGTTCGATGAAATAGGTACCGATCTATCGCCTAAATGGTAAAATTCGCCAAAATGCCAAAGCAAGATGAACTTTCAGAATATTAGGAGATTTCGCTTATTTGCGATTCTGAAACGCAAGTCGCCTAGCTAAAATGTAGTATGTAGTAGTAAAAGAAGTCACGTGTGTCCTAAAAGTTATATACATACATATAAGATATAAATCGTTGCCCGATTTTGTTAAATGTTTTGTAAATCATGACGTAGGAATGTCTACCCGCAGACAAGCTCAGAAGCTTGTAAAACTTAATGTATGATTGAATATAAACAAATAAGTACAATACAGATCGGTTAACGTAATAGATTGAGGTTTGGACCCTAACTTCTTCACAGCACATCATATGAGCCTGCAAACTTCCAACAAATCTAGCGGTTCAATTTACGTATGCGTCTGCACTGTGGTGAACGTAGGCCATTACACGTAAAGCACGAGGGTAGGAAGAGAATCGATCTAAGAGATCCTCACTTTCTTCCGTAGCATGTAGGGGTTCTACTTTACGTGATCCTGGGGGGGTTGTTGGTTGTGGCCATTTTTCAGGGGGTTTTGAAAGCCACTCTGGCCCATTCCACCAGAGGGCTAAATTTTCGAGATCGACTGGCGTGCAACCTCGCGTTCCCAGATCCGCTGGGTTATCTTTGCTGGGTAATTGTCGCCATGGGACATTACCTACGAGATCTATGATCTGAGCGATTCGATTGGAGACAGAGGTCTTCCATGAGTGGTGTGTCTTTTCGAGCCAGGCTAATACGATAAAAACCACGGAGCTCGACTAAGTGGTCAGGGGGGAAATTAATACATCGGGGTATGTTGATATTGGAGAAGGAGTGCAGATTCTTTGCGAATTGCGTCCACTTTACGAGACGGATCAGATTGACTCGTTCATCCCAATCAGTCCCGTTCAACCACAACTCTTGCGTCATTATTTTTGCCTGTATCATGACTGGCGCCAGCCACCCTACGGGGTCGAAAAGTTTTGCAATAGAGGAGAAAATCCCCCGCTTGGTGGCTGCCGTTGATGCTGGATCTGAGTCCCCAGTATATGACAATGTGTCCGAGAGCGCATTCCATTGAATTCAAAGAGTTTTGGAGGTACTACTTTTCTCGAATTCGAGGAATTCGATATCAAGTAAGTCCGCATTGAGAATTTGCCTGAGAGTGTCAGGCTGATTTACCGTCATCTACCGTCGAGTATCTTGTCGTACTGCTGCTTGAGATCGCCCTTTTTGGAGAGTGTACGTTCCATGCCATGGAACTGTCGTAGGGCTGCAGTAAGGCATTGGCCTAGGTCGATATCGTTCGGGAATGTTGGTGTAAATGGAAGCCGAACCATATATCGACCGTTATCTATTCGAGTGATTGTGCTTTTATAGAATTCTTCGCACATTTGGTCTTCAGGAGTTTCCACTCGGGTTCTGGGTATCTCTTCAATTTCCCAGAACTGAATGTTTGTTATTTTCCACGCTTGGGAGGAATGCGCTCTAACCCTTTCGGGAGTTTGGCTACTTATTATCTATCCAAAGATGGTATTTTATGCTAGCAATACCAGATCGATTTGGGAGGGGTTCTGGGTGTTCTGGTCTGCTTGTTCGAGATGGGACCATTTTCGCATTTGGCTTTCATTTAGCCTGAGGGTTGGAAGTTGCCTAGTAAGACGGGGTAGCACTATTGCCTGGGGCTTTATTTTCACTTTACTGTCATTTGAGACTAGGGTCAACGAGCACAGCTTATTTGATGTGTGTACCACTCCGCCTTCCATGCCCGAGATTTCAAACAGGGAGTGGGTATAGGGAAGCCGGTTTTTGGTTTGAGCTTTGGCGGATGTGAAGCTTCTTCAGAGACTAAGGCTCGAAGCTTGAATAGGTCAACTCTATGTTCTACCAAGACAATTGCTGTATGGAGTATGATTTTGCTATCATTTTCAGCATGGAAGGATTGTACTTGGGATGCGTTGGGTGTAGAGGGATCGCCTTTATGAAGTGCCGCCTGGTTCACAGCCTGAAGCCTTGGATTGCTGGCTTCAATTGTGGCTACCTGAGATTTCGTTCTGTGAATTGCAGAGCTCGTACTGGTAGTGGCTGTTCTGAATTTGGCAACTTTTTATACCGCAAACAGCTTTGTAGGGGATGAGTTGATTGTTTGTATAATTTGCAGGTATAAAATCGTTGATGCTCGTGGCGTGGGATTTTGTATGTATTGGGGGGTTGTTGCTGTGGTTGTTGAGACTGCCTGAACTGGGGGTGTTCTGACTGGGGAGTGGCTTTGAGAAGTTTGTGAGGGTGGATTATATCGGGGTTTGGCTGGGCGCCATTGATCCACCCTTTCCACTATCTATTCAGATGCTAGGGCAAAATTGTCGTCACTTAGGGGAAATTGTTCCACTATTTGACCTGCCTTACCTTTAGTCGTTTGACGGAGGTGATACCGTTTTTGGGCGCTGTAAAATAAGTGGCTTGAAGGTTACAACGGTTTGTTTTAACAGTTATCGAAATGTTCACATCACTAGAACTTCGATACAAAAAAATAAAAAAATCGAAAATGGTGAAAAATTATTGAGATTAAATAGAATCATACTTACTACATAATGATGATATTTTTCGCAATACTGCTTCATTAATTTCTTCATCTGCCGAATTTTCCGAAGTGATAATTGTTCGCTCGCAAAGCCAAGTTGTTTCTATGTTTTGAATGTCGATTCTGAGCGTAACCGGAAATTTTGTACCCAGAAGATTATCTAACCAAAAATCGTAACCGTCGGCAATACCAGCGATTCTAGCGCGCATGGCAAGGCTGTGAAAAACAAACAATGCGCAAAAGCGAATAAAATGCAAACGCGCACGTGGTATTTTCTGTCCAAAAAAATATTTACAAAACACTTGCAAATTGAACTACAACTTGAACCGGCAGAATACCAAAACGGTGTAAAAGTTTCCAAGTTATTTGTTCGCCGGTAAAACGAAGGTTGTTACCACTCTAGAATTGGCCTGTAAATATTAAATTAAATATCCCCCAAGCTGGGACAAAGAGAAGAAAGCTGGAATTGATTTGTTGAAATGCTTCATGCATAGAAATAATGATTTAAATCTTCGAAAACCTGAAAACACCAGCATATCACGAATTTGTGCATTTTCTCACGAAGCAGTTTCTTTATTTTTTTCAAACTTAAAAAAAGTATACAAACTAAACCACTTTACCACTTTACTTCTGACCGAATTTACAACATAGATGAGACAGGTTTAAGTACTGTTATGGATTCTCCTAAAGTAAGAACTACTCCATTTTTATACTTCAAATAACCTTCAAGTTCTAACAACATGAATTCTATTGAGATTTTTTTATTTATTTATTTTTGTTTAAAGAAAATAGTATAGATTACAATGTATGTACTTACAGACTACTTGAAAATGTACTTAAAACTAGAGACCTTTGCAATACCATCAAAAACTTACAACGCTCAACAAAGATTTGAAGGCAGTCTTAGGCAAAGAAAAATCAATGGCTAAAGAATTTGAAATAGTGTTGAACTCCTTCATTGCTCTTGAGATGGAAGCGTTAGAGGCATAAATGGTCCGGACGCAGTCAATATAAAACATATCCCAATTACGAAGTAATCTTGGGGGAGTATGGAGAAAAATTTTCTCGAGTAGACATGGTGAATCAATGACACCGTTAATAATGTCATAGACAAAAGTGAGCGAAAGAATGGTTCTCCTACTTCGAAGTGATTGGAGACTAATGAGTGCACATCTGGCATTGTAAGAGGGAATCGGCTCAGAAAAGTTCAGAGACCTCAAGCCGAACCATAAAAAGATTTTTTGGACTCGCTCAAGCCTTTTGATATGGCATTCATGATAAGGCCTCCAAATAAAACAAGCATATTCCAGCTTAGAGCGAACAAGAGACGTAAACAACAACTTAAGAGTATAAGGGTCTGTAAAATCAGAGCTAAAACGTCGAATAAAAGCCAAAACCGAGTAGGACTTAGCAATTAAAGAGGTAATATGAGTGGTAAACGAAAAATGCGAATCGAAAACTACGCCTAAGTCAGAAATCTCAGTACGTGTGGATAGGCGAGATCCACCAATATAATATGAAGTAGGAATTGTGCAACGAGACTTAGAAAAGGTTACGTGAAAGCATTTACCAATATTTAAAGGCAAATTATTTTTACGACACCAATCAGCAACATTGTTAAGATCAGACTGAATGTTTTCTGAATCAGAAGGAGTAGATACAGCTGTAAACACCTTCAGATCATCAGCATAAAGCAGAAAGTTTGAATGATTAAAGCAGCCAGAAATGTCATTATTAAAAATTACGAAGAGCAGTGGTCCCAAGATGCTACCTTGCGGTACACCAGAGGGAGCAATGAAAGGCTTGGAGTGAGTGCAGGTAGGACTTAATCCAAGACAAAAATATAGAATGAAAGCCCAGCCTGGCAAGTTTGAAAATAAGGATTGAATGACTAACTTTGTCAAACGCTTTGGAGAAATCCGTATAAACCGTATCAACTTGAACACGATTGTTGAAAGCTGTCAGACAAAATTCGGAGAAAATAGCTAAATTAGAAACAGTGGATCTACCAGGCACGAAACCATGCTGACTAAGACTAATTAATTGCTTGACAGCAAAACTCATTTTTTGTTTTACAACATACTCAAAGAGTTTAGAAATAGTAGACAATTTATCAATAGGTCTATAGTTGGCAACATTGTTTTTATTACCACTTTTAAAAATGGGCGAGATGAAAGTCAACTTCCAGGCATCAATGAACTCACCACACTCGAGAGATTTGTTAAAGATTAGAAGGTGCGGGGTGGCTAAGTCCATACAGTTTTTAAAAAGATAAGACGATAAGCCGTCAATATCTGTCTGGGAGGACGATTTGAGATTCTGGATTCCATCGACAATATCATCCAGAGAAAGAGTAAGAGCACCAAAGTTGATGGGAGAGTCCACCAGAGGGGAGGACTCAGGAACACTAACCGGCTGAGTATCAAAATTAGAGTGAAAAAAATCTGCAAAAAGATCGGCAGACTCCATAGGTGAAGAAGTATGAAGCCCATTATAAAAAACTGATGAAGGAATGCTCGAGGTAGCTTTCTTGGATTTCACATAATTCCAAAAAGCCTTAGGATTATCTTTGATACAGGATTCAAAGTTTCGAACGAAGTTACTGCGCAGTCTCTTACTCAAGGCTTTAAATTTCTTATTGTAACGGATGTACTTGATTTTGTGCATCAAAGACTTTGTGGTCTTACATTTTTTAAAAAACCTGTTCCTCAAATTCTTTAGCCGCTTGAGCCCAGTAGTATACCAGGGGATTTTGTAACACATTTTCTTCTTTCGCGGAATACTGCTAATACATATCTCAATGATAAGGCCTTTGAAAGTATTGAAACAATGTGTGAGATCATTTCCAGAAAAGAGAGCTTCCCAATCAATTAAGGATACTTTCCGAGAAACTATGTCAAAGTTCGCGCGTCGAAATAGGAAGCTAGGAACAGCATTATCTGAAACGATGCTTTCAAAGTTATAAAATTCAATATCCAAGACAAGCGGGATATGGTGAATTCCAGAACTCGACAATGGACCAAGACATTCCGATAGGGAATAATTGATGTTATCATTAATAAAAATGAGATCAAGTGTTCTTGATAACTGATTAGCGAAACTATTAATCTGGAAAAGATTCACACTTAAGAGATAGTCAGTAAAGTAAACTTCAGAGGAACTGGTAACATTTTTAGGAAGTAGAGCAAAGTTATTGTTAACATACGACCATTCGATATTTGGTAAGTTAAAGTCGCCTAATATACAAAAGTTACTACCATCCTGAGTGTGTAATAAACTAACAATATTGTCAACATGCTTTTTATATACGAAATCCATACTGGATGGAGGAATATACGAAGCGCACAGAAACAAATTGGAACTGCCTTGAACAGATACGCAAAGCTGGTCGATCAACGAATCCGAATCAGACAGGTCCACCTGCGATGACCGAAATTGGCGACGAACAGCAATTAAGACTCCACCACCTCTAGAAAGTCCAGTTTTGGAATAGTCACGATCTTTACGGTAAACATTGTATAAATTTGGATCAAAGTATTCGCCATCCAGAAAATTAGAATTGAGCCATGTTTCAATTAACACGAAGATATCATATTCCAAGTGCGAGCTCATATCAAAAAGCAAGTTGGATTTAGTCCTGAGGCCAGAGACATTTTGAAAATAAATTCTCAGATGCCTAGATATGTTAATGTCAGGCAATACTAATTGCTAAGCATCGCCACCGCGTTGTCCAACTTTCCGACGGTTTTTAAAGGGCTTAATTTTCACATTGGCCGGCCAGATCATAGGATTTAAAACTTTATCCACGAAAGCAGCCGATACACCGAGCTTGAAGTTTATACGCGTCATATCCTTAATGTCTGCCTCCTTTTTGACCAAAGGAAAACAAACTAGATCCTGATCACTAATGTCTGCGTTTTTGGAAACGAAAGAGACAAGACCAGCTGCAGTAACACTAGGCTTGAAGGAAGATACGTGAAACCATTTTCGAGAGCTAACAACATCAAGCTCAGTGTTCTCACTAACGCCGATTTTCAAATTAGAAGAGCGTGTCTTATTTTGTAGATTAACGCTTAACGAAGATTTAGGTGAGATTAAGGCATCATTGGTTTTCCCAGTGTCCACCTGTTCCTTATTAATTCGTTTATAATTTTTGCGTCTTTTACGTTGAACATTAGACCACTGTGCAGACGAGAGCGAGTTATTGTCGGCACCGGACAGCACAGGTATTGGCATCACAGAAGAATATTGAATTCCATTGTTATTGGTATTAATAGATGAAGAAATATTATTATTGCTAGCAACAGCAGATGAAGCAGCAGCACAAGAGATAGCAGAGCTGTTGTAGGTAGCAGCGGTAGATGCATATGATAGAGAACCAGTAGGTAAAGTACGAGTTTGTGTTGTTGACGGCGATAAAAAAGTAGAATCAGAACTAGCAGCGGCAGAGGCAGAGGCAGCCGAGAGAGCTACAGCATTAGAGGTTACGCCGACAGCAGCAGAGGGCAGAGAGCCATTTGATAACGTAGTAGCTATAGTACGCGTGTTTGAAACAGAGATACCGGCAGAACAAGCAGTCAAACTGGTTGAGTTTTCACTCGTGCCGATTACAGTACGATTGTTGTACCAAAAGCTGTTTTTGCTTTGTAGTTCCTTCACATCAGAAGCAAGAGAAGAAATAGCAGAAAGCAACTCATCAAAACAAAGCTTCTCTTCTAATGAGCGAATCTCGGCTTTTAACGAGTTAGACTGGACAGTGAGAGTTTGGCACTCAGCACGCAAAGAGTTTACGATATCAACCAAGCGTGAGTATTCAATTTTAAGAGCACTGATTTCCATTGGCGCCAAATCTAAAGCACGTAATTGCTTAGAAGATTCGTGAGATGACGAGGTAGGAGTATGCGAAAGCACAGAACTGTCTGAAAGTTCAAGATCATAGGTAGAGGGTGGCGAGCGTAGGGAGCTTCGCCGAGCAGCAACACACCTGTCACATATGAATTGCTTGCCAGTTTCTCTTAAACACTCAAGATCAGCTGGAAGAATATTGACACAAGCCATATGAAAAAGATCATTGCACTTTGCGCATTGCACTGTTTTATGCGATCTCTCCGTCTTATTTGCACAGACACACGGCATTTTAGAGAGCAAGACGAGCAAAACAACAACAATAAGTTAATGTCACTTAGCATAATTTGATTTGGCAAATTTTCATTAATATGGCCGAAGTTTGGCCAGCAGAATATTTATGTTTTACCGAGTCACTATCTCACATAGAAACAAATTTCACTATAAGTAGCAAAAAGTTCCTTTTATATTTTTATTAATTACACTTGAGTCAGCAATTGGATGAAAAATTTAAGATAAATTAACATTATTAAGAGAGCGGTCAAAAAACACGTCCGAGTTCTCCGAGAATACTTTCACTTTTGATTTTACACAAACAACAAGCTTGTGTTTCTGGTCTTTATATTTGAAGTATCCTGGTTCGGTACGAGCTATAGACCTATTAATAATTTTTTCTGCAGCGAAAAATTATTGTTGTTTTTTGGGTTTTTTAATAATTTTTTGTTAATTATTAAAAGTTTTTTGTTGAATGAATGAATGAATTCTAATTTTCAGTGCCAGGGATCAGTGCCAGGCTCAATAGCACTTTTATCAAACAATGGACGGATGAACTCGGAACTTTTTATAGATGTTCTTATCCACATAAAGGCTATGCGCGATGTACTATAGACGATCCCGTTCTACTTCTGATGGACAACCATGCTTCCCATTGTAGTCTAAACAGCATCATGTACAGTCAAGAAAACGGAATATGTTTACTATCTTTCCCACCCCATACCTCACACAAACTTCAGCCGCTTGATATATGAGTATTTGGACCTTTCAAGAAATTTTTGTAAGCAATTATTTAATGATTTTATGGTCAACAATCCGGGAAAGAAAATCGAAATTTCTGATATAGCAAATCTAACAAGGAATCCCTTTTCTGCGAGCTTTTTCTCCCGACAATATTATCAAAGGATTTTCAGCCACTGGCATATCTCCATATTATTCATTAATTTTTTCTGAGTCTGACTTTTCCCATTCTGAAATCGAAATAAGCTCTGATGTTACCATCGAAACTAATCAAGCAGAACGTATTGAGAATTGCTTGCCAACTGATGCTATCCGGAGGCCACCATCTGAACTGAATTGTTTTTCTCCAGAGGTTATCCGCCCGTACTGCAAGTCTAGAATATATCGCACTTGTTACGTTAAAGTGTAACAACTCAAAATTTCCAAATTTTAGTTTTATGCAAGAAAATAATGTGCAGTGGTCATCTCTACTCACTGTAAAAATCGTCCAGTGATTTGTCTAGTATTTCGTTAAAAAAACCGTTATGACTCTCTCTTTGTTTTCAGAATGACTTCTTTCGACTCACCTAAAGAGTTACATTTTTAGTTGTATCCAAGTGTTTTATCAAATTTGTTCGTTAGTGTATCACATAAGGTGTAACATTTTGAATTGTGCCTATTTATAACAAATCGTATTTATCAATTCCAGTGAGAATTTTCAGTTCAACAGAGACAACTCAAAATAATACCACTATGTATATAAAAAAAATTTCAGGAAAAGAGTAATAACTCAAAAATTAAAATGAAACAACGGTTATATTATTTTTAATGATATTTTCGTGCAATTACATTGTTTTTTCTTTGTAATATATTATTAATATTTACGGAAACAGTTTTTCGTCTCTACTGAAAATTTTCAAATTTTGAGTTGTTACACTTTAACGTAACAAGTGCGATATACAGATTCTCCAGAAAAATCACGATTAGAGGAATTGAGACAACAAAGCATTAATAAATCCAAGTTGCCAAAGCTAAAGCTTTGTAAAAAACAAAAACATTTCGCAACCCAAAAGCTAAAAAGCGAAAGATAAGTTCCACATCATTCAGTGAAGACGGTTCCTACAGCTTGGCTGATTCTAACAAATCCTTTGATTTTGGTGACGTTCTCAAGAACGAGGAAACAGCTTTGGAGGTCACTGATGGAATTCCCGTTGAAAGCGAAAGTCCCATAAATGAACATAAATCTTTAGAGGTCGAAATGAATATTAAAGAGAGTAGATTTGTGCTGGTTAAATTCACGAACAAAACGGATTTATATTTCATTGTTGTGGACGTCAGCTCAAATTGCAAATATTTTATGAACCGCAAATCGAAGACAAAAGCTTGGTTTCTGAGCAGGACATAGTGCGTACGTTGCCTACACCTGAACATCCACCAAGAACTTCCCGAACACAAAGCAAAATAAATTTTAAAGTTGATAAATGTCGGTGCCTCCCTTCAGTGTCGAAGGCTCCCAAACACTTGTCGAAGCCTCCCCTGCTGTGTATAAGTGTGTATAATTTGGAAAGCAAATGGAGGAGAAGACTAAATATCAAAGGAAAGGGTAAAATACATTCATATAAACAATAATTATGAGAGAAAGTATCCGCTCTTACTTTGGTTTCTCTAAAAAAAACGGATTTTCTCTTAACGTGCCGAAACCACCCCTTTGTACCCTAAATCACTGCTTCGCTAACTGTATCAATAGATTTGTATGGTAACAAATCTGGTATCTTTAGATTGAATTCGTTGACGTCAGCCACTCATGTTTTGTATATTATCTGTTAATACTGGGAAATATTTGGTTAATTAGAGCATCTTGCGAATCAATGCCGTACTAGACAGCTGCAGGTTATTTGACGAGTCAGATAACCTCTCGGCCTAACTTGCGCTTGCATTATTTTTACATATATTTCTCAATTAGTTTCTGCAGAGCAGTGTACCAAATCTAACCGTGTGTTTGCTGTTTTTTTGCACACGTACGTATATTGCATCTCAATCTAGCGCATGTAAAACCACATAAATCTGCTAATGTTTATGAATGACGCAAACTTTATGTATAGCTAACTATGCGCGACCCAGCCTACTACCACCTAGGCATGCGCATCAGTCCCTGACCCCCAGCATCAACTCTACTCCCCCTTCGCACTTCGCAATCCTGCAATTTAATTGCAACGGCCTAACCGGCAAAATAGCTGAGATTACAAACCTCATGAAGCGACACAATATCAAAATCGCTGCTATTCAGGAGACAAAGCTCGGTGGAAGGTCAACTCTTCTGACCAGAAACGGGTACAATGTACACCGTTGTGATCGTGCGAGAGGGCTTGGGGGTGGTCTTGCATTCATCACGCATCAAACTGTGCAGTACCGGGACACCACCTTAGAACGTCAAGGTATGGTTGTCCGGTCAGGCGATGTCGACTTGGAAATCATAAACGTATATATACCTCCTGTCACCTGCTGTCCCAGGGATTATCACCCTGACATTCGTGCGTTACTCAGGGGTGAGAACCGTGTTATCCTTGGTGACTTTAACGCACACCACGACCTGTGGCACTCCAGCTTACAGGCCGATGGTAGGGGGCAGGAGCTGGCTGACCAAATAGACGATTCGACGTTCTGCACAGTTAATGGGGATGCCCCCACTAGAGTGGCGGTAAACTGCTCTAGCTCGCCGGATATCACCATAGTCAGCGCAGGTCTTATAAACTGCGTTGACTGGCGACCGATGCTGACGCTTGCTTCGGATCACCTTCCCATTGCGCTCTCTATTGATCGCCCCACCGACTCTGTCACTTCTGACAATCGCACCTTTGTTAACTTTAACAAAACCGACTGGGAAAGTTTCTTAACATCTACAGAGAGCGCCTTCGCTGCTCTCCCCACTCCGTCTGACGTACGAGAAGGGGAAAAGGCGTTTCGTATGGCCCTAGTTTCAGCCTCCCGTCAACACATTCCGTCAGGTAGAATAAAGGAAGTACGCCCATTCTTCCCCGCAGAGGCAGCGGCCCTGGCAAATGAACGTGACCATATTAGACGCCTTGACCCTACGGATCCCCAAATTAGGGATCTTAATGCGGAAATCAGACGCCTAGTAGATAAACACAAACGCGCTAAGTGGGAAGAGCACCTAAGGTCTTATAACCTCTCGGCTGGGGTTGGAAAATTATGGTCGACGGTGAAATCTTTGTCCAACCCGACTAAAACCAACGACAAAATATCCATCGCCTTCGGCGATAAGGTTCAGTCGAAACCTAAACGATGCGCGAGCGCTTTCTGCCGACAGTTTGTAATGCATCCTCCGTTGGACAAAGAAATTCGCCGAGCCACCAGGGAAGCGCATAAACCCAAAAACAGCGATGCGCCCATTGCCATCTCCACAACCGAAGTACAAGAGGCAATACGGAGATCTAAGAACACCAAGTACATAGGCCCCGATGGCATCTCCATGCTGATGCTAAAACACCTCGGCGACGAAGGCATAAGATATTTAACACACATTTTCAACCTTTCCTTGTCCACCTTTGTCATTCCTGAAAGATGGAGACAGGCAAAGGTGGTCCCACTATTAAAGCCTGGCAAGCCAGCTGCCGTAGGGGAGTCATATCCCCGATATCACTTCTCTCGCCAGTAGTGAAAGTGTTGGAATCCATCTTATTACCATATAGGGATGGCCAAAGTTGAAAAAAAACCGGTTTGTGATTAATCGCGGTTTTTTATTCCGGTTTTAAACCGCTTTTAAAACCGGAAACGAAAAAACCGGTTTTTCGAAAAACCGGCACAATTTTAAACTTCGAAAAGAAACTTTATAGAAATACAACAATGTAGATACTTACTATAGGGTCCTTCTCTCTAAATTTTTAAAAGAACTCAAGAAGTTTTAATTCAACAAATATTTATTTTTCAGTTCAAGTTAATACAGTTAAATCAAATTTGTAAAAGTGAAAAATTCTGAAAAAGGCAATACTTTTTTGTAGTAATATATATATATAAATGTGGGTGCTTGAATTCAAAAAAGGCCCAATACACCTGTTTTCAAAAACTTGTCTGGAATTGATGGCTGAATATCAACAGTTCTGACTTCTTCATTCGAATTAGAATCATCGCACCACAACACATTATCGGAGCTCTTGTTGGTGTTACAAGGTAAATAATTTCTATCCCAACCGGCATGATTGTGCTGGAGGTGTCCTTTTAAGTTGGACGTGTCACCTCCCAGTTCCACACAGCTTGCATATAACTTCTTTATTCCCTTTTTCATCAAAATATTGCCAAAGAGGTCTTTTTTAGATGCGGGGCCATCACTTTAGCGAAAAATAATTCAATATTTACAATTCAATGGAATGGAAGTCGATAGTTCGGTTTTCGGTTTTTTTGAGAAAACATCGATTAAAGACAGTTGCGATAAAAAGATCGAAAAAACCGAAACCGCGAATAGAAAAAACCGGTTTTCTTAAACACCGATCTTTTTTGGCCATTCCTATTACCATATTTCACCGCTAATTTGCGACTCGCCGAACATCAGCATGGTTTCCGCAAAAACCACAGCACTACCACCGCGCTGAACGCCATTACCACTCAGATAGGGGACGGACTAAACCAAAAGCGTCCAAGCCACAGGACAGTGCTAGTTGCGCTTGATTTGGCCAAAGCCTTTGACACGGTCAATCATGCTCGACTATTGAAAGACCTGGAAGATTCGTCCCTTCCCCCCTGTCTTAAACGTTGGACTGCCAATTATCTGAGTGGTCGTCAATCGTCGGTAGAATTCAGAGGCGCCCGATCAAAACCCAGAATAGTTAAACAAGGGGTGCCACAGGGTGGTGTCCTATCCCCGTTTCTATTTAACTATTATATATCGAAACTTCCCCCCCCACCAGAGGGTGTCTCGATCGTCTCTTACGCCGATGATTGTACGATTCTGGCAACGGGCCCCTCCGTTGAAGAACTCTGCTCTCGCATAAACTCGTACCTCCCAGCCGTGTCGGAATTTTTCGCTGGTAGAAACCTGGCATTGTCACCGAATAAGTCCTCGGCTACCTTATTTACGACGTGGACAACGCATGTGAACATGGAATTAGACGTCTACGTTGATAGTGTTAAGCTACCAACTGTCTCACACCCCAAAATCTTAGGGGTAACGTTTGATAACGTGTTCAAATACGGCGCTCATGTTACCGCAATTGTCAATAAAGTCCAAAGCCGTAACAAAATCCTCAAGTCGCTAGCTGGCAGCACTTGGGGCAAAGACAAAGAAACGTTACTAGCTACATACAAAGCAATTGGTCAGCCGGTACTGAGCTACGCGACGCCTATATGGTCGTCGGGGCTGGCTGACACACACTGGACGAGGCTTCAGGTCTGCCAGAATACCGCCCTTCGAACCGCCACTGGGTGTCTTCTTATGTCTCCTGAGCACCACCTTCACAATGAAGCGAAAATGCTCGCCGTTAAAGAGCATACCGAAATGCTGACCAGGCAATTCCTATTCAACTGTTGCAAACCGCAGCACGCGAACGGACGCCTGGTCAACGAAAATCCGCCCCCCAGGAGGATAAGAGGCCACCTACGCAAACACTTCGATGAGATCCGGCACCTGATTTCCACGCCGTTTGATCCTAAGGTGCACCGGCAGGCCCTCACCCTTATCCACACCGATTCGGTAAATTCCTATGTCAGCTCTATTCCAGCGAACGCCGTTCTTCAGGCAACAACTCCACCCGTTGCCGAAGAGGAGCGCGGGCTGCCTAGGGAGACTAGAGTGATGCTGGCCCAACTCCGGTCTGGATATTGTAATAGGTTAAACTCTTACCTATCCAGACTGAACCCCGACTTGCCTAATGTTTGTCCGGCATGTGGCTTGTCCCCCCATAATACTAACCACCTTTTCGTCTGCTCAGCTGAGCCTACTCTTCTAACACCCATATCCCTCTGGTCCGCCCCTGTCGAAGCCGCTAGGTTTCTAGGACTTCCGTTAGAAGAGCCTGATGACATTATTGGGTAGATACGGACTACCTAGGCAGGGCTACGTGGCGTTACAACAACAACAACAACATGAAAAGACAATTGTTTGTATTATTAGATTTGTTTTTTATTGTTTAATATAAGTCAAAATTGTACAATTTTCACGATCACAATAATCAGTAAATTCTTCAAATACTTTCTATCAGTAAACATTTGCTAAAGTATAATTTTATTCCATTTGCCTAAAGGTTCCTTGATTTGCTCGTCCCTCTGAAAGTATAAAAATTTGGTGTATAAATATTCAAAGCAGTACTTCACTTGTTAAATAACAATTATAAGCACTGTATACTTTCCTTATAAAGGCGTTTTAGTTGAAATTTCACTGTTAAACTCCTTTTTTAATTGTTTACATTTTTTAAAGACGCAGTTCCATTTTGCTCACACTTTCTAAGAAGAAGACACACAAAGAAAAAGCAAAGTTTGAAAGAAGGCTTTGTGTGTGTTAGTAATTTACAATTTTCGCTTGCATGTATTAGTGAGTGTGGTTAGGCCGGTCTAGTAGGGTGGTTTTGCAGAAATCGATCGGTAATGTTTAAAATTTGGAACTTCCTCTCTATTGAAGAGCAGCGATAACTGTAACAACTCCCCTGTAATCCCCTCGAGCGTGCTTCAATACATACATAAGTTCTTATGCATATCAAAAACAGCTTTAACCAGCAGTCCGCTAATGTCATAACGACATGGTAGAAAAAGTAAACCACAGCCCAATTTTGCTTCAAGTAAATGTACAGCACCTTTTTCAGCGCCAGTATTTTCCGATGTTTTATCAAATGCAACGACTTCAATCAAATTATTAATTTTCCACTTACATACATAAAAAACTACTAATAGCTTCAGATATTATTTCACCCCGAGATTCTTCAATACCAATTCGTTTTTCTACGTTTTTTGATGTTATATAATATTACCGAGAGTGTTGCGGTGTTTCCGATTACTGATGAAGCTAATTTTTCCTCTAGACATTAAACCTCCTATTTGTGATTGGCAATCACCGTCGGGAGTGGAATATTCCATTTCTGATTAATTTTCACTCAAGAAGTCTCTTTCTAATTCGAATGAACCTAGGTAAATGATAAACAGAGATGACCTAGTAAATGATAAACAGATATGACCTAGTAAATGATAAACAGATATGACTTAAAATGTCAGTTGTGTTCTTATTAACAACTTACTTTCTGCTTGCAACTCTTCTTGTTTTTTTTTTCGTCTTTCCTCTTCATTTAATCTTTTGGATTTGCGTTTTCGTTTTCGCTCTTTGACAATCAGAAACAGTCACAGACTACAGGAAATTACAGGAAAGTGATCCCGAACGCCACTTTTCTGACTGGGGAGAGCAAAAAAGAGAATAAATTGAGCTCTCTCCAGTCAGAGAGTTGCAAGATTTAGTCAGAAGATTTTTTGCTGAAAAATTAAGGTCACAAAAGGAAAGTTGTACAAGTTATCGAAAAAAGTTTGATTTTATTTTGTTTTTTATTAAACACTCTATATTAGACAACAAAACTGAAATCAATTACCTCTATCGTAAACAAATTGCCGTTGTTTAGAGTTGATCCCTTTTTAAGGCGATGGACGTCGGTTTGGTCACGGTTTCTTCTGCTCTTTGCCAATTCGATTGAAACTGTCTTTAATTTTTAATAGTTTTTGCCGTCTTTAGCAATTTTCTCTTAACGATAGCCCAATATTTTTCAATGGGTAGCAATTGTGGGCAGTTTGGTGGGTTGTGGTCCCTTTGAACAATATGTACTCCGTTATTTTCATACCAGCTCATAGCCAAATGGCTATAGCGACACGACGCTAAGTCAGGCCAGACGAGAACGGAAGTCTTAATTTGCTTTATCAGGGGCAGCAAACGTTTTTCCAAACAAACCTTAATGTACATATATTTCCTGATTTATGCTGCCTGAGGTTATGAAGGTTTTGCTTTTCATACCACACTGACATATGGCTTGCCAGACCATATATTTTTTAGGAAACTTGTCCAACATTTTCAGCTTGAAGTTACTTGTAACACCTCCTCTCCTTGCTGCAGTATAAAACTCAGTGCCTTGGATCTGTTTAAAGTCTGCTTTGACAGACTTTCGTCTACTACACATCCATATTTGTGGATATCTTGGTGGTATAATTTTCGCGCACGTATTTTGGCACTCTTATTTTGTTTGTCATTTCGATTTGGTGCTACGATCTTCTTGTATGATTTTAAACCTTCCCTTTTGAGCACTTTTTGGACATATGCCTTCGACATATGAACCTTTTTTGCGGCATCCCGATGAGAAAGACCAGGAGTTTTTGAAATAATGATACCACTTCCTTGGCCTTTGTCTCCGACACACATCCTTTTTTTCTTCCACTACCAGGCCTTGGCTTCACCGATAAGGTTTTTGATATTACACTGTGAGACATTTGAGGATTTTCCATTTTTTTGGCCACAATTTTATAGCGAGCTCACAATTCAACGTCGACATTTTTAACAATTGTGAAAAGCAAATACGTGGAAATAATAATGACAGAAAACACTACGAAAGTGCATAATCACCTATTATCCGCAGAAAATTTTACGCAAGTTATGAGTAAACAAAATCTACTACCTTTTTTCGTGTCCAATCTTTACTTCTGGTAAAACTGTCAAACGATCATCTCTTTGGCAATTTACTTCTCTCCAGGAACAGTGGTACTCATTTCTGGCAACATTTTTATCAGAACGTTAAGAGCTGTGTGAAAAAAATGATTCAAACGTTCAATTATTTCTTGTAGGGATGTGAATGTTTGTATGCGTGTGTGCGGAAATTGACAGTTTTTACATTTTTTACTAGAAGGCAAAAAAAAAAAACGATGAAACTTAAAAAAATATGAAAAATTTGCGTAATTTCGCCACTTTTTGCCATTTTTCGGCTCGATTTGGGCCACGTAAACGTCATCTGAATGCTTCAAAAGTAACTTCCTATTAATTTTTGTACCCAACCTCACATTTTACTGTGCGAATAACTTTGGTTTTCGAGAAAAAGTTAATAAGGGCCACTCTAATGTACATGCCATCTATATTTGCAGGTTATACTATTTTGCAAAATTCTTCAGAAGTTCGTAGCTGCTCAGTGTCCTAACTCAGAAGTGGTATGTGCGGTTTTGAACCTACTGCGAACCGAGATGGTAACACGTTTCTCTAAAATCGAAGACAATTGTTTGTATTCAGAGAGTGCAATATTAGACCCTCGATTCAAGAAGCGTGGTTTTAGAAACGAGGATACATACAACTAGTAAGGAAGTCTAAGTTCGGGTGTAACCGAACATTAAATACCTAGTAGTGATCTGTTTTGGTATCCTTATTTACTCAGGTCTATTTTAATACATGCCTGAAAATTTGTTATAAAGGCAACTGATTGTTTTCGATAAAAACATTTCTATTGTAAGTGGTAAATTAAACTATCACTAAATAACAAAATATAAATAGCTTTCCCCATGTTCATGAAAGGTATGAAAATAAAAAAAAAATTAATAAAAAAAGGCAGTAGGGTGTTAAATACTTGTACGTATATTTTGCGTGTTTGCTATCCGATTTGCGATTTTGGCAGGAGTATACTATATACTATTGGGAAGCACCTCACTAACTTTCATTTAAATACCTTCTTGAAATTTCAAGCAATTGCTTTTGAAAATAGCTGACCTTTTATGCTAAAAAGTGGGCGGCGCCACGCCTACTTCACCAAACTCCACAACATTTTTATACAGTTTAGTTTTGCTTAAAAAGCTTATTATGTGTGTAAAATCTTATTTATATAACTTATACAATTATGGAAATATCGCGATTTTAATTTTACGAAGACATTTTTTAGAACTGTGTTCAAAAAGTGGGCGTGTCCGTTCACCGATTTTGTTTATTTTTACAGCAAAGAGTTAGCTTGATATGTTGAACACTTTCTCTAAATATCGTTTCAATAAGTCAATTTTTACCGGAGTTATGGCATGAAAAGTTTTTTGGAATAATCCCCCATAAAGGGGCGGGGCCACGCCCATTTTCCAAAAATTTTGAGCTTTTGACTTTCTTTGCCCACGAACACTTTAGAGGTGAAATAGAAATGATATACAAGTAGTTTAAGCAAAGTTATAGCATATTCAATATATCTATGCTCCTTTTCAAAATCTTTCGTATAAAATTGGGCGTGGACCTAACCCGATTTCAATAATTTTTTTTCGAAATATTGCTTGTATTAATATAAATATGTGTGCTGAATTTTATTTTGCTATCTTGAGCGGTTTTTGATTTATGACTAATAATATTTCCAAATTTGACTTAATCAAAAGTGGGCGGTGCCACGCCCCTTTTTAAAAATTTCTTCAAAAATTTATTTTTTGCCTTAACGCTAAAGTGCACACCAAATTTTATCCTCATAGGTGTATTATGTACTGAATAATCACTCTTTTTGTATTTTTGAAAATATTATATATATAGAAAGAGGGCGTGGCTTTTAACCGATTTTGCCTATTTTCAATAGCGCTCGGAGATAAGTGAAAAGGAACCTACATACCAAATTTCATTGAGATATCTCAAGATTTACTCAAGTTATCGTGTTTACAGACGGACGGACGGACGGACGGACGGACATGGCTCAATCAATTTCTCTTTTCCTCCTGAACATTTTGATATATATAAGTCAATATCTATCTCGATTCTGTTATGCCGTTACATACTACCGTTAGGCCAATGAAGTTAATATACCTTGTGTGCGAAGCACTACTAGGTATAAAAAAGCTTTAGATGAATGAAAAGAAACTTGCAGCTGTACAGCAAACAGAAAGTCCGTTGGTTAAAGAAGTTGAAATATTTCAACCACATTGAAACAATGTTAAGGCGGATCAAAGTATTTGGAATGAATACGACACAGAATTTCTTTCAGTAACAAAGTCGACAAACAATACCGTAGCATCAAAACTTGAGCTTGATAAATAGTTAATCGAGGAATATATTAATAGAAAAGACGACCCCTTAAAATGGTGGTGTGAGCGGAAAATGATATATCCTCGGCTTTATACCTATGCTTTGAAACGCCTTTGTATTGTTGTAACTTCTGTCCCATGCGAAAGGATTTTTTCAGTAGCTGGCCAAATTATTACAGACCGAAGATCTCTTTTATTGCCGGAAAAACTGTCATATCTTACATTTTTACATAATAATATGTAAAAAACTTAGTTAAAACTAGTAAGGAAGTCTAAGTTCGGGTGTAACCGAACATTAAATACCTAGTAGTGATCTGTTTTGGTATCCTAATTTACTCAGGTCTATTTTAATACATACCTGAAAATTTGTTATAAAGGCAACTGATTGTTTTCGATAAAAACACTTCTGTTGTGAGTGGTAAATTAAATTATTACTAAATAACAAAATATAAATACCTTTCCTCATGTTCATGAAAGGTATGAAAATAAAAAAAATTTAAAAATATACTTCTGTACTAGAATAATTACTCTATTCACTTTTAAACCCCCTGTTAGGAAATTAGCATTAATTGCAAAATAAAAACACGAAAGAATAAAACTAAATAATATTTCACACTGAGAGAAGATATTGGTAGTCGCTAATCAATTATCAGAGCAAGTCTGAGAGGTCACAACTAAATTCCTGCAACGGTTCACTCATTTGGCGCATTAAGAAACTCGAGAAAAATTATCAGACTTGCTCTGCATAAGATCAACTTAGCATCTCATCTACATAGCATGTTTTCGAGTTATGAATACAGCGGACGAAAATCGTAAAAATGAGTGTCTCTCGTTATGGTAGTCACGGTTGCCATAAGTTTAACCAAAAAAATGACCAAGAAGTTAAAAAAACTTACTAAAAATTACCAAGCAGTACACAACGCAGTCGTATTAAATTATCAGAGAAAGTAACAATTAAATTCTACTTATACTTGTCAGGGGATAAAAGTTTAAAAGTCAAAGTCCGGTTGGTATGCTGTTGAAAAGAAAATGCTCAAGAAATATTTTCAATTATTTTTGTTTTGACGTTCCGTTCTGCATGTTGAATAAATCCAATTTATATGAATTTCAATGTTATTTTATTATATTTTTTGTTTTTATTTTTCCGAAGCTTCAGTTTTTCTTCTAGAAACAAAGCGACAAATATTTACTTCTTGCCAAAGCCGGAGTTGCGCAGGACGCTTTTTTGAAAAATTTTCCAGAAATTAGCAGTAGAAAAGTAGAAGAGGTTCTGACACAAGAAGTAACTCCTGAAGATTTAAAACTTTTTGGGGCTACATATACACCTAGACCAGTATGTCTGCGTTCAAAGTGTTGTTTGGAATTTCCAGTAAGATTAACTTCCTTTGACTAATTTAATTATTTTTGTATGAAAGAATGTGTAAAAACACAATAAAAATACTGCAACTCAAAGTTAAGAACTTTGTGGAAA
The DNA here is from genome assembly GCA_951509765.1 of Sphenella marginata. Lineage (NCBI taxonomy): Eukaryota > Metazoa > Arthropoda > Insecta > Diptera > Tephritidae > Sphenella > Sphenella marginata. Next base: position 103,522,929 of record OX608078.1, read on the forward strand.
ATTCATGAAAATTCAAGTAAACTCGAAAAATTTTCATCAAAATTTCTACATTTTTAGTAAAAATTTTTAGAGTTTTATCGAGTATGCAGTTTTGTGGCCCTTTCAATTAAAGTGAGCAAAGATACCAATCTTAAGGCGCTAGAAGAATTACTCGATTTTTGACAATTTTTTTCTCTAGCCAAGTGCATTATCTTCCATACAAATTTATAAGCGTAATATTTTTATATTGAAGAAAATGCTCTTGGTCGGCTCTTGACAATTTAACGGACTACAAAACTGCAAACTCGAAAATACTTAATCAAATTTTACCTGAAAGTTAGAAATTTTCATGAGTTTTCCACAAAGTTCTTAACTTTGAGTTGAAGTATTTTTATTGTGTATTTACACATACTATCATTCAAAAATAATGAAATTAGTCTAAAGAAGTTAATTTTACTGGACATTGTAAAAAAACCCTTTGAACGCAGACATACTGGTCTAGGTGTATGACCAAACCAAATTTGGTTTAGGATTACGGTTACGCCGGTTGTCATAGAAATGCGCCTAATAAAAATTATTTAAATTTTAAACCGAAAATGTTAACAATTTTTTATTTTTTTTTTAAATGTTTGGACTCGAACTGACGTGCGCCAAATCAGTGCGCAATGCTCTACCTACTGAGCTTCGGCGCACTCATGAATTTTGTGCGAAAAGTGCACATATTCGCTGCGTATACGACTTTTGTTGTATTTTTGTTTATCCCAGTTAAGTTTTAATTAAAAAAAAAACCGGCAGAAATTTAGAATTTGTGTCGGTAATTGAAAGGTTTGGAATTTACTACCAAAAAGTTTTAAAAATTGTGTAAAGTTGTTAGATTTCAAATAAATATAAGTATAAATATGTAATATGTAAAAATATAAATATGTATGTGGGTATTTACAGGTAATTCTTATTTACTGACACTTTGGTCAAAACCCCCCCCCGAAATTTTTTTCTGGCTACGCGCCTGCAGTAGGGTGTTAATACAGGTAGTTTAAGCAAAGTTATAGCATATTCAATATATCTATGATCCTTTTCAAAATCTTTCGTATAAAATTGGTCGTGAACCTACCCCGATTTCGCTAATTTTTTTTTCGAAATATTGCCTGTATTAATATATATATGTGTGCTGAATTCTATTTTGCTATCTTGAGCGGTTTTTGATTTATGATTAATAATATTTCCAAACTTGACTATATCAAAAGTGGGCGGTACCACGCCCCTTTTTGAAAATTTCTTCAAAAATGTATTTGTTGCCTTAACGCTAAAGTGCACACCAAATATTATCCTCATAGGTGTATTATGTACTGAATAATCACTCTTTTTGTATTTTCGAAAATATTATATATATAGAAAGAGGGCGTGGCTTTTAACCGATTTTGCCTATTTTCAATAGCGCTCGGAGATAAGTGAAAAGGAACCTACATACCAAATTTCATTGAGATATCTCAAGATTTACTCAAGTTATCGTGTTCACAGACGGACGGACGGACGGACGGACGGACGGACATGGCTCAATCAATTTCTCTTTTCCTCCTGAACATTTTGATATATATAAGTCAATATCTATCTCGATTCGTTTATGCCGTTACATACTACCGTTAGGCGAATGAAGTTAATATACCTTGTGTGCGAAGCACTACTAGGTATAAAAACAGGAGGAAAAGTTCGCATATAGCTGAAAGTTTGCAGATACATATATTGGAGTTTTACGAACTATTTTTTTTATATTGAAGTCCCAAAGTGTTGATTAATATGTGTATTAAAGTTGAACATTTTTATTTAAATATTCTAAGTTTCTGTCTCTACTTTTTTCGCCTTTAGGGATCTTCCGAGATTCTTAAAACTGCTTAGGGTAAGGTAAATTTCCATAATTTCGTGGTACTAAGGAATTTTCTGACTTTCTACCTCTCTTGCGTAAAAACGGATGAAGGAAAACTAAAAAAGTAAATTTTTCCCATTGAGTTGATCTATTAAGATAGCTTTCCATTTAATTTCAAACAAAACTAACAAATGTTTTATTTTATATAAATAAAAATGTGTGAGAACCTCAAATGTCCCTAATTTCGTGGTATTTGGTTAAACTCTAATTTTATGGAAAATGAAAGTTATTTTAAACGCAAATTCCTAAAATTTATTTATTAAAATTTATGTTCAAAAATTTAAAATTTTAAATAATTTTTTTATTGTTATTGTATTTATGAAAAGAAAGCGTTTTAAGACCAAGTAAGTATTAATTTGCTTAGTACTTAGTAATCAATTGATTAGACGGATTGTTTAATTGTTAATGATTACTTCAATTGGTTTTTGAGAAAAGGCAATTAGTAATTGATTGCGATTGAAAAAATCAAAAAAAAAAACCAATAAAAAAAAATTTATTTAACTGATGTAATTTGTTACTTTTCTCAAAATTTCTTTTATTTATTATTACTAAAAATGTTTTGTTTTTTAATTTTTGTGTTTTTTTGGTCTTTTCAGTTTTTTTTATTTTAAAAAAAATAAATAATTAAAAAAAAATAGTTTTAAAACAAAAATAAACAATAAAAAAAATTAGTTCAATTGATGTAGCTTATTGTTTTTTATTATTTCAAAAAATGTTTTTTTTTAATTTTTTGGTATATTTTTAATTTATTGGTATTTTTTTAATTTTTTGATTTTTTTTTAAATTTAATTTGGTTTTTTATACTTTTTTTTAATTTTTTGGTTTCTTGTTAACAATGTATCTAAATGCGCAGTATACCACGAAATTAGGGGCATGCGATAAAATTGATGTAGGTAATTTCGTGGTATCGCTTTAAGCGTTAATATGAGTTTTACATTTAAATTTTTTTGTTCATTATCGCTATTCATTCATAACAAAAGCAAAAAAGTATAAATCTTGGCATATTTTTTTAAATTAAATGAAAAATTATTGAATAAACAAAAGTTCTATAATGCCATTATTTCGTTAAAACACAAGCACAAGCAGAGCTTTTCGATTAAAATATTAACGAATGGGTTAATAAAAGTGTACCACGAAATTACGTCAAAATCTTCCTCAGTTTTAAAAAAAACTCGCCAAATTTCTTGTTTGAAAGAAAAAATCGAAATACCTACCACGAAATAACGTACTACCACGAAATTATGGACATTTACCTTATATGGTAAGTTGATATTTCATACAAACTTATGTACTTATATGTATGAGGATACTACTGTATATTCAAAGTAAAAATTACGACAGCCTATCAGAATTTATTGAGAATCACTTAGCCCATATTACAGAAAGGCGCATAAATACCACGAATCTCGTCCATCATTTGGAATCGGACCTGGGTAATTTTGTTGTTTTTTGCAAATATTTTCCAATCTAGTAGAAAACATTGGTTCTCCGGAGACGGATTCGCATTCCTGGGACCGAGACACCTCGAACTACATTTTTGAGCTTGGCTTAGTTATCGGTGGCGGTAGTAAATAATTACCTAAGGTGCACCTTATATGGTTATATTTTACATTCAGCGTAAAGCACATCCAAAAATATTGGGAGGGGTATCAAAAGACACGTTTTTACCTCTGTAACAGTAATTTTGGACCCGTATTTGTAGTTACGTACGGTCGTATAGAATTACCATTACTTTTTATATTTATTATCCCCTTTCGGATTATTGATACTAACGACAAGGCGCGTATTTCGATACCTCTGCCAATATTTTTGGACGTGCTTTATCAGTTCACGCTGAATGTAAAGCATTATCACTTATTTTGTTAGTTGAATACAACTATGAATACGTCATATGAACTAATCACTTTGTTGGAATATCGTAAAACACTAGTGAACAATGGGAACAACGAGCAATGCGACACGAACAACATTGAAAAATGTTACCTAGAAATATGAAAATAACAAATGAACAAAAAGAACAACTTGTTCGTTCATTAGACAAAGAACAAAACAACGAATACTCTAAAATGAACTAGAATGCCCAACTCTACTTTAATTTACTTATGGAACAGATTCAAGCGAGCACAGAAGATAATCATAAACATGACAATACGTTGATGCCATACATTCCATTTACTATACACTCGAAGCCTAAGGTGGGTGAACTCAGTTTTGTTTTCTTATGTAGAAACTATTTATGTACCTAATTTTATGATATCCCTAATGTACTCATACGCACTAATTGTATCCAAACGTTGCACGCCCTCTTTGCCTCACGCACAATTAATTTAAATGGCCAACTGAACGCCAAATTCCGCAATCACTTGACGTTAATATATGTACATATATACATATGTACTACTTCAATGAAAAGACAATTTTTTAATATAATAAAAAATTCAGTTATTAATCAGTCAACTTTTTTACGAGTTAAACTAACAAAAATAAAGATTATTATAAAACTTAAAACAATTCAGGTGCTTTATTTTGTTTTTAATAACACTGGTTTACAGCCAAAATGCACCAGAGATGCCATAGTGAAATTCCTATGTAAAATCACCTCCTTATTCCGAAAATCAAGGTTATTTTTACGTGAATGGTACCGTTTTTGAGATATTTACGATTTACCGTTATTTCAAAAAACAAAAAAGATGGCTCCACTTAATCGTGCATATCTCAAGAACAAATTGAGCTATTCGAAAACGGTTTAAAAATTTGAAAGCTTATAAAATTTACTATAATCAGTACATACAACACTTTTTGCTAGGTCCTGCAGATAGTGAACAATCATTTCGGATTTTTAAAATTTTTTTGTAAAAATTTTTGTAAATTACACTGGTTTACAGCCAAAATTCACCAGAGACGCCATAGTGAAATTCCTATGTAAAATCACCTCCTAATTCCGAAAGTCAAGGTTATTTTTACTTGAATGGTGCCGTTTTTGAGATATTTACGATTTACCGTTATTTGAAAAAACAAAAAAGATGGCTCCACTTAATCGTATATATCTCAAGAACAAATTGAGCTATTCGAAATTTTTTGAAAGCTTATAAAATTTACTATAATCAGTACATACAACACTTTTTGCTAGGTCCTGCAGATTCAAACATAGTGAACAATCATTACGGATTTTAAAAATTTTTTTTGTAAAAATATAAAAAAAATTGTACTTTGCGAGGAAGCATCTCGAAAACCTTTTGTGTTTTTGCAGATATTTTTTCTCCTCTCTAAGCTCTGTTTTATTACAAAAAAACAAGCTATCAGTGAACAAAATCGATGAACTAATACAAAAGTTATAAGCATTCAAGTAAATATATCCATTTAATACTTAAGTACCCTACAAATAATAGCATATGTACATATGGTTCTGTCTTAACTCTATGATCTTATTTTATAATTGAAAAAGTTATGTGTCTTGGTTTGACGCTTATTTAGATTAGGAACGGTTTCTCTTATGAGAAACCAACAGTAGTCGCCCATCATAGCGACATCCCAGAATCCTTGATACCGTCTTTCAATCACTTTCGTTTGCTGGTGAAACCTTCGCCATGCTCGTCACTTTCGTCGCCAAGATTTTGCGGGAAAAAATTTAAGTGGGAGTGTAAGAAATGAATTTTTGAAGACATATTTACTCCTGAAAGAAAACAAAAAAGTAAATTAAATAAATACATAAGTGACACATTAGTATATAATTTTCTTAGGCTGGATTTATCTTTCAATTCAGAACAAATTTTTTGTTTATATTTTTCCCGTTCTTGTTTGTTCGGAACTGGACGATGAATTCAGATTTATGGCTATATATTCTCAGTTAAATTTTTGTAATATATAATTTATTATAATATGTTTTTTATTTACCCATTTCCGCATAGTTTTTGATTAAGTCGTTCACTATCATCTCGTAGTTAGGACTTTTGTGTTTGCCTAAAAAAGAAGTAACGACCTTTTCAAAAGAATCCCACGCTGCTGCCTCCACTGGTGACAATAGTTCTTTGAAATGGTTATTGGTCATCATTTTCCTTATATGCGGTCCCACAAAAATTCCTTCCTTTATTTTTGCTTCTGAAATCTCTGGGAAGATTGTCTTCAAATGATGAAAAGCTTCGCTTTCTTTGTCCAAAGCCTTCACAAAGTTTTTGATAAGGCCGAGCTTGATGTGGAGCGGAGGTAGAATTATGTTTTCCTTCTTTATAAGTGGAGAGTATTTTATGTTATCTGCCCCAACATGAAACTCGATTCGTTCTGGCCAATCCTTTATGATGTAGTGGTCTTGACGAGCTGGGCTATCCCATTTGCATAGAAAGCAACAGTATATTGTGTATCCACTTTGTAGACCACATAGCATTCCAACGACTTTAAGATCGGCACATATTTTCCAATCATGTTCTTTGTATTTGATTAACTTGAGCAATTTTTGCATTATCTCATATGTTTCCTTCATATTTACTGCATGCGCGATCGGGATAGATGGCTTTTGGTTGCCAATATGCAATAATACGGCCTTTAAACTTAATTTATTGCCGTCTATGAACAATCGCCACTCTTTTGAATCATATGGTTCTCCAAATTGTTTGAATAGACCAGCAATGTCTTTGCAGTAACAAACACTGTCTTCCTTCGTATAGTACTTGGAAAATTCGTCGTGACGAGTTCTATAATATGTTACCTTAACATCGGATGAAACAAATTTAAATTGTTGCATTCGAGAGGCGTGTAGTTCGGCCTTTTCCTTTGACAATTCCAAATCCCTTATCAAATCATTGAGTTGCGCTTGTGACAAAGAATTTCTTTCGTTTTCCGTTTGAAATTCAGTACAACATGATGCCGCGTAATCAGATACTACTGTTGACAATGAAACTGGAGCCGGAACTAAAGTTAAATTTGATTCTGGCAATGTCGCTTCTGTTGAAATTAGTTCTGGTAATGACACTGTAGATACGCTCGCATAGGTTACTTTACTGGACTTTCCAACCCCAAGTACTTTTGTAGTACAAATATAGCAGTCCGTTGAATGGCAAGTTGGTTCCCTCCACTTCATTGGTGTAATAAATTTCACACGTCGCCTAAATAGATAGTTTCAGAAATTAGCCAGCTATGCATTAAAAGGGAAAAAATTCCTAATTTTTACAACGTACATTTTTGTTCCGGTTTTCGAAGAAATCAATTCGACTCGGCATGTGGTGCACACAGTGTTCGGTGTCCATGGTTTTTAGGCTCAATTCCAAAACACTTATAGTATGTAACTTTCAAAGGATTTAAAAAAACACACGTCTCATACTTTTAACAATAAATAGACTGCAGATGAAACAGAACATATCTGGATCATTTGTACACTCAAACTCTCGCGCCCTTTTATTCATTTTTTATTTTTAAGTAAATGACGGGTTATAAACTGCAATTATAAACTGAACAGTATCCGGCGAGCCTTGCAGATATTATGAAGGAACAAGGCGCATGTACTCTTATTTATAGTTAGATCCAGTAAAAATTCAAGCCTACCTAAACAAAAAGGTTCCCTAGTTCTACAAAGAAAAAGCTACCTGCCTCAAAAATATGCTCTTGTTTAAAATGTACCTAGGTTTGAGAAAACGACACTAACAGCTTTTTGTATCTGATAACTTTACGAAAATCTACCTGCTAACTAACTGATATACGAATACTAACACATATGTACCAGTAGGGTACTTAAGCATTAAATGGATATATTTACTTGAATGCTTATAACTTTTGTATTAGTTCATCGATTTTGTTCACTGATAGCTTGTTTTTTTTGTAATAAAACAGAGCTTAGAGGGGGGAAAATATCTGCAAAAAAACAAAAAGTTTTCGAGATGCTTCCTCGCAAATTACACATTTTTTTATGTTTTTACAAAAAAAATTTTAAAAATCCGTAAAGATTGTTCACTATGTTTGAATCTGCAGGACCTAGCAAAAAGTGTTGTATGTACTGATTATAGTAAATTTTATAAGCTTTCATTTCTCAAACCGTTTCGAATAGCTCAATTTGTTCTTGAGATATACACGATTAAGTGGAGCCATCTTTTTTGTTTTTTGAAATAACGGTAAATCGTAAATATCTCAAAAAGGGTACCATTCAAGTAAAAATAACTTTGATTTTCGGAATTAGGAGGTGATTTTACATAGGAATTTCACTATGGCGTCTCTGGTGCAGAAAAAAAGTTGGAATTTGTGATCCAGTGTTATTTGTCGCTTTATATTGGCAGCATTGACAACATTATTCCGTCTTTCACTATCCTTACAATTGAAGAAAGCCCTTCTACTTCCAGTGTATAATAAGCACACTACGCGGAGCAGCTTTGGATGTAATTAGGCGAGAACAACCATCCGATTGGGTTACGTTGTGTGAGTTGTTAGTTACTGAATTCACTGAACACATACCCATTACTACATTAATATTGTAAATTGATAACATTAGATTTAATAAGAGCGTTAAACAATTATGTGAAGATATTAATCAAGAGGTATGTAAAATAAGAGATCGCATTAAGCTAAGTAGTTTAGACAATTCTCGTGAGAATTTTCTGAATACAGAATTACAACAAATAAGTTTAAAAACTCTAAAAAGAGAATAACCAAACCATCTCACTGCTTTGATTAATATTAATTCGCCAGCTAACTTAAGAGCAGCTATACGTATTTTAAAAGAAAATGGTGAATATGAAAACGGTGGTGAATACACTCAAAGTAAAAAGCAAATCGTAAATCAAAATAAACAAACCACATACTATGAAGCTCCGAATAATTATCACACTAACGATTATCAGAGTAGCGTACCAAATTTTGCAGCATTAAATTCATATTCACCTCCGTATTCATTAGATCCTAATTTTTATTCATATCAGACCCCTTTTCCCAATAGTAGAATGCAAAATAAATTTATTTATTTCAGTCTACTGATTTATAAATCTTACAGACTAGACAAATAAACAGATTCTTATGAATTAATTAACAAATCTTAATTAAATACAGTGAACAACTTAAGTTTGAATTTATTAAAGTCGTACTACAGACAACCCAGCACACAACTATACCATCCTTACATGCAAGGGACTGTTTCGAATCAATCTCGATTGAATCAGCACAGTACCCAAACTGCTGTTCCACATACAAAGCGTACTAATTCGAACCTGTCTCGCATTAAGCGATTCGGTGCTCCAGTGCCAATGGAACAAGATGAACAAAATTTTCATTTGCAAGCCTCGGAAAACTACCAAGAATTCAATTAAATATAGAAAACAAACTATATCTATGATTTTTTAATTGATACTGGTTCGTCTGTTAGTTTAATCAAACCCAATATTATAAGAAGTAAAATTATTTCTGCTGATCCCGTAACTTTAAAAACTGTTACCGGATCAATTACAATAAATGACATGCAAGAAATGGTTGATGATAAACAGCATAAAATACAATTTTATGTTTCCAATTTTTCTAATAACCTTGATGCTTTATTGGGATGGAATGCATTGAACCAATTATGTGCAAATATCGACATTCCAAACAAAGTTATTATTTTGAATGGAGTAAAATACAACTTTGTGGACAAAGCTATTCGTAATGAGCACACTAATTTGTTAGATGCATTAACTATTAAGCAGGATTCTAAAACAAATATGTTTAGACTTGACCATTTAAACAAAGAAGAATTAGAAAATTTACAAATACTTCTAGACAAATATGATAGAATATTTTATAAAGAGGGCGAGAAATTAACATTTACAAGTTCTGTTAAACATAATATCAAAACTGGTCACGATAATCTAATTTATGTAAAATCATCGATATCCGGAAGTCCATAAAATGGAGGTTAATACGCAAATTAAAGAGATGCTAGAGCAAGAAATAATTTTTCATAGTAGTTCACCGTACTCTGCACCTATTTGGGAAGTGCCAAAAAAAATGGATGCATCGGGCATTCAAAATTGGCGGATCTTTGTAGATTATCGTAAGTTAAGCGATATAACAATCAGCGATAAGTACCCTATTCCAAATATGGGTGATATTCTTGACAAGTTGGGCAGATGTATGTATTTCACAACAATCGACTTAGCTAAGGGCTTGCATCAAATTGAGATGGACTCCGAATATCGCAGAAAGACAGCATTTTCAACTCAAAAAGGCCACTACGAGTTTCTCAGAATGCCCTTTGGATTAAAAAACTCCCCTGCCACTTTTCAGCGGCTGATGAACACGGTTCTGGATGGTTTGAATGATGTCAATTGCAGAGTCTACTTAGACGACATAATCGTTTTCAGTACATCACTGCAAGAGCATATAGAAGTTTTTGATAGGTTGGATCATGGTATAAATATAGAAGGTAAGTTCAGTTAATGACGTAGGCAGCCATATTAACCATTTGACACTAGCTGGAATTATGACATATTACTCAAAATCAAACTACCAGAGAAAAGCAACAATTCGTTTTTTTGGTACGTTTATTGAAGTGCGTGTCAGATGAAATATAATTTATTCAAAACAAATTTTTAAAATAAAAGAAAACATGAGCTGTGCGTTAAAAGATTGTGAGAACACGTTACATTATTGTAAAGGTTCTAAAATAAAATTTTTTAAATTTCCATCGATTGCCTTTGTTCGAAATCAATGGCTAATTGCTTGCGGCGTCGGGGAAGCCAGTCTCCCGACTAACCGTTTGTTTGCATTTTCAACCCAAACGACATAAACTTTTGCAAAAACAAAACTGTCTTGGCAAAGAGCGCTATACCAAACCGTTTTTCGGCCAAAGGGTAAGACAATTTTGAAAATGTATCTACATATGTAGACAAATTCATATACTCGTATATATACTTTTTAAATCATTTCAGAGCAATATCAGAGAAGAGCTTTGGGAGGTAATACCTGGAGGTTGTCAAAATGTATGTACTATAAATTCTATTATTATATTATATGTTAGCTCTAATATAAATATTGGAGCTAAACAGCATACGAGCATTGGCTCTATTTTTGTATATTAGGTTGTGGATGTTTCTGTAGTTAGATGATTAAGTCGATCGTTATTATTATTGCAAAGAATATCAATTTATTTAATTTTAATTTACCGCTTCTTCATCTAAAAGAGGAAATTTGGATTTGGAAACTCAGGATGTTGGAATCGCGCGAAAGATCACTAGAAAGTACTTCTCAACAATTAGTACACAAACCGAGTAAGTTATATCTAGTATTCAGTTGATATTTCGCTTCCCTGATTCAACAACGACGCAATTGTAAAATATAAAGTTTTGGTGAAGCAAGTTTCAATATTTGTACGCGCATACGTTATGGACGATTGGAACAACTTCGCAAGCGTGGTACACAATTTATGTGTAGAGTGTGATACCAAAATTGTAAAAAGGTTTTATTTAGGCAGAACCTTTTTAGAATAAGATACTTAAATCAAAAAATGAGAGAGGAAAAGACTTTTTATAAAAATAAGAAAATAAAAAAATGACATGGTGATTTGAATTTAATAAATGCTATTGAAAATGTACGCTTTGTTTTACTAAAAGTAATTGGTTATAGAGGTGAAGTTTAGTTTCGACTTACGACTGCAACTGCTTCGTCAAATATAATTGGTTTTAGCTGCTCCATTTACTGCAGTTTCATAAATTAGATACTGAACTTCGCAATGCGTAATAAAAACTCCCCAAAGAATTACAAAAGATTCCCATTTTTGAATTTAATCAGTGTGGCAGCGCTACTCATAATGTATACAAAATATTATACTTCAAAAATTTCCAGTATCCGTCAAAATTTTCTTAATGAATTTACCTTGAGTTCTTATACCATGGGTTGGATAAAGCTAATTTAAAAATTCAACTTAATAAATGTGAGTTTCTAAAGAAAGAAACGGAATTTCTTGGTCATATTATTACACGAAATGGAATAAAACCAAACTCCAATAAAGTAGTGTCAATACTAAAATATCCTGTTCCTAAAACTGAGAAAGAAATTAAACAATTTCTTGGTTTAGCAGGATTTTACCGAAAATTCATCAAAGATTTTTCTAGTATCACTAAACCGCTAACGGATTGTTTAAAAAAAGGTAACAAAATCGACTCAAGTAATGAAAAGTATCTGCAAGCAATAGATACAATTAAGCTACTAATCACAAGGGATCCTATATTAGCCTACCCTGATTGTAGCAAAATGTTTTTCCTTACGGCAGATGCGTCAAATAAAGCTCTTGGGGCTGTTTTAAGTTAAGATGGTCGACTCGTGTGTTATGCAAGTCGTACACTAGCTCAATTATTCAGCAACCGAAAAGGAATTGCTAGCTTTGGTATGGGCAAAAAAGTACTTTAGGCCATACATATATGGAAGAAAATTCGTTGTGTACACCGACCATCGGCCTCTGCAGCCTCAGAGGATGCACAAAATTATATAAGTATAACGGAAAGGCCTTTAAATATATTCAAACGACAATTGAAACGAATAAGAGATACCAAGTTTTCGATTAGTACAGAAAACGTATTTAAAAATTCTGTAACTACCGTAACTTACACCATACTTCATAACGAACTAATAAAAAAAATAATTAATAAATATCTACTTAATGTAAAAGTTTCTATTTTCGTTCCTAATGATAATGACTTCGTAATTTTTCAAAATATATATAAATCAACTATTCAGAATAAACCAAACTTAGTAGTTCGAGCCACAAGGTTATTAGAAAATATACTTGAATACGGTTTTGCAAATACACCTTGAAGGACTTCATCAGGGAATTGAAAAAGTGGCTAAGAGTTTTAAATCAAAATATTACTTTCCAAATTATTTGAAGGAGATTACCAAAGTGATAAATGAGTGTGAGTTATGCAACCATTGCAAAAATGATCACATCGCATGTAAAATTCCCTTTAAAGTTACACCTCCTGTCTATGAGACAAGAGAAAAATTTGTTGTTGACTTTTGGGAATGGGATAAACATCATTACTTGACTTGTAGTTATATCTATTTATTCTAAATATGCTATGGTAGAAGAAGTAAGTACGTTAAACTGGTTAGAAACGAATTGCAGTGGTGCAACCAATTGAATATTAAATTGGATGTGACCACGGGAAAAACTGGTATTGGTGATGTAGAGCGCTTGCATAAAACTTTAAATGAAAAATTAAGAATAATGAATACTTCAAATGACCAGGAACTAAAATATTTAAAAATATAGCAAACAGCTTTTACATATAATCATAATATCATGCATTCTACTAATGGGGAAAATCCTTATAATATTTTCTTTAATAAACATTCTCCAAAATTAAATGCGCAACTCGTAAAAGAAACAAGAATTCAAAATATTAACACTAAACGACAGGAAGTTCGAATTGATACGAATTTCGTTAGTGCAGAAAATACGAGGAAGCGATTAGATAAAAATAGAAATCCGCTTAAACAACTGAAGTAAGTCAAAGCAGAGGATGATAATGAACATTTTGTAGTTAAATTTAAAAACAGAAATCTACGTAAATACAAAACTCAATTTAAACGAAAGAAAAAATAATTTGTAAGCAATTCAGCATATTAAGGCAAATTGTTGTTTGTATATTGTATACTTCTCAAGTTTTTCTAAATTGAAGATGTTTTTCGTAATATGTACTATGTATTAGGATATGGAATTTTCTTAAGGAGGGACGAGTGACATTATGATTATATACTTAGTCATGAATATAAACTTTATTGATAATATTCATAAAATATTTCTAGAGTAGTTCTTAGAGTTTAACTTCATTGTTTTGTTACTCTTGTTTTGTGTTCCAAAATAATTAATAAAAAACTATTTTAAATTAACCAATATTGTGGTTAATGTTACTTATACTTATCGATAACTGAGTTATCGGTCAAAATGTGAAGACCAAAAGCCTTAAACTTTGCCTACAACATGGGCATGAAACGAAAGCGGAGGTCGAAAGGTTTCATTTCTTCTTCGATAAACTTATCGATAACTGAGATATCGGTCAAAATGTGAAGACCAAAAGCCTTAAACTTTGCCTACAACATGGGCATCAACCGAAAGGGGAGGTGTAGTATATCAGAGCAAGTCGCCAACAATAGCAAAGACACACGCCGACTTCCAAACATTCCGCTGTGTCAACGTATTTCTAATTACGTTGAGTTTCTCACGCTGCCCAAAAGTACATGAGCGGCACAAGCGATGGAGTTGTATTAGTTGTCATATGCTGGTCACATTTGTGTGAGTGTGTGCGACTGCATCACGGGCAGCTCCATGCTTGGTACATGCATATATGTATGCGACTGCATTGCTCAGTACCACTATAGATATGTTTCTGTGTACGTTGGTGACTGCACTGATATATATGAACACAGAGCTATGCTCATATGAATATATGTACATATGTGCATAGCGTTAAAGTTAGAGTAAATATGTATATGTGGGTTAGGTTAGGTTAGGTTAATGTGGTCGCCTCTCAGCGGTGCCGAGAGGCGCACTTAGCCCGACTGGCCCATTGTGATACCACTGAGCGGGTTAAAGCCCTTTTACCTCTAAGAGCACTGTTCATTGAAAGAACCACCCTGTGCGCAGAGCCTAACTCCGCTAGGCCGAGGAATAGGCACCTGCTTAGGCACTCCAGCCGGGTTCTGGCTAGTGCGGGGCAGCTGCAGAGGAAGTGCTCTACACTCTCGATTTCCTCCTCGTCCCTGCAGCTGCGACAGAAATCATTTGAAGCAACCCCCATGCGCTTGGCATGTACGCCCATGAGACAGTGTCCCGTGAGCACCCCGATCAACAGACCAAGGGAGGGTCGGTCAAGTTTGAGTATGGACTCGGTTCGTTTGTGGCAGATGCGGGGCCAAGTTTGCCTGGACACCTCGCATGTCGTTTCCGTAGCCCACCTAGAGTTTGCCTTTTTCTCGAATTCACGTAGTAGCCAGAGCTTAGTCGTGGCAAGAGGCGGGGCGATGCTCCCAATGTGGTTCTCCTCTGTATGCTCCGTGGCCTTCCTTGCCAGCTCGTCAGCAGCACAGTTTCCAGGAATATCGCTATGGCCTGGAACCCATACTACCGTTGTGGAGCATTTCGAAGACAATTCATTGAGGAATTGCCTACAGTCTTGAGCTACTTTCGAGGTAGAGTTACTACTCTGAGGAGCTTTGATCGCTGCCTGGCTATCGCTGTATATGGACACAGATGTGCGGTTTTCAGATAGAAGCCAGCGAGTAGACTCCTCTATGGCCGTAAGTTCAGCATGGAATACGATGCAGTGGCTGGGTAGTCTAATGCTTAAGCATAGTGAAAGATCCTCCGAATAGACGCCGCTGCCCACTTTGCCGTTGAGCTTCGAGCCGTCTGTAAATATGGAGTCTGAATCCGGGTTTAGAAAGTGCCTGTCCTTCCATTCCTCCCTCTTAGGGATTTTGGTGGAGAACTTGGTATTTGGGCCGTGGCCCCTAGGTAGGGTGTAGTCCACGGTTTTCAGATTTTGGAATATGGTCTCCAAGATTCTCGCGTGTCCAAATCTGGTGTCGCTCCATCGTTGAACAGCGCTCAGTCTTACTGCGCTGCAGCTTGCTTGGAGTTTACCATACAAGTCAACCGGGAGTAGGTCGAGCATGACCTTCAAAGCTTTGGTAGGAATGGATGGGAGTGACCCCGTGATGAGCACCGCCGCAGACCGCTGTACCCTGCCCATCCTTCCTATGATGCTGTTACGTTCTAGTGCAGGCCACCATACAACAACACCATAGAAGTGGATGGGTCTTACCACAGCGGTGTACAGCCAATGGATCACCCGGGGGGTCAGGCCCCATTTCTTCCCTACGGCTGGTCTGTTGAGTTTGCTATCTAAGATAACGCCGAGGTACCTGACCTCTTGGGAGAGGTTGAGCCTTATCCCGTTCAGACGGGGTGGTGTAAAAGCTGGTACTTTGTATTTTCTTGTGAAAAGGACCATTTCCGTTTTAGAGGGATTTACGCTAAGGCCGCTTGCCATAGCCCAGTCCTCCACGAGGTTCAGGGCCGATTGGAGCACTTTACTTAGGGTCTGAAGATGCCTGCCAGTGGCCGTAAGAGCGATGTCGTCGGCGTAGGCAATGATTTGGCAACCGGTGTTTTCCAGTTCCAGAAGCAGGGTGTTAACGGTTAGGTGCCACAGTAGAGGAGATAGAACTCCCCCTTGAGGGGTGCCTCGAGATGCGTATCGCACTATTGAGGCCTCACCCAGATCAGCCTGGATAGTTCTCTTTGCCAGGAGCTGACTCACGAATCCCACAAGCGGGGGTTCCGGTCCCGTTCCCCGAAGGGATTTAATGACGGCCTGTGGGAGTACGTTATTGAAGGCTCCTTCAATGTCGCGAAAGATACCCAGCGTGTACTCCTTGAAGGAAAGCCCTTTTTCTATCTTTGAGGTGATAGCATGGAGTGCTGTTTCCACGGACTTGCCCTTAGAGTATGCGTGTTGAGCCTTCGAGAGGTCAAGAGGGCGCAGATTATCTCTAATGTGCGCGTCTAGTATTCTTTCCAATACTTTAAGAAGAAAGGATGTAAGGCTTATAGGCCGAAAGTCCTTAGGTTTTGAGTGCGAGACTCGTCCTCCTTTCGGTATGAAGACTATCTTCGCCTCGGTCCATTTGTGCGGAACGTGGCATAGCCTAAGACATGATGTGTAGATTTCATACAGAATGGGACAGAGAATGCCTCTGGCCATTTGAAGTTCGGCGAGAAAAATGTTATCGGGTCCCGGAGATTTAAAACGGTCGAAGGTTCCGATTGCCCATTCGACTTTTTGGGGGGTGATTATCCCCTCTATAGAGTCGTAAATTGTCCCGCTGTTGGTGGCTCCGTGGAACAGCCTGGAAAGTGCGTTTCCATTAGGAGGTCAATCATTTCGCCGCTGGACGATGTCCAGTCTCCATCGGGTTTCTGGATGAAGGTCGGAACAGTGGGACTTTTAGATAGAACTTTACGCAGTCTGTTTGCCTCTGAGTTGGTTTCAATGTTGGTACAAAAGTCCCTCCATGAATTATTCTGGGCTTTGTTGACTGCTTTTTTGAAAGTTTTTAAGGCCTGTTTATATTCGTGCCAAGAACCAGTCCGCTTAGCTTCATTAAACATTCTCCTGCTATTTTTCCTGAGTCGAGAAATTTCGGAGCTCCACCAGGTTGGTCTCGCCTTGTTCCTCGGTCTGGTAGTTGTCATATGCTGGTCACATTTGTGTGAGTGTGTGTGACTGCATCACGGGCAGCTCCATGCTTGGTACATGCATATATGTATGCGACTGCATTGCTCAGTACCACTATAGATATGTTTCTGTGTACGTTGGTGACTGCACTGATATATATGAACACAGAGCTATGCTCATATGAATATATGTACATATGTGCATAGCGTTAAAGTTAGAGTAAATATGTATATGTGGGTTAGGTTAGGTTAGGTTAATGTGGCCGCCTCTCAGCGGTGCCGAGAGGCGCACTTAGGCCGACTGGCCCATTGTGATACCACTGAGCGGGTTTAAGTCCCTTTTGCCTTTAAGAGCACTGTTCACTGAAAGAACCACCCTGTGCGCAGAGCCTAACTCCGCTAGGCCGAGGAATAGGCACCTGCTTAGGCACTCCAGCCGGGTTCTGGCTAGTGCGGGGCAGCTGCAGAGGAAGTGCTCTACACTCTCGATTTCCTCCTCGTCCCTGCAGCTGCGACAGAAATCATTTGAAGCAACCCCCATGCGCTTGGCATGTACGCCCATGAGACAGTGTCCCGTGAGCACCCCGATCAACAGACCAAGGGAGGGTCGGTCAAGTTTGAGTATGGACTCGGTTCGTTTGTGGCAGATGCGGGGCCAAGTTTGCCTGGACACCTCGCATGTCGTTTCCGTAGCCCACCTAGAGTTTGCCTTTTTCTCGAATTCACGTAGTAGCCACAGCTTAGTCGTGGCAAGAGGCGGGGAGATGCTCCCAATGTGGTTCTCCTCTGTATGCTCCGTGGCCTTCCTTGCCAGCTCGTCAGCAGCACAGTTTCCAGGAATATCGCTATGGCCTGGAACCCATACTACCGTTGTAGAGCATTTCGAAGACAATTCATTGAGGAATTGCCTACAGTCTTGAGCTACTTTCGAGGTAGAGTTACTACTCTGAAGAGCTTTGATCGCTGCCTGGCTATCGCTGTATATGGACACAGATGTGCGGTTTTCAGATAGAAGCCAGCGAGTAGCCTCCTCTATGGCCGTAAGTTCAGCATGGAATACGCTGCAGTGGCTGGGTAGTCTAATGCTTAAGCATAGTGAAAGATCCTCCGAATAGACGCCGCTGCCCACTTTGCCGTTGAGCTTCGAGCCGTCTTTAAATATGGTGTCTGAATCCGGGTTTAGAAAGTGCCTGTCCTTCCATTCCTCCCTCTTAGGGATTTTGGTGGAGAACTTGGTATTTGGGCCGTGGCCTCTAGGTAGGGTGTAGTCCACGGTTTTCAGATTTTGGGGTATGGTCTCCAAGATTCTCGCGTGTCCAAATCTGGTGTCGCTCCATCGTTGAACAGCGCTCAGTCTTACTGCGCTGCAGCTTGCTTGGAGTTTACCATACAAGTCAACCGGGAGTAGGTCGAGCATGACCTCCAAAGCTTTGGTAGGAATGGATGGGAGTGACCCCGTGATGAGCACCGCCGCAGACCGCTGTACCCTGCCCATCCTTCCTATGATGCTGTTACGTTCTAGTGCAGGCCACCATACAACAACACCATAGAAGTGGATGGGTCTTACCACAGCGGTGTACAGCCAATGGATCACCCGGGGGTTCAGGCCCCATTTCTTCCCTACGGCTGGTCTGTTGAGTTTGCTATCTAAGATAACGCCGAGGTACCTGACCTCTTGGGAGAGGTTGAGCCTTATCCCGTTCAGACGGGGTGGTGTAAAAGCTGGTACTTTGTATTTTCTTGTGAAAAGGACCATTTCCGTTTTAGCGGGATTTACGCTAAGGCCGCTTGCCATAGCCCAGTCCTCCACGAAGTTCAGGGCCGATTGGAGCAGTTTACTTAGGGTCTGAAGATGCCTGCCAGTGGCCGTAAGAGCGATGTCGTCGGCGTAGGCAATGATTTGGTAACCGGTGTTTTCCAGTTCCAGAAGCAGGGTGTTAACGGTTAGGTTCCACAGTAGAGGAGATAGAACTCCCCTTGAGGGGTGCCTCGAGATGCGTATCGCACTATTGAGGCCTCACCCAGATCAGCCTGGATAGTTCTCTTTGCCAGGAGCTGACTCACGAATCCCACAAGCGGGGGTTCCAGTCCCGTTCCCCGAAGGGATTTAATGACGGCATGTGGGAGTACGTTATTGAAGGCTCCTTCAATGTCGAGAAAGATACCCAGCGTGCACTCCTTGAAGGCAATCCCTTTTTCTATCTTTGAGGTGATAGCATGGAGTGCTGTTTCCACGGACTTGCCCTTAGAGTATGCGTGTTGAGCCCTCGAGAGGTCAAGAGGGCGCAGATTATCTCTAATGTGCGCGTCTAGTATTCTTTCCAATACTTTAAGAAGAAAGGATGTAAGGCTTATAGGCCGAAAGTCCTTAGGTTTTGAGTGCGAGACTCGTCCTCCTTTCGGTATGAAGAATATCTTCGCCTCGGTCCATTTGTGCGGAACGTGGCATAGCCTAAGACATGATGTGTAGATTTCAGACAGAATGGGACAGAGAATGCCTCTGGCCATTTGAAGTTCGGCGGGAAAAATGTTATCGGGTCCCGGAGATTTAAAACGGTCGAAGGTTCCGATTGCCCATTCGACTTTTTGGGGGGTGATTATCCCCTCTATAGAGTCGTAAATTGTCCCGCTGTTGGTGGCTCCGTGGAACAGCCTGGAAAGTGCGTTTCCATTAGGAGGTCAATCATTTCGCCGCTGGACGATGTCCAGTCTCCATCCGGTTTCTGGATGAAGGTCGGAACAGTGGGACTTTTAGATAGAACTTTACGCAGTCTGTTTGCCTCTGAGTTGGTTTCAATGTTGGTACAAAAGTCCCTCCATGAATTATTCTGGGCTTAGTTGACTGCTTTTTTGAAAGTTTTTAAGGCCTGTTTATATTCGTGCCAAGAACCAGTCCGCTTAGCTTTATTAAACATTCTCCTGCTATTTTTCCTGAGTCGAGAAATTTCGGAGCTCCACCAAGGTGGTCTCGTCTTGTTCCTCGGTCTGGTAACCGGACAGGAGACGTTAAAGGCAGCGTTACAGGACTCTTTGATCAGGTCTACCGCTTCGTCAATTTTAGACGATGAGTCGAGCTCACCGATCGAAGCCGACCCGCTTTCCAGATGGAAGTGCGCATCATCAGATCTATGCAGTAAACCGAGTCTACCGTGAGAAGCGTGTGTAGGTTGTTCAGAGCGGAGCAATACCTACCGGGACATACACTTGTTGGACAACGAAAATAAACCGATGCGTTTAATATGCAATCTAATACCTGACTAAACATTTTATTTTATTCAGTTCTTACTAAGTACATGTTAAGTAAAAATTATTATTATATTAATTAATGTATGTAAATATGTTCGCCTAACAATATTATGTAGTGGCCTGATTTAACTGCTAATTTCCAGGAGAGTATTTATTTTACCTCTTTATGCACGGTTGTGTGTGCGCGCAGGTAAGGGTGCGTGCATATTATACCGCGTTGCGGTTATACATGGCCGTGTACGTGCTATACCCAGTTGCTCTAAAGCGCGCGTGACGTACCGCCACACGTGTTTACAAAGCGAATGTGATAGAATGTTCCTGAAAACATTCCAATCCGTTCTCTTCCTATTTCTGTAAGCTGCAAGAGTGGGTGGTCTCACGAGGAGACAGAAACAAATGTATTTATGATCAGAGAAGGAGTTGTCCTTTGAGACGCGCCAGTTCTCAATTTGACCCAGTGCCGGGTCAGAGATTAGCGTAATGTCAAGGACTTCCTTTCTATTTGCGGTTACGAACGTAGGTTCGCTTCCAGAATTGCTTATATACAGGTTATGTAATAAAATAAAATCACGAAGGCACTCACCTCTAGGGTTGGTATCCGTAGAACCCCACACTGTATTGTGCGCATTGGCGTCAGCTCCTATTAATATCGGCAGCTTCCGTCGGCTTGCCTCCTTTACTGCGTTTACCAGGCAGCTGGAAGGTAATTGGGGGGGCAGTTAGCCAGATTTGCCTGCCTTCTACTTCACGGCTGATGCTCACTGTGTCTGCGTCGCTGAAATTGGATAACAGAAAGTAAGAGAGGGTCTTTTTAACAAGGATGCGAGCTATGGTCCTACCTATAGTTGAGGTCTTAACCACCTGGTAGACATCAGAAGTCAGTCCACACACCTTGTTGCCGACGATGCAAGGTTCTTGGATTAATACGAGCTCCTCTGCTGTTTCGCCGAGGCGCAAGAGGAGGGCAGCCGAAGCTGCCTTAGAGTGATGCAGGTTAATTTGTAGAACCCGCATCATCAAAAATTTACAGGTCAGTGTCAGAGCCCTCGTCCATCGCCACCGTCTCGTCCAGTAACTGGCTCTGGGACTGGTGCACCCACCGGCCGAAGGTAGACCCGACGACGCCCGACACCGAAGCCGTGACGCTCTCGGAGGCTTCGTTCGCGGTATCATACCAATGAGTGCGCCTTCCCAGCAGGTTCACTCAAGGTGCTTCCCGTGGGACCTTCACCGCCTGAGACGGTCTCAGAGGCGATGGAGGCATCAACCGCTCCGCTCAGGGCGTTAACGTCTGAAATACCCCATCGCTGGCTATAGTGGTCCACTCGCGGTGTTTGCTGGTTGCTCTTCCGCTCCAAGTTCATCCGTTGCGGTTTCACCCTTCTTTTGGATGCGCATTATGAAGGATTAAAAGAAGTAGCTTATGACTCCACCACAGGATTCCAGAGCAGGGAGAGAGTCTTCGCTAATGACTAGGGTCACATAGCGTTGCTTCTCCCTGACCTCACTAACCCAACTACCCTCCATTCACTGGTGGGTAGTCGTGCGTTACCAACCCGGATGATCTTCAAAATGGCCTCTGGCGTCGACGGCTCGGCTGCTGGAATCCAGGCCCAGGCCCGTAGCCTGCAAGGAATCTCGTTCCTATGCACGGCTACCAGGTCAGCCCCGGACCACAGCTCGTCTAACGCGGAGATTGCCTCCTTGTATAGCAATACCGAGCGCTCATCGGCGTAAGAGACCAACTTGATCCTCCGCTGATGCCAACCGGCATCCCGGATGCTAGGTGCAGGGCCCGGAAACTTCTCGAGGGCTTTTCCGTAGACCCCGCACAAACCAATTAACACCGACTTCCATTTGTCTGGTGTTATGTTCCCATCTGGGTGCCCCTTGTCCAGTACCGCGAGGGTGAGGTGCTCTTGGGTGGGTTCACCGCAGCGGTTCTCGGGGAGGTCGCCGAGGGTCTGTGCCTCTTGGAGTCAATCGCGGTGCTTTCCTGAGAACGCTGTGTCTTAGAGGCTGGTGCCCTCGGCGGCTTACCGGCTTCTCGCTTCTGCCTAGCGGCGAGGAGGTTGGCTGCCCAAGTTAGGGAGGCCTTTTGGTCCTCCGTTAGTTCGCTGGGAGGCAAATTACCCAGTCGCGAGACTATCTTGGCGGCAGATCTGCGGTCTCGTTGCGCCATAACGGAGGGGGAGATTTTGCGCCCGTTCTTCGGTGCTGACCGGGCAGCACTGTTGGCTGACATCGGGTCTGTGCGCCCTCCCGTGGAGGGATTGGGGCCAGCACTTTTGGGCTGTGGATGGGAGGGTCCCCGAATGAGCCTGGAGAGATTGGCCGTCTGCCCACTGCTCCCCGCGCTAGCCGTACCCTCAAGGGGTTTGGCTGGTGCGGTTACGCGTGGTAACGGCTTTCCCGAAAGGGGGTGACTGCTGGCCGTGGAAGCCTGCCCGAACCCGTCGAAGCGGTACTCGGGCGCGTAGCCCTGGCTGGGCTAGCTCTGTTTTGAACTTGTTTAACGCCTTGTCCATTGGCGGCATTTTTTCCCGTGCAGGGGTCCGAGGCGGAGTTAAATTTTTCCATCATCTTGTTCGTTGGTCATCTACTTAGACAAGGCCTTTCGGTGCTCGCATGCGACGGGCTGCAGCCTTCAACATCCGCAACCACAGCAAGAGGTCTTAGCCGTGCACTACGGTCTTGGTGTGGGAGAGGATGGGAGCCTGGAAGGCTCTATATTTCGTGTCTCAACACCCATCAGCTTATGTATATGTAAGAAATAGAGTAAATATGTATAAGGAAATGTTTAGAATAATTTAGTATAAATAAGAGCAAAGTATTTCAATAAAGTGAATCTATGCTTAGACGTCTTGAAACACAGAACCAAATTGTTTTAATTAAATCCACGGTCTGTACAGGGGTTCAAAGGTTTCATTTATTCTTCGATATATTTCTATAAACTTATCGATAACTCAGTTATCGGTCAAAATGTGATGACCAAAAGCCTTAAACTTGGCATACAACATGGGCATCAAACGAAAGGGGAGGTCCAAAGGTTTCATTTATATTTCGATATATTTCCATAAACTTATCGATAACTGAGTTATCGGTCAAAATGTGATGACCAAAAGCCTCAAACTTTGCCTACAACATGGGCTTCAAACGAAAGGGGAGGTCTAAAGCTTTCATTCATACTTCGATATATTTCGATAAACTTATCGATAACTGAGTTATCGGTCTAAATGTGATGACCAAAAGCCTCAAACTTTGCCTACAACATGGGCTTCAAACGAAAGGGGAGGTCCAAAGGTTTCATTTATATTTCGATCTACTTATCGATAGCTGAGTTATCGGTAAAAATGTGATGACCAAAAGCCTCAAACTTTGCCTACAACATGGGCTTCAAACGAAAGAGGAGGTCGAAAGCTTTCATTTATACTTCGATATATTTCGATCTACTTATAGATAGCTGAGTTATCGGTCAAAATGGGATGACCAAAAGGCTCAAACTTTGCCTACAACATGGGCTTCAAACGAAAGGGGAGGTCTAAAGCTTTCATTCATACTTCGATATATTTCGATAAACTTATCGATAACTGAGTTATCGGTCTAAATGTGATGACCAAAAGCCTCAAACTTTGCCTACAGCATGGGCTTCAAACGAAAGGGGAGGTCCAAAGGTTTCATTTATATTTCGATAAACTTATCGATAACTCAGTTATCGGTCTAAATGTGACGACCAAAAGCCTCAAACTTTGCCTACAACATGGGCTTCAAACGAAAGAGGAGGTCGAAAGCTTTCATTTATACTTCGATATATTTCGATCTACTTATCGATAGCTGAGTTATCGGTCAAAATGTGATGAGCAAAAGCCTTAAACTTTGCCTACAACATGGGCATCAAACGAAAGGGGAGGCCAAAGGTTTCATTTATACTTCGATATGTTTCGAAAAACTTATCGATAACTGAGTTATCGGTCAAAATGTGATGACCAAAAACCTTTAAATTTGAATGTATCAAACGAAAGGTTAGGTCGAAAGGTTTCATTTATACTTCGATATATTTCGATAAACTTATCGATAACTAAGTTATCGTTCTAAGTATGATGACCAAAAGCCTTAAACTTTGCCTACAATATGGGCATCACACGAAAGTGGAGGTCGAAAGGTTTCATTTATACTTCGATATATTTCGATAAAATTATCGATAACTGAGTTATCGGTCAAAATGTGATGACCAAAAACCTTTAAATTTGCCTGTATCAAACGAAAGGGGAGGTCGAAAGGTTTCATTTATACTTCGATATATTTCGATAAACTTATCGATAACTAAGTTATCGGTCTAAATATGATGACCAAAAGCCTTAAACTTTGCCTACAACATGGGCATCAAACGAAAGTGGAGGTCGAAACGTTTCATTTATACTTCGATATATTTCGATAAAATTATCGATAACTAAGTTATCGGTCAAAATGTGATGACCAAAAGGTTTAAACTTGGCATACAACATGGGCATCAAGTGAAAGTGGAGGTCGAAAGGTTTCATTTATATTTCGATATATTTCGATAAACTTATCGATAACTGCGTTAGCGGTCGAAATGTGATGACCAAAAGCCTTAAACTTTGCCTACAACATGGGCATCAAACGAAAGGGTAGGTCCAAAGGTTTCATTTATACATCGATATATTTCGATAAACTTATCGATAACTGAGTTATCGGTCAAAATGTGATGACCAAAAACCTTTAAATTTCCCTGTATCAAACGAAAGGGGAGGTAGAAAGGTTTCATTTATACTTCGATATATTACGATAAACTTATCGATAACTAAGTTATCGGTCAAAATGTGATGACCAAAAGGTTTAAACTTGGCATACAACATGGGCATCAAGCGAAAGTGGAGGTCGAAAGGTTTCATTTATATTTCGATATATTTCGATAAACTTATCGATAACTGCGTTAGCGGTCGAAATGTGATGACCAAAAGCCTTAAACTTTGCCTACAACATGGGCATCAAACGAAAGGGTAGGTCCAAAGGTTTCATTTATAATCGATATATTTCGATAAACTTATCGATAACTGAGTTATCGGTCAAAATGTGATGACCAAAAGCCTTAAACTTTGCCTACAACATGGGCTTCAAACGAAAGGGGAGGTCCAAAGGTTTCATTTATACTTCGATATATTTCGATAAACTTATCGATAACTGAGTTATCGGTCAAAATGTGTGACCAAAAGCCTTAAACTTTGCCTACAACATGGGCATCAAACGAAAGGGGAGGTCCAAAGGTTTCATTTATACTTCGATATGTTTCGAAAAACTTATCGGTAACTAAGTTATCGGTCAAAATGTGATGACCAAAAGCCTTAAACTTTGCCTACAACATGGGCATCAAACGAAAGGGTAGGTCCAAAGGTTTAATTTATACTTCGATATATTTCGATAAACTTATCGATAACTGAGTTAGCGGTCAAAATGTGATGACCAAAAGCCTTAAACTTTGCCTACAACATGGGCATCAAACGAAAGGGTAGGTCCAAAGGTTTCATTTATACTTCGATATATTTCGATAAACTTATCGATAACTGAGTTATCGGTCAAAATGTGATGACCAAAAGCCTTAAACTTCTCATACAAAATGGGCATCAAACGAAATTGGAGGTCGAAAGGTTTCATTTATACTTCGATATATTTCGATAAAATTATCGATAACTGAGTTATCGGTCAAAATGTGTTGACCAAAAACCTTAAACTTTGCCTACAACATGGGCATCACACGAAAGGGGAGGTCGAAAATTTCATATATACTTCGATATATTTCGATAAACTTATCGATAACTGAGTTATCGGTCAAAATGTGTGACCAAAAGTCTTAAACTTTGCCTACAACATGGCCATCAAACGAAAGGGGAGGTCGAAAGATTTCTTTTAATCTTTGATATATTTCGATAAAATTATCGATAACTGAGTAATCGGTCAAAATGTGATCACCAAAAACCTTTCAATTTGCCTGTATCAAACGAAAGGGTTGGTCGAAAGCTTTCATTTATACTTCGATATATTTCGATAAACTTATCGATAACTAAGTTATCGGTCAAAATGTGATGACCAAAAGCCTTTAACTTTGCCTACAACATGGGCATCAAATGAAAGGCGAGGTCCAAAGGATTCATTTATACTTCGATATGTTTCGAAAAACTTATCGATTACTGAGTTATCGGTCAAAATGTGAAGACCGAAAACCTGTAAATTTGTATGTATCAAACGAAAGTGGAGGGCGAAAGGTTTAATTTATACTTCGATATATTTCGATAAACTTATCGATAACTAAGTTATCGGTCAAAATGTGATGACCAAAAGACTTAAACTTTGCCTACAACATGGGCATCAAACGAAAGGGGAGGTCGAAAGGTTTCATTTACATTTCAATATATTTCGATAAACTTATCGATAACTAAGTTATCGGTCTAAATATGATGACCAAAAGCCTTAGACTTTGCCTACAACATGGGCATCAAACTAAAGTAAAGGTCGAAAGGTTTCATTTATTCTTCGATATATTTCGATAAATCGGTCAAAATGTGATGACCAAAAACCTTTAAATTTGCCTGTATCAAACGAAAGGGGAGGTCGAAAGGTTTCAATTATACTTCGATATATTTCGATCAACTTATCGATAACTAAGTTATCGGTCAAAATGTGATGATCAAAAGCCTTAAATGTGGCATACAACATGGGCATCAAACGAAAGTGGAGGTCGAAAGGTTTCATTTATATTTCGATATATTTCGACAAACTTATCGATAACTGAGTTATCGGTCAAAATGTGATGACCAAAAGCCTCAAACTTTGCCTACAACATGGGCTTCAAACGAAAGGGGAGGTCCAAAGGTTTCATTTATACTTCGATATATTTCGATAAACTTATCGATAACTGAGTTATCGGTCAAAATGTGATGACCAAAAGCCTTAAACTTTGCCTACAACATGGGCATCAAACGAAAGGGGAGGTCCAAAGGTTTCATTTATACTTCGATATATTTCGATAAACTTATCGATAACTAAGTTATCGGTCTAAATATGATGACCAAAAGCCTTAAACTTTGCCTACAACATGGGCATCAAACGAAAGGGGAGGTCCAAAGGTTTCATTTATACTTCGATATATTTCGATAAACTTATCGATAACTAAGTTATCGGTCTAAATGTGATGACCAAAAGCCTTAAACTTTGCCTACAACATGGGCATCAAACGAAAGGGGAGGTCGAAAGGTTTCATTTATACTTCGATATATTTCGATAAACTTATCGATAACTAAGTTATCGGTCTAAATGTGATGACCAAAAGCCTTAAACTTTGCCTACAACATGGGCATCAAACGAAAGGGGAGGTCGAAAGGTTTCATTTATACTTCGATATATTTCGATAAACTTATCGATAACTAAGTTATCGGTCTAAATGTGATGACCAAAAGCCTTAAACTTTGCCTACAACATGGGCATGAAACGAAAGGGGAGGTCCAAAGGTTTCATTTATACTTCGATGTATTTCGATAAACTTATCGATAACTAAGTTATCGGTCTAAATGTGATGACCAAAAGCCTTAAACTTTGCCTACAACATGGGCATCAAACGAAAGGGGAGGTCGAAAGGTTTCAATTATACTTCGATATATTTCGATCAACTTATCGATAACTAAGTTATCGGTCAAAATGTGATGACCAAAAGCCTTAAATGTGGCATACAACATGGGCATCAAACGAAAGTGGAGGTCGAAAGGTTTCATTTATATTTCGATATATTTCGACAAACTTATCGATAACTGAGTTATCGGTCAAAATGTGATGACCAAAAGCCTCAAACTTTGCCTACAACATGGGCTTCAAACGAAAGGGGAGGTCCAAAGGTTTCATTTATACTTCGATATATTTCGATAAACTTATCGATAACTAAGTTATCGGTCTAAATGTGATGACCAAAAGCCTTAAACTTTGCCTACAACATGGGCATCAAACGAAAGGGGAGGTCGAAAGGTTTCATTTATACTTCGATATATTTCGATAAACTTATCGATAACTGAGTTATCGGTCAAAATGTGATGACCAAAAGTTGTTGTTGTTGTTGTTGTTAGCAGTGCTTCGCCCTGCCCAAAGGGCCAGAACACTCCTAGTTGTCATCGGGCTCTTCTAACGGAAGTCCAAGGAAACGCGCTGTTTCAACAGGGTTGGACCAAAGTGATAAGGGAGTTAGAAGAGTATGTTCCGAAGAACACGAAAAGAGATGTTGCGTGTCGTGGGGGGCCATACCGCATGCAGGGCATGTGTTTGGTATGGTAGGGTTCAGTCTGGACAAATAGGAGTTCAGCCTATTGCAATATCCAGACCGAAGTTGAGCCAGCATGACTCTAGTCTCCCTCGGAAGGACACGTTCTTCCTCAGCAAGAACGGGTGGTTGGGCACCAATAACGGGGTTCACAGGCCGGGATCTGAGGGATCTGTCCACCGACTCAGTGTGGAGGTCCTTTAGGGCCCGCCTATGGTCCCGCAGATCAAACGGCAACGAGATGTGATGCCGGATCTCATCATAATGCTTCCGGAGGAGCTTCCTTATGTCTCTAGGGGGCGGAGTTTCATCCAATAGCTGTCGATTTGGATGACTGGGACGGTGGCAGTTCAGAAGGAACTGCCTACTTAAAAGTTCCGCGTGCTCGCGAACGTTGAGCATTTGAGCCTCCTGGTGG
Organism: Sphenella marginata; assembly: GCA_951509765.1. Lineage (NCBI taxonomy): Eukaryota > Metazoa > Arthropoda > Insecta > Diptera > Tephritidae > Sphenella > Sphenella marginata. The sequence continues at coordinate 103,552,000 of OX608078.1, forward strand.
AGATGCGACTCAGGAGACATAAGCAAACAACCCGTCGCAGTTCTGATGGCGGTGTTTTGGCAGACGTGCAATTTCCTCCAGTTGGTGTCGTGAAGGTTAGGCGACCATATGGGCGCAGCATAATCAATAACCGGTCGGCCAATAGCCTTATAGGTGACCAGCAACGTTTCTTTGTCTTTGCCCCAAGTACTGCCGGCCAGTGACTTGAGGATCTTGTTGCGGCTTTGTACCTTTGAAGCTATTGCGGTGGCATGATTAGCGAAGGTGAGGCTATTGTCGAATGTAACCCCTAGAATTTTGGTGTGGTTGACAGTAGGTAGTGGAACACCATCTACGTGGACATTCAATTCCTGCCCCATCTGCGCAGTCCACGTGGTGAACAACGTCGCCGTGGATTTAGTCGGGGAAAGAGTCAGGTTCCGCTCTGTGAAGAAGCAGGAAAGGTCGCGCAGGTAGTCGTTCAGTCTAGTACAAAGTTCGTCCGTCGAAGGTCCTTTGCCCGTGGCCATCACAGTGCAGTCGTCAGCGTACGAAACGATGGAGACCCCCTCTGGTGGGGGAGGGAGGCTCGAGATGTAGAAGTTAAACAGAAGGGGTGAAAGAACACCACCCTGCGGAACCCCTTGTCTAATTCTTCTAGGTCTACATCTCTCGTTTCGAAACTGCACTGACGCCAGCCGACCGTTCAAGTAGTTGGCGGTCCACCTTTTTAGGCCGGCAGGAAGCGGTGTCTCCTCCAGGTCTTCAAGGAGTGTGGCGTGGTTGACTGTGTCGAAGGCTTTCGACAGGTCAAGTGCCACGAGAACCGTCCTGTGGTTTGGTTGGTGTTGGTTCAAACCGAAGTTAATCTGCGTCGTGATGGCGTTCAAAGCTGATGTTGTGCTATGGTTTTTACGGAAGCCATGTTGATGATTGGCCAGCTGCAGGTTTGCAGTATAATATGGGAGCAGAATAGCCTCTAACAACTTCACTACCGGCGAAAGGAGAGATATCGGACGATAAGAGTCTCCTTGATTTGCCGGCTTCCCAGGTTTTAGGAGGGGGACCACAGTCGCATGTTTCCAGATATCTGGTATAACGAAGGTGGACAGTGAGAGGTTGAATAGAGCCGCCAAGTACTTGTGCCCCTCGTGGCCTAGGTGTTTCAGCATCTTCATGGCAATTCCGTCGGGTCCGAGTGATCTTGAAGGTTTGGCCTTCCTTATAGCTTCCTTGACCTCTGCAGCGGAGACGACAATGGGCGCGGCTGTGTGTTTGTGTTTGTGCGCGCGTCGGATGGCTTTTCTCTTAGCCCTATCCGCAGGAGAATGCAGTATAAATTGCCGGCAGAATGCGTTCGCGCACTTGCTGGGGTCCGACTTGACGTTATCGCCGAAAGCAATGGCGACCTTGTCATTGTATTTGGTCGGGTTGGATAGGGCCTTGACTGTCGACCATAATTTGCCGACCCCGCCGGAGAGGTTGCATGACTCTAGGTGTTCTTTCCACTTCTTCAATTTATGGTCATTGACAGTCCGACGGATTTCTGCGTTGAGATCCTTTATTCTTGGATCTGCGGGGTTCAAGAGTCTCACTTGGTCACGTTCTCTTGCCATTGCCGCTGCTTCCGCAGGGAAATTCGGCCGAATTTCCGGGATTCTGCCAGCAGGGATGAAGCGGCCAGAGGCTGAATCGATGACTTTGCGAAACTCTTTCTCACCTTTGCATACGTCCGTCGGTGTGGGTAGGTCAGCGAAGGAGTGCTCTGTAAAGTCCGTGAAGCGGTCCCAGTCCGCTTTACTAAAGTTGATGTACGTTCGTTTTTCTGTCGTTATGAAGTCGGACGGTCGTTCGATGTCTAGTAGGATGGGTAGGTGGTCAGATGCCAGTGTAAGCATAGGTTGCCAGTTAACGTGGTTGAGGCCCGCACTTGAAATGGAGATGTCTGGCGAACTGTGGCAGTTACCTGCCACCCTAGTGGGGGCATCTCCATTCAATGTACAGAATGCCGAATTATCTATTTGCTCTGCGAGTGCGTGCCCTCTGCTATCTGCTGGCAAGTTGGAGTGCCAGAGATCGTGATGTGCGTTGAAATCACCTAAGATGAGGCAGTTATCGCCCCTTAGCAACGCACTAATATCAGGGCGATAATCACGGGGACAGCACGTAACAGGGGGAATGTATATATTTAACAATCGCAGGTCGACGTCGCCTGTCCGGACTGCTATGCCCTGGCATTCAAGGGTAGAGTCCCTGGGGTCAACGTCAGGGGCAAACAGATTATATTGTACAGTATGGTGTGTAATGAATGCGAGGCCGCCCCCATGACCGCTGGGACGGTCTTTCCTATGTACATTGTACCCATCACGAGTACGTAAGTCCGAGTTAGCATTCAGTTTGGTCTCCTGAATGGCGGCCAGTTTAATGTTGTTCGACTTCATAAAGTCTGTTATCTCCGCGATCTTACCAGCTAACCCGTTGCAGTTCAGCTGTAGGATTTTGAAGTGTGTCGGGAGGGAGGGTGGAGGCATGCTGGGGGTAAGGGACGGATGCGGTTGCCTAGGTGGAGGTGGGCATAGTCCCAAGCTGTGACGCAGTCTAGGGTTCAGCGCGTCTTGGCCGATGTTGTGTGGCGTGGAGGGCGGCTGAGTACTGCAGCAAGGGGCGATAAATGCATCCGTCCAAAGGTTCCTGTTTGCGAGCCCAGAGCACATATGGATGTGGCACAGGCCAAGGCAGTTATTGCACTTAACCGATGCCGCAGGCGTATATAGTCTTTGCCGACAAACAGTGCACTTGGTGAAAGGTACGAGGAGGTTATGTTCCTGACCCACGTGCATGCTGGAAGTAGGGGGGGACGAGAGTGGGGACTGAGGTGAGGCGGGAGCAGCAAGGCTGCAGGTCGTGAAGACCGGGCCACTGTCGTGGCCATTTGGTGATGGTAGGTGCGGTGTATGTGCGCCGGAGCGACGAGAACCGCGGGACGCGCGTGTGCGCGAACAACATGGTGCCTCAAAAGTACTGAAAAAAGTACGGGTTCTGGGGATGGCAGGGTTAAGCCCTGAGCATCCATATCTATGCAACCATCTCTTGCATTTACTGCATTGAACGGAATGTGAACGTTTAACATATATTTTCTTCCAGCAGACGCAGCAGATCCAGTCTCTCGGTCCGGGGTTGGATTCGATACCAGCCCGTAGCAAGAGACATTGGAGCAACCCTGCTGCAAGGGATTGCTCCGAGGATGACAATTTAGGAGTGGGATTGGACAAATTGGACAGGGTTACACTGAAATAACAGCCCTTGGCCGGGTAAAACCCGGGTCATTCCGGTACGTAGAACCGGCTGTTGTGGGAATGATGACCAAAAGTCTTAAACTTTGCCTACAACATGGCCATCAAACGAAAGGGGAGGTCCAAAGGTTTCATTTATACTTCGATATGTTTCGAAAAACTTATCGATAACTAAGTTATCGGTCAAAATGTGATGACCAAAAGCCTTAAACTTTGCCTACAACATGGTCATCAAACGAAAGGGGAGGTGCAAAGGTTTCATTTATACTTCGATATATTTCGATAAACTTATCGATAACTAAGTTATCGGTCTAAATATGATGACCAAAAGCCTTAAACTTTGCCTACAACATGGCCATCAAACGAAATTGTAGGTCGAAGGGTTTCATTTATACTTCCATATATTTCGATAAAATTATCGATAACTGAGTTATCGGTCACCAAAAAAACCAAAGGCCAAAAACCTTTAAATTTGCCTGTATCAAACGAAAGGGGAGGTCGAAAGGTTTCATTTATACTTCGATATATTTCGATAAACTTATCGATAACTGAGTTATCGGTCAAAATGTGATGACCAAATGTCTTTAACTTTGCCTATAACATGGGCATCAAACGAAAGGGGAGGTCCAAAGGTTTCATTTATACTTCGATATGTTTAGAAAAACTTATCGATAACTAAGTTATCGGTCAAAATGTGATGACCAAAAGCCTTAAACTTTGCCTACAACATGGGCATCAAACGAAAGGGGAGGTCAAAAGGTTTCATTTATACTTCGATATATTTCGATAAACTTAACGATAACTGAGTTATCGGTCAAAATGTGATGACCAAAAGCCTCAAACTTTGCCTACAACATGGGCTTCAAACGAAAGGGGAGGTCCAAAGGTTTCATTTATACTTCGATATATTTCGATAAACTTATCGATAACTGAGTTATCGGTCAAAATGTGATGACCAAAAGCCTCAAACTTTGCCTACAACATGGGCTTCACGTAACAGGGTCAAAATGTGATGACCAAAAGCCTTAAACTTCTCATACAACATGGGCATCAAACGAAAGAGGAGGTCCAAAGGTTTCATTTATACTTCGATATATTTCGATAACTTATCGATAACTGAGTTATCGGTCAAAATGTGATGACCAAAAGCCTTAAACTTCTCATACAACATGGGCATCAAACGAAAGGGTAGGTCCAAAGGTTTAATTTATGCTTCGATATATTTCGATAAACTTATCGATAAGTGAGTTATCGGTCAAAATGTGATGACCAAAAGCCTCAAACTTTGCCTGCAACATGGGCATCAAACGGAAGGGGAGGTCCAAACTTTTCATTTATAATTCGATATATTTTGATAAACTTATCGATAACTGAGTTATCGGTCAAAATGTGATGACCAAAAGCCTTAAACTTCTCATACAACATGGGCACCAAACGGAAGGGGAGGTCCAAAGATTTCATTTATACATCGATATGTTTCGAAAAACTTATCGATAACTGAGTTATCGGTCAAAATGTGATGACCAAAAGCCTTAAACTTCTCATACAACATGGGCATCAAACGAAAGGGGAGGTCCAAAGGTTTCATTTATACTTCGATATATTTCGATAAACTTATCGATAACTGAGTTATCGGTCAAAATGTGATGACCAAAAGCTTTAAACTTTGCCTACAACATGGGCATCAAACGAAAGGGGAGGTCGAAAGGTTTCATTTATACTTCAATATATGTCGATAAACTTATCGATAACTAAGTTATCGGTCTAAATATGATGACCAAAAGCCTTAAACTTTGCCTACAACATGGGCATCAAACGAAAGGGGAGGTCCAAAGGATTCATTTATACTTCGATATGTTTCGAAAAACTTATCGATAACTGAGTTATCGGTCAAAATGTGATGACCAAAAGCCTTAAACTTCTCATACAACATGGGCATCAAACGAAAGGGGAGGTCCAAAGGTTTCATTTATACTTCGATATATTTCGATAAACTTATCGATAACTGAGTTATCGGTCAAAATGTGATGACCAAAAGCCTTAAACTTTGCCTACAACATGGGCATCAAACGAAAGGGGAGGTCGAAAGGTTTCATTTATACTTCAATATATTTCGATAAACTTATCGATAACTAAGTTATCGGTCTAAATATGATGACCAAAAGCCTTAAACTTTGCCTACAACATGGGCATCAAACGGAAGGGGAGGTCCAAACTTTTCATTTATAATTCGATATATTTTGATAAATCGGTCAAAATGTGATGACCAAAAACCTTTAAATTTGCCTGTATGGAACGAATGGGGAGGTCGAAAGGTTTCAATTATACTTCGATATATTTCGATCAACTTATCGATAACTAAGTTATCGGTCAAAATGTGATGACCAAAAGCCTTAAATGTGGCATACAACATGGGCATCAAACGAAAGTGGAGGTCGAAAGGTTTCATTTATATTTCGATATATTTCGATAAACTTATCGATAACTGAGTTATCGGTCAAAATGTGATGACCAAAAGCCTCAAACTTTGCCTACAACATGGGCTTCAAACGAAAGGGGAGGTCCAAAGGTTTCATTTATACTTCGATATATTTCGATAAACTTATCGATAACTGAGTTATCGGTCAAAATGTGATGACCAAAAGCCTTAAACTTTGCCTACAACATGGGCATCAAACGAAAGGGGAGGTCCAAAGGTTTCATTTATACTTCGATATATTTCGATAAACTTATCGATAACTAAGTTATCGGTCTAAATATGATGACCAAAAGCCTTAAACTTTGCCTACAACATGGGCATCAAACGAAAGGGGAGGTCCAAATGTTTCATTTATACTTCGATATATTTCGATAAACTTATCAATAACTAAGTTATCGGTCTAAATGTGATGACCAAAAGCCTTAAATTTTGCCTACAACATGGGCATCAAACGAAAGGGGAGGTCGAAAGGTTTCATTTATACTTCGATATATTTCGATAAACTTATCGATAACTGAGTTATCGGTCAAAATGTGATGACCAAAAGTCTTAAACTTTGCCTACAACATGGCCATCAAACGAAAGGGGAGGTCCAAAGGTTTCATTTATACTTCGATATATTTCGATAAACTTATCGATAACTAAGTTATCGGTCTAAATATGATGACCAAAAGCCTTAAACTTTGCCTACAACATGGCTATCAAACGAAATTGGAGGTCGAAGGGTTTCATTTATACTTCCATATATTTCGATAAAATTATCGATAACTGAGTTATCGGTCACAATGTGATGACCAAAAACCTTTAAATTTGCCTGTATCAAACGAAAGGGGAGGTCGAAAGGTTTCATTTATACTTCGATATATTTCGATAAACTTATCGATAACTGAGTTATCGGTCAAAATGTGATGACCAAATGTCTTAAACTTTGCCTATAACATGGGCATCAAACGAAAGGGGAGGTCCAAAGGTTTCATTTATACTTCGATATATTTCGATAACTTATCGATAACTGAGTTATCGGTCAAAATGTGATGACCAAAAGCCTTAAACTTTGCCTACAACATGGGCATCAAACGAAAGGGTAGGTCCAAAGGTTTAATTTATACTTCGATATATTTCGATAAACTTATCGGTAAGTGAGTTATCGGTCAAAATGTGATGACCAAAAGCCTCAAACTTTGCCTGCAACATGGGCATCAAACGGAAGGGGAGGTCCAAAGTTTTCATTTATAATTCGATATATTTCGATAAACTTATCGATAACTGAGTTATCGGTCAAAATGTGATGACCAAAAGCCTTAAACTTCTCATACAACATGGGCATCAAACGAAAGGGGAGGTCCAAAGGTTTCATTTGTACTTCGATATATTTCGATAAACTTATCGATAACTGAGTTATCGGTCAAAATGTGATGACCAAAAGCCTTAAACTTTGCCTACAACATCGGCATCAAACGAAAGGGGAGGTCGAAAGGTTTCATTTATACTTCGATATATTTCGATAAACTTATCGATAACTGAGTTATCGGTCAAAATGTGATGACCAAAAGTCTTAAACTTTGCCTACAACATGGCCATTAAACGGAAGGGGAGGTCCAAAGATTTCATTTATACTTCGATATGTTTCGAAAAACTTATCGATAACTAAGTTATCGGTCAAAATGTGATGACCAAAAGCCTTAAACTTTGCCTACAACATGGGCATCAAACGAAAGGGGAGGTCCAAAGGATTCATTTATACTTCGATATGTTTCGAAAAACTTATCGATAACTGAGTTATCGGTCAAAATGTGAAGACCAAAAACCTGTAAATTTGTATGTATCAAACGAAAGTGGAGGGCGAAAGGTTTAATTTATACTTCGATATATTTAGATAAACTTATCGATAACTAAGTTATCGGTCAAAATGTGATGACCAAAAGACTTAAACTATGCCTACAACATGGGCATCAAACGAAAGGGGAGGTCCAAAGGTTTCATTTATACTTCGATATACTTCGATAAGCTTATCGATAACTGAGTTATCGGGCAAAATGTGATGACCAAAAGCCTTAAACTTTGCCTACAACATGGGCATCAAACGAAAGGGGAGGTCCAAAGGTTTCATTTATTCTTCGATATATTTCGATAAACTTATCGATAACTGAGTTATCAGTCAAAATATGATGACCAAAAACCCGTAAATTTGTATGTATCAAACAAAAGTGGAGGGCGAAAGGTTTAATTTATACTTCGATATATTTCGATAAACTTATCGATAACTAAGTTATCGGTCAAAATGTCATGACCAAAAGACTTAAACTTTGCCTACAACATGGGCATCAAACGAAAGGGGAGGTCCAAAGGTTTCATTTATACTTCTATATACTTCGATAAACTTATCGATAACTGAGTTATCGGACAAAATGTGATGACCAAAAGCTTCAAACTTTGCCTACAACATGGGCATCAAACGAAAGGGGAGGTCCAAAGGTTTCATTTATACTTCGATATACTTCGATAAACTTATCGATAACTGAGTTATCGGGCAAAATGTGATGACCAAAAGCCTTAAACTTTGCCTACAACATGGGCATCAAACGGAAGGGGAGGTCCAAAGGTATCATTTATACTTCGATATATTTCGATAAACTTATCGATAACTGAGTTATCAGTCAAAATATGATGACCAAAAACCTTTAAATTTGCCTGTATCAAACGAAAGGGGAGGTCCAAAGGATTCATTTATACTTCGATAAGTTTCGAAAAACTTATCGATAACTGAGTTATCGGTCAAAATGTGATGACCAAAAACCCGTAAATTTGTATGTATCAAACGAAAGTGGAGGGCGAAAGGTTTAATTTATACTTCGATATATCTCGATAAACTTATCGATAACTAAGTTATCGGTCAAAATGTGATGACCAAAAGACTTAAACTTTGCCTACAACATGGGCATCACACGAAAGGGGAGGTCTAAAGGTTTTATTATACTTCGATATACTTCGATAAACTTATCGATAACTGAGTTATCGGGCAAAATGTGATGACCAAAAGCCTTAAACTTTGCCTACAACATGGGCATCAAACGAAAGGGGAGGTCCAAAGGTTTCATTTATACTTCGATATATTTCGATAAACTTATCGATAACTGAGTTATCGGTCAAAATGTGATGACCAAAAGCCTCAAACTTGCCTACATGGGCTTCAAACGAAAGGGGAGGTCCAAAGGTTTCATTTATACTTCGATATATTTCGATAAACTTATCGATAACTGAGTTATCGGTCAAAATATGATGACCAAAAACCTTAAAAATTCCGTACAACATGGGCAGCAAACGAAAGGGGAGGTCGAAAGGTTTCAGTTATACTTCGATATATTTCGATATACTTATCGATAACTGAGTTATCGGTCAAAATGTGATGACTAAAAACCATAAAATTTCCCTACAACATGGGCATCAAACGAAAGGGGAGGTCCAACGGTTTCATTTATTCTTCGATAAACTTATCCATAACTAAGTTATCGGTCAAAATGTGAAGACCAAAAGCCTTAAACTTTGCCTACAACATGGGCATCAAACGAAAGCGGAGGTCGAAAGGTTTCATTTATTCTTCGATAAACTTATCGATAACTGAGTTATCGGTCAAAATGTGAAGACTAAAAGCCTTAAACTTTGCCTAAAACATGGGCATCAAACGAAAGGGGAGGTGTAGTATATCAGAGCAAGTCGCCAACAATAGCAAAGACACACGCCGACTTCCAAACATTCCGCTGTGTCAACGTATTTCTAATTACGTTGAGTTTCTCACGCTGCCCAAAAGTACATGAGCGGCACAAGCGATGGAGTTGTATTAGTTGTCATATGCTGGTCACATTTGTGTGAGTGTGTGCGACTGCATCACGGGCAGCTCCATGCTTGGTACATGCATACATGTATGCGACTGCATTGCTCAGTACCACTATAGATATGTTTCTGTGTACGTTGGTGACTGCACTGATATATATGAACACAGAGCTATGCTCATATGAATATATGTACATATGTGCATAGCGTTAAAGTTAGAGTAAATATGTATATGTGGGTTAGGTTAGGTTAGGTTAATGTGGCCGCCTCTCAGCGGTGCCGAGAGGCGCACTTAGGCCGGCTGGCCCATTGTGATACCACTGAGCGGGTTTAAGTCCCTTTTGCCTTTAAGAGCACTGTTCATTGAAAGAACCACCCTGTGCGCAGAGCCTAACTCCGCTAGGCCGAGGAATAGGCACCTGCTTATTCACTCCAGCCGGGTTCTGGCTAGTGCGGGGCAGCTGCAGAGGAAGTGCTCGACACTCTCGATTTCCTCCTCGTCCCTGCAGCTGCGACAGAAATCATTTGAAGCAACCCCCATGCGCTTGGCATGTACGCCCATGAGACAGTGTCCCGTGAGCACCCCGATCAACAGACCAAGGGAGGGTCGGTCAAGTTTGGGTATGGACTCGGTTCGTTTGTGGCAGATGCGGGGCCAAGTTTGCCTGGACACCTCGCATGTCGTTTCCGTAGCCCACCTAGAGTGTGCCTTTTTCTCGAATTCACGTAGTAGCCAGAGCTTAGTCGTGGCAAGAGGCGGGGCGATGCTCCCAATGTGGTTCTCCTCTGTATGCTCCGTGGCCTTCCTTGCCAGCTCGTCAGCAGCACAGTTTCCAGGAATATCGCTATGGCCTGGAACCCATACTACCGTTGTGGAGCATTTCGAAGACAATTCATTGAGGAATTGCCTACAGTCTTGAGCTACTTTCGAGGTAGAGTTACTACTCTGAAGAGCTTTGATCGCTGCCTGGCTATCGCTGTATATGGACACAGATGTGCGGTTTTCAGATAGAAGCCAGCGAGCAGCCTCCTCTATGGCCGTAAGTTCAGCCTAGAATACGCTGCAGTGGCTGGGTAGTCTAATGCTTAACACTGGAGTGCACGCGCGGCCTACTATAGTAGACCATTGGTATATTTTTGTTGATAACTTAACAATTCTGTATGTTAGAGCGGAGTAGTTCCAGGAAAGCCCTATGCATTAAATTTGTCGTCAAGTCACTACCGTGAGAGCTTTCTGCCTCTACACATATTTCTGAAGATTAGCGAAAAAGTCTCGGGACTACCATAGCAGCAAGAAATCAATCATCAAAAAAGTGGTGCAAAACATGTAACAAATGGATTTGTCCTAATCAACCGGCTGTGATGTGTAATAAATTTCACAAAAATAGGTTTTTGATAAACTTTAATAATGTAAGAAAAAAAATTTAATCATTGGTCTCAAAAGTACAAGTTTTGGTATTTTTTACTATTATAGAACAAAATTGGCTTTAATTTTAAAATGTTGTTTTCTATGGCTAAATTAAAGCTTAAATTATTCTTTTAAATAAATATAAATAAGCCTTCAATCATTAGTTTCAGTAATATGTAATGAAAAAAATTTTTATTGCTATTTTAAAATGGTCTACAATAGTAGGCCACGCGTGCGTTAGTGTAAAAAAAAGGCGCGTGTACTCTAGTGTTAAGCATAGTGAAAGATCCTCCGAATAGACGCCGCTGCCCACTTTGCCGTTGAGCTTCGAGCCGTCTGTAAATATGGAGTCTGAATCCGGGTTTAGAAAGTGCCTGTCCTTCCATTCCTCCCTCTTAGGGATTTTGGTGGAGAACTTGGTATTTGGGCCGTGGCCTCTAGGTAGGGTGTAGTCCACGGTTTTCAGATTTTGGGGTATGGTCTCCAAGATTCTCGCGTGTCCAAATCTGGTGTCGCTCCATCGTTGAACAGCGCTCAGTCTTACGGCGCTGTAGCTTGCTTGGAGTTTACCGTACAAGTCAACCGGGAGTAGGTCGAGCATGACCTCCAAAGCTTTGGTAGGAATGGATGGGAGTGACCCCGTGATGAGCACCGCCGCAGACCGCTGTACCCTGCCCATCCTTCCTATGATGCTGTTACGTTCTAGTGCAGGCCACCATACAACAACACCATAGAAGTGGATGGGTCTTACCACAGCGGTGTACAGCCAATGGATCACCCGGGGGGTCAGGCCCCATTTCTTCCCTACGGCTGGTCTGTTGAGTTTGCTATCTAAGATAACGCCGAGGTACCTGACCTCTTGGGAGAGGTTGAGCCTTATCCCGTTCAGACGGGGTGGTGTAAAAGCTGGTACTTTGTATTTTCTTGTGAAAAGGACCATTTCCGTTTTAGAGGGATTTACGCTAAGGCCGCTTGCCATAGCCCAGTCCTCCACGAAGTTCAGGGCCGATTGGAGCAGTTTACTTAGGGTCTGAAGATGCCTGCCAGTGGCCGTAAGAGCGATGTCGTCGGCGTAGGCAATGCTTTGGTAACCGGTGTTTTCCAGTTCCAGAAGCAGGGTGTTAACGGTTAGGTTCCACAGTAGAGGAGATAGAACTCCCCCTTGAGGGGTGCCTCGAGATGCGTATCGCACTATTGAGGCCTCACCCAGATCAGCCTGGATAGTTCTCTTTGCCAGGAGCTGACTCACGAATCCCACAAGCGGGGGTTCCAGTCCCGTTCCCCGAAGGGATTTAATGACGGCCTGTGGGAGTACGTTATTGAAGGCTCCTTCAATGTCGAGAAAGATACCAAGCGTGCACTCCTTGAAGGCAATCCCTTTTTCTATCTTTGAGGTGATAGCATGGAGTGCTGTTTCCACGGACTTGCCCTTAGAGTATGCGTGTTGAGCCCTCGAGAGGTCAAGAGGGCGCAGATTATCTCTAATGTGCGCGTCTAGTATTCTTTCCAATACTTTAAGAAGAAAGGATGTAAGGCTTATAGGCCGAAAGTCCTTAGGTTTTGAGTGCGAGACTCGTCCTCCTTTCGGTATGAAGAATATCTTCGCCTCGGTCCATTTGTGCGGAACGTGGCATAGCCTAAGACATGATGTGTAGATTTCAGACAGAATGGGACGGTGAATGCCTCTGGCCATTTGAAGTTCGGCGGGAAAAATGTTATCGGGTCCCGGAGATTTAAAACGGTCGAAGGTTCCGATTGCCCATTCGACTTTTTGGGGGGTGATTATCCCCTCGTGGAACAGCCTGGAAAGTGCGTTTCCATTAGGAGGTCAATCATTTCGCCGCTCGACGATGTCCAGTCTCCATCGGGTTTCTGGATAAAGGTCGGAATAGTGGGACTTTTAGATAGAACTTTACGCAGTCTGTTTGCCTCTGAGTTGGTTTCAATGTTGGTACAAAAGTCCCTCCATGAATTATTCTGGGCTTTGTTGACAACTTTTTTGAAAGTTTTTAAGGCCTGTTTATATTCGTGCCAAGAACCAGTCCGCTTAGCTTCATTAAACATTCTCCTGCTATTTTTCCTGAGTCGAGAAATTTCGGAGCTCCACCAAGGTGGTCTCGTCTTGTTCCTCGGTCTGGTAACCGGACAGGAGACGTTAAAGGCAGCGTTACAGGACTCTGTGATCAGGTCTACCGCTTGGTCAATTTTAGACGATGAGTCGAGCCCACCGATCGAAGCCGACCCGCTTTCCAGATGGATGTGCGCTTCATCAGATCTATGCAGTAAACCGAGTCTACCGTGAGAAGCGTGTGTAGGTTGTTCAGAGCGGAGCAATACCTACCGGGACATACACTTGTTGGACAACGAAAATAAACCGATGCGTTTAATATGCAATCTAATACCTGACTAAACATTTTATTTTATTCAGTTCTTACTAAGTACATGTTAAGTAAAAATTATTATTATATTAATTAATGTATGTAAATATGTTCGCCTAACAATATTATGTAGTGGCCTGATTTAACTGCTAATTTCCAGGAGAGTATTTATTTTACCTCTTTATGCACGGTTGTGTGTGTGCGCAGGTAAGGGTGCGTGCATATTATACCGCGTTGCGGTTATACATGGCCGTGTACGTGCTATACCCAGTTGCTCTAAAGCGCGCGTGACGTACCGCCACTAGGGACACGATATCGAATGCAAAGCATCGATTCTGTACTCATTTGAAGTATCGCTTCAAATATATCGGGTACCCGATAATATCGAAACAAAAAGACTCGATAGTCAAAATATCGATGCTAAATGTACATGACAAACAAGCACTTCAATAACCGAATGGTTCGCTGCAAGCATCGTGAAGTAAGACAGGTGACAGCAATTGAACAGCTGTTTAATTTTTTTTTCTGCTTTTTTCTGTTTTTTATTGATTTTCAGATGTCAAATTGTTGTCAAAGCCAACAGCCATTTTGATTCCAAACATTCAAAGTCGTGAAAAAACTTAATTTGGATTTTTTTTTGAAAGTTTTCTCCAAATTTTATGTAAAATTAGCAAAAAAATAAGTAAGAAACATAAATTGGACGCACACCAGTTAAAAATAAAACTTTTTTCTTTTGAAATTTTTTCATTTGGAAATTTTTTCTGTTTTGCTTGTGTTTATTTGTAAACAAACCAAACCGATTTGATAGCCATTTGACATCTGAAACAAATTTCAACAACAATAGCAAACACACCAAGCTTCTGACGACGCAACCTGTATTTATAAACCTTGGCTGCAAGCAAATTCATACGTTTTGTAAATGATTACCATAGGTTCGTATGAACTTCAATAAAATAAATAATAACATAAACTAGTTTAATATGAGCAAATTTGATTTTTTTTATTTGATAGATTTTACTTCAAGAAACGAAGATCAAAAGCCCCACTCTTCCTCTGTGCAATCTGCCATGAATAGTAATTTATCCAACCTCTTCCCCTTCAACCTGTTACGTGTTTTTGTCTTTGTTAAACCTGCCTTTGAAAATAGGCGCTCTTATGGTACAGAAGTTGCTGGTACTTCTAGATATCGTAAAGCAATTTTCGACAAATGAGGATATTTATGCTTATTTTCCTTCCAAAACGCAAAAGATAGCCACTTAAAGGAAGTAGTTTGCAACGAATATATTCATTGATGTTTTCGCTTTGTCGGATTGCACTTTCACTTCCTCGACCAGATGCTAAAATTTCTATGTGATTCCAAAATTCATTTTTGTCGGAACACAAATTCTTGGATTGCATGTGCGGCTTCTTCCCGACTGATCATATCACGTAGCCAAGACATACATAGGGAATAAGCGCAGGGATCAGAAAATGTAATATTTTTGAAGCGTGTTTCTAAAACACCCCACAAATCAAAAACATTTTATAACACCTTATATCTGTGTCTACAACAACCACATGAAAATGACGGACAATTTTCTACTTTAATTGCACAAGTCGCTTGAACGAAATAAAATATCGGATTTTCCCCTTAGGATCATTGTTACAGCGGTCAAGACGCGTCGTTTGATACCTCTCCCGCTCTTTTTGGACGTGTATTAACAGTTGACGTTGGATGGATAGTATTACCTTTTTTTCAGTATAAAGGCAAAACAATATCACAATAAGTTAGTACTTCAAGTTTGTTGTAACCTTTTTGGACGTATTAAGTGCATATTGCAACAGATCAATGGCAACTCTTACTTTTCTGGCGTCTGCCTTTTCCGGCTAAATTAACTGTTATTATTTGGTTCTGATTTTCCTTCGATTCGCGTCACAAGTTAGAGAGAGACAACCCAGCCAGCAAAAAATCCATAAATGTATCCGAAAATGGAAGGAATTGCTGATATAAAACTTATTTTACATCGGTTTTCATATTGCGTTTACAGTACTTTTCTGGATCAGTTTTCCCACTAAAGTGTGCGAACCAAACGTATGTGTGTGAAAGTAGAAAAAACTTAAAACAAACTGACACATTTTCCCATGCGTTTTATGGGTATTATTCTTACATTTTAGCATGCGTTTTCTATACGTTTTTGAGATACTTTTTCGATCGGTTGTCGGATGCATACTAGCACATACTTTTGGATCCGTTTTCCAATTCTCTCTGCATACATTTTGTAGCCGACTTCTTACCAAATTATCTTCTAAAAAAAAGAAAACATTTCTTTTTTTATGCACTATAAGTACACGCATGTATTTTAATCTTATATTTCAATATTTAACTTTAGAAAAACCACTTATTAAAGCTGAAGGGAGGGGGTAGGGAATTGATCTTGGATACGCAGATATTTCATATAGAGTATGTATTCGACATTCGGGTATGTACCGCAAGGGAATACCGGAGTACCGGGTTCATCTACAGCGAAAAAATATTCCGATTGTGTTTGTTTCCTTAAGATGTAAGTGACAATTGAAATTAACCTGCGACATTTCAAAAGGAAAAAATATGTGCATTCCGTTTCTTACAACTTTACAAAATCTTTAAGTACTCACAATTAACAGCTGCCTGGTGAAATTATCTTTGTCCAGTTCAAAGCAGCTGTTTGAATTTGATTTTGCTAAAAATGTCTACAAATGTGGTGAATAATGTTGGGCAATACCAACACCCTGGTATGCATTGGGAAGGAGCTCTATGGCCTATTCGAAACAAAATAAGGCTTGATATCCCCATTGTAAGACCTCTCTTCTTTTATACCAGAGCGCGCTTAAAGTAGTAAACAAAAGATATACAACTTAATGCAACAAAAAAGTTTATTTTTCGTCCCTTGTGAATTGTTTTTTAGAAATTCCAAAATTTTTTTTTGATTTTATTTTTCAAAATGAAAGAAAAATTTCACTTTTTTTCAGCCACATTAAATATGGTTGCCACATGTTCGCTGTTTACATCAAAATTTGGTTAATTACTACAATCTGGTAAAAAATCAGCCTAACACGACGTAAAGTTGACGATTTTCGGATGGGAAAACCGACCAAAAAATGTGCTCTCTGTAAAACGTACGTAGCTCTGCTGGCTGGGAAGCAGCAGAGCAGTATTTTTGCTCTATTAGTTCCATATTTTTTAAAAAATTCGATACGATACCGGGGTCTAGATACTCGATCCCGAAAAGTATCGTTAAAAAAGCATCGAGTACAAAATATCGGTATCGAAGGGCAAAAGTATCGATATGGTATCGTATCGTATCGAAATTCGTGTCCCTAACCGCCACAATACTCCCCCTCTAGTGACGAAGCTAACGAAATCGAACTGGAACACGCACAACTCTCCCTGATCTGGTTGTCTTAGCTTCGTTTGCCGGCGGTGATAAATTTGAATCTAAGCGGGCGCCAGCCTCTTCAGTATTGTCTTCTTTTTGCTTCTGTAACTCTTTCGCTGGAGCTGTGGAGGTTTGTGCTTGATCGCAGTCAGAGAGAAATGCCGGCTTCAATCTATCAATTGAAACGTTTGTGGTTCGGTTAAACATTTTAACTTTGAAATATTTTTCAGCGCGTTCAACCACCTCAAAAGGGCCTTCATAGGATGCCTCAAGTGGAGCCTTAACTCTGTCTACGCGTACGAAAACAAATTTTGCTGCCTTAAGTTCCGGCTGAATAAACGCTGTTGGTGTGCTGTGGTGTGATGTCGGCTAGGGCCGTAGCGTTTGCATTGCCTTGCGCATTTTTTTTAACAAATTCGGCTTCGCTGGTTTTACGTGCTGTTACTTCTAAAAAATCGCCTGGCAATCTGAGTGGCGCACCGTATACCATTTCTGCGGGGCGCGCAATCCAAGTAGTACGAGTGGTAAAATAAAACTCCAGTCGTGGGAAGAGTAGCTCGTGATGGCTGATTTTAATGTCCTATGCCAGCGCTCAATCATCCCGTTGGCTTGGGGGTGATACGCTGTTGTTCGCAAGTGCTTTACGCCAAGCATTTGCGTGAGTTCTTTAAAAAGCGCCGATTCGAATTGCCGTCCCAAGTCGGTTGTGATTCTTAACGGCACACCATATGTCGCGATCCATCCCTTAACGAGACCGAACGCAACGCTCTCCGCTGTGATTTCCGCCAGCGGAATCGCCACCGGCCACTTCGAAAAACGATCAATGCACGTAAGGCAATAGCGGTTACCTTGAGAAGTTGGCAGCGGCCCCACAATGTCAATGTTAATATGCTCGAAACGCTGACTTGGTTGTACATAGTCCTGTAGGGGTGCTTTGTTGTGGAGGTGTACTTTTACCTTTTGGCAGGAAATGCAGCAGCGTACGAATCGCGCAATATCCTTTGCCATTCCTGGCCAAAAGTATCGCTGTGTTACCACTTTTTGTGTCGTCTTCACACCTTGATGCGCTAGATTGTGCAATGCGGTGATTACTTGTTGTCGGCAGGGCGCGGGCGAATTTTATCATGTACTATATCACAATACATAGATGATGTTGAATCTGGAATGATAAATTGCTTTAGAGGCATTGTGTTCTTCTCTTTACCTTCGCCTCAGAGTGTTTCCAGCTCGTTATCGGTCTTCTGTGCCGCCGCGATAGCTTCAAAGTCAACAGGCTCCCAGGTGATGATGGTTTGTATGCGTGATAGCAAATCTGCTATGTTGTTGTATTTGCCTGGCATGTGCCTTATATCGATGGTGAATTGACTTATGAAGTCAAGTTGTTGTACACGTCGCGGCGACGCCTTTTCGCTTTTTTGTAAGAATGCATATACAAATGGTTTGTGGTCTGTTAACACCGCAAACTCCCTACCTTCGAGTGTATGCATGAAATGTTTGACCGCCTGATAAATTGCGGTCAGTTCCCTGTCGTATGTGGAGTAGTTCTTTTGAGCGCTCGTCAGGCGTTTTGAATAAAATCCCAACGGTTGGACTTCGTTGTTTACTACTTGGTGTAAGACGGCTCCAACCGCGTCGTTCGAGGCGTCAACACTAAGAACTAATGTTTAGCAAAGTGGCGTTCGCTAGCTCCTCTTTACATGCTTTGAATGCTTCGGCGGCGTCGGTCGTCCATTTAATGGGGGTCGTGTCGTTTTTTTTATTGCCATCGATTAGTGCCTGCAGCTTACCTTGATTAAGCGTAGCATTGCGCAGGAATGGTCCTTAGAAATTTAACATACCTAAAAATTTTTTGAGCTCTCGTGCGGTTGTTGGCTGTGGAAAACTCCGAAATGTTGCTACTTTCCCTTCCGGCGGTTTAAGACCTGTCGCTGTGATGGTATGTCCCAAAAAATTGATTTCAGTTTTCGCTAACTGACATTTATCAACGTTGATTGTTAAATTGTGTTTGCGAAGTAGCTCGAATACCGTTCGCAAATGTTTTTCGTGTTCCTCCATAGACGAAGACGCAATCAAAATGTCGTCTATATAGGCGAACGCGAAGTCTATTCCGCGCAACACCTCGTGGATATGTCTTTGAAACGTTTGGGCAGCGTTTCTCAGCCCAAACGTCATGAACTCGAATTCATAAAGCCCAAAGGGCGTCGTTATCGCTGTTTTTGGGATATCGCAAGGTTCGATCGGTATCTGATGATATGCCCGTTGTAAATCTATCGAAGAAAATATGCGTTTCCCATACAATATGCTTGTTACATCGTGCAAAAATGGGATTGGGTACCTGTCCGGTACAGTTATCGCATTGAGGGCGCGGTAGTCGCCACATGGGCGCCACTCACTGTTGGGCTTACGTACCAGATACCCTTCTCAATTAAATATTGAAATTCTTTCTTGGCTGCGTCCAATTTTTCACCCATCAACCTTCGGGGTCGTGCAAAAACGGGTGCTCCCTTTGTGGTGATGTGGTGTGTGACATTCGTATTCGCTGGTTTTCGATTTGTGCTGAGTATGGTTATATCCCTGAACTCTTTCAGTAGCTGCGCAAATTTGTCTTTTATGTTGTATGTAAGAATTTTTAATGCATTTACGTTAGCAGTAACTCCTGCCGCTTCTATAAGCGTTTTCCGATCGATGAGCTTAACACGTTTCATATCTACCAGCAAGTCGTAAAATTGAAGAAAATCGGATCCCAGTATTGGAGACGTGACATCGGCTACAATAAAACTCCATTCGTACAATCGTCGTAGGCCCAGAGACAGTTTGATTCGTCGTTCACCAAACGTTTTGATGGCTGAACCATTTGCTGCGAAGAGTTTTATTTTTTGTGATTTGTTGGCGCTCGAAGCGATGTCGCGCCGGAGGGGTGGTAGAACCGAAACGTCGGCCCCGGTGTCGATTAAAAATTTAAGTTTCGTACTGCGGTCGCTTATGATGAGGCGTGCTATTCTGTGTGAACAGTCGCTAGCCGCATCGATCGGAATATTTAGGTTGTTGATCGCTTTACTGTATACTTGCATGGCTCTCGGCATTTACGAGCATTTTCGCCATGCTTTTCATGGTACCAGCAAATGTCGGATTTGGCTCGTGCCGGTGTATGATCTCGTCGTTTGAAGCTTGTTGCTCGTCGACTAGCTGGTTGCCGATAAACGTGTCTACTTTCACGCTCATTATTTCGCAAGAGCTCTTCAAAACGCTTTTCCATGCGCTCGATACGTAGATTAATTTCGGCGACTTCTCCTGTGGCTGTCTTTCCTGCTGTCACAGCGGCGACTTGACGATACTCGCCAATCTCCATGACTTTATCTGCTAGTTTGGCCAGATCTTGTAAATCTGAGCTCGACGCTTGTAAAATTGCTTGGGCATGCGGTGGCAATCGTTGTAGCCACAGTGACTTTAAAAACTCATCACCTACCTTATCTTTTGCGAGGCTACTTAGCTCGTGTAGTAGTTGCGTAGGCTTTGTATCGCCTAGATCGATCTCGGATAACAATTTTTTAATTTGCTTCTGCTCGCTGTCACCGAACCGTTCGATTATACATCGCTTCAGGTTGTCATATTTTCCGGTGTCGGGCGGATCTAAGATCGCGCCCGAAACTTGACTAAGTACGTTGGATTCGATGGCCGGTACCACCGTGCTGAATCGGGCATTATCATTTCTAATCGAAGAATTACCAAACTGCGCTTCGAACTTCGCAAACCATATTTCTGGTCGTTCTGACCAAAAAGGAGGCACCTTAACCATAACACGTTGTATGACATTTGTAGTCTCCTCTACGTTCGCTGAGCCGACTGATGGTTGTGTCATTGATGATCCACAAGCAGTTGACCCTCCTGCTTGTGGAACCGTCACTTTATTATCCTCGGCCATTTGTAATTTTTTGGAATTTTCTCGCGTTACGTTTGATACAGATAAGGAGTTGCCCTTTGAGACGTGCCAGTTCTCAATTTGACCCAGTGCCGGGTCAGAGATTAGCGTAATGTCAAGGACTTCCTTTCTATTTGCGGCTACGAACGTAGGTTCGCTTCCAGAATTGCTTATATACAGGTTATGTAATAAAATAAAATCAAGAAGGCACTCACCTCTAGGGTTGGTATCCGTAGAACCCCACACTGTATTGTGCGCATTGGCGTCAGCTCCTATTAATATCGGCAGCTTCCGTCGGTTTGCCTCCTTTACTGCGTTTACCAGGCAGCTGGAAGGTAATTGGGGGGCATCGTGCGCCATATAGGCTGCAGTTAGCCAGATTTGCCTGCCTTCTACTTCAAGGCTGATGCTCACTGTGTCTGCGTCGCTGAAATTGGATAACAGAAAGTAAGAGAGGGTCTTTTTAACAAGGATGCGAGCTCTGGTCCTACCTATAGTTGGGGTCTTAACCACCTGGTAGACATCAGAAGTCAGTCCACACACCTTGTTGCCGACGATCCAAGGTTCTTGGATTAATACGAGCTCCTCTGCTGTTTCTCCGAGGCGCAAGAGGAGGGCAGCCGAAGCTGCCTTAGAGTGATGCAGGTTAATTTGTAGAACCCGCATCATCAAAAATTTACAGGTCAGTGTCAGAGCCCTCGTCCATCGCCACCGTCTCTACGCGTTTGGGAGCGGCGATGACTGTAAAATCAAGTGCCGCGTCCTCCGCATCAGAGTCCAGTAGCTGGCTCTCGGACTGGTGCACCCACCGGCCGAAGGTAGACCCGACGACGCCCGACACCGAAGCCGTGACGCTCTCGGAGGCTTCGTTCGCGGTATCATACCAATGAGTGCGCCTTCCCAGCAGGTTCACTCAAGGTGCTTCCCGTGGGACCTTCACCGCCTGAGACGGTCTCAGAGGCGATGGAGGCATCAACCGCTCCGCTCAGGGCGTTAACGACTGAAATGTCCCCATCGCTGGCTATAGTGGTCCACTCGCGGTGTTTCCTGGTTGCTCTTCCGCTCCAAGTTCATCCGTTGCGGGTTCACTCTTCTTTTGGATGCGCATTGTGAAGGATTAAAAGAAGTAGCTTATGACTATACCACAGGATTCCAAAGCAGGGAGAGAGTCTTCGCTAATGACTAGGGTCACATAGCGTTGCTTCTCCCTGACCTCACTAACCCAACTACCCTCCATTCACTGGTGGGTAGTCCTGCGTTACCAATCCGGATGATCTTCAAAATGGCCTCTGGCGTCGACGGCTCGGCTGCTGGAATCCAGGCCCAGGCCCGTAGCCTGCAAGGAATCTCGTTCCTATGCACGGCTACCAGGTCAGCCCCGGACCACAGCTCGTCTAACGCGGAGGTTGCCTCCTTGTATAGCAATACCGAGCGCTCATCGGCGTAAGAGACCAACTTGATCCTCCGCTGATGCCAACCGGCATCCCGGATGCTAGGTGCAGGGCCCGGAAACTTCTCGAGGACTTTTCCGTAGACCCCGCACAAACCAATTAACACCGACTTCCAGTTGTCTGGTGTTATGTTCCCATCCGGGTGCCCCTTGTCCAGTACCGCGAGGGTGAGGTGCTCTTTGGCCACCTCACTGAACGGTCTGGGTGGGTTTCCCCGCAGCGGTTCTCGGGGAGGTCGCCGAGGGTCTGTGCCTCTTGGAGTCAATCGCGGTGCTTTCCTGAGAACGCTGTCTCTTAGAGGCTGGTGCCCTCGGCGGCTTACCGGCTTCTCGCTCCTGCCTAGCGCCGAGGAGGTTGGCTGCCCAAGTTAGGGAGGCCTTTTGGTCCTCCGTTAGTTCGCTGGGAGGCAAGTTACCCAGTCGCGAGACTATCTTGGCGGCAGATCTGCGGTCTCGTTGCGCCATAACGGAGGGGGAGATTTTGCGCCCGTTCTTCGGTGCTGACCGGGCAGCACTGTTGGCTGCCATCGGGTCTGTGCGCCCTCCCGTGGAGGGATTGGGGCCAGCACTTTTGGGCTGTGGATGGGAGGGACCCCGAATGGGCCTGGGGAGATTGGCCGTCTGCCCACTGCTCCCCGCGCTAGCCGTACCCTCAAGGGGTTTGGCTGGTGCGGTTACGCGTGGTAACGGCTTTCCCTCAAGGGGTTTAGCCGCAGCACTCCGCGCAGGCGACCGAAAGGGGGTGACTGCTGGCCGTGGAAGCCTGCCCGAACCCGTCGAAGCGGTACTCGGGCGCGTAGCCCTGGCTGGGCTACCTCTGTTTTGAACTTGTTTAACGCCTTGTCCAGTGGCGGCATTTTTTCCCGTGCAGGGGTCCGAGGCGGAGTTAAATTTTTCCATCATCTTGTTCGTTGGTCACCTACTTAGACAAGGCCTTTCGGTGCTCGCATACGACGGGCTGCAGCCTTCAACATCCGCAACCACAGCAAGAGGGCTTAGCCGTGCACTACGGTCTTGGTGTGGGAGAGGCTGGGAGCCTGGAAGGCTCTATATTTCGTGTCTCAACACCCATCAGCTTATGTATATGTAAGAAATAGAGTAAATATGTATAAGGAAATGTTTAGAATAATTTAGTATAAATAAGAGCAAAGTATTTCAATAAAGTGAATCTATGCTTGGACGTCTTGAAACACAGAACCAAATTGTTTTAATTAAATCCACGGTCTGTACAGGGGTTCAAAGGTTTCATTTATTCTTCGATATATTTCGATAAACTTCTCGATAACTCAGTTATCGGTCAAAATGTGATGACCAAAAGCCTTAAACTTGGCATACAACATGGGCATCAAACAAAAGGGGAGGTCCAAAGGTTTCATTTATACTTCGATATATTTCGATAAACTTATCGATAACTGAGTTATCGGTCAAAATGTGATGACCAAAAGCCTCAAACTTTGCCTACAACATGGGCTTCAAACGAAAGGGGAGGTCTAAAGCTTTCATTCATACTTCGATATATTTCGATAAACTTATCGATAACTGAGTTATCGGTCTAAATGTGATGACCAAAAGCCTCAAACTTTGCCTACAACATGGGCTTGAAACGAAAGGGGAGGTCCAAAGGTTTCATTTATACTTCGATATATTTCGATAAAATTATCGATAACTGAGTTATCGGTCAAAATGTGATGACCAAAAACCTTTAAATTTGCCTGTATCAAACGAAAGGGGAGGTAGAAAGGTTTCATTTATACTTCGATATATTTCGATAAACTTATCGTTAACTAAGTTATCGGTCAAAATGTGATGACCAAAAGGTTTAAACTTGGCATACAACATGGGCATCAAACGAAAGTGGAGGTCGAAAGGTTTCATTTATATTTCGATATATTTCGATAAACTTATCGATAACTGAGTTATCGGTCAAAATATGATGACCAAAAGCCTCAAACTTTGCCTACAACATGGGTTTCAAACGAAAGGGGAGGTCCAAAGGTTTCATTTATACTTCGATATATTTCGATAAACTTATCGATAACTGAGTTATCGGTCAAAATGTGATGACCAAAAGCCTTAAAGTTTGCTTACAATAGGGGTATCAAATGAAAGGGGAGGTCGAAAAATTTCATTTATACTTCGATATATTTCGATTCACTTATCGATAACTGAGTTATCGGTCAAAATGTGATGAGCAAAAGCCTTGAACTTTGCGTACAACATGGGCAGCAAACGAAAGAGGAGGTCGAAAGGTTTCATTTATACTTCGATATATTTCGATATACATACTTATCCATAACTGAGTTATCGGTCAAAATGTGATGACCAAAAGCCTTAAACTTTGGCTACACCATGGGCATCCAACGAAAGTGGAGGTCGAAGGGTTTCATTTATACTTCGATATATTTCGATAAACTTATCGATAACTGAGTTATCGGTCAAAATGTGATGACCAAAAGCCTTAAACTTTGGCTACACCATGGGCATCAAACGAAAGGGGAGGTCGAAAGGTTTCATTTATACTTCGATATATTTCGATAAGCTTATCGATAACTGAGTTATCGGTCAAAATGTGATGACCAAAAACCTTTAAATTTGCCTGTATCAAACGAAAGGGGAGGTAGAAAGGTTTCATTTATACTTCGATATATTTCGATAAACTTATCGTTAACTAAGTTATCGGTCAAAATGTGATGACCAAAAGGTTTAAACTTGGCATACAACATGGGCATCAAACGAAAGTGGAGGTCGAAAGGTTTCATTTATATTTCGATATATTTCGATAAACTTATCGATAACTGAGTTATCGGTCAAAATGTGATGACCAAAAGCCTCAAACTTTGCCTACAACGTGGGTTTCAAACGAAAGGGGAGGTCCAAAGGTTTCATTTATACTTCGATATATTTCGATAAACTTATCGATAACTGAGTTATCGGTCAAAATGTGATGACCAAAAGCCTTAAAATTTGCTTACAATAGGGGTATCAAATGAAAGGGGAGGTCGAAAAATTTCATTTATACTTCGATATATTTCAGGATGGAATCGAAGAGCGGACGCAGTATAACGTTCGCCTCGGCTTACATGGCCCATGACCGGCCCGCACCTCCCGAGGAGGTGACGCAGCTAACAAAGATACTTGCAGCCAAGGAAGAGGTCATCATAGGCAGTGATGCAAACGCGAGGCATTCGCTGTGGGGCAGCAGTGAGATAAACGAGCGGGGTGAGTCTCTTTTTGAATTCTTGTTATCAAATAATCTACGTATATGTAACAGGGGAAGCTCTCCCACCTTTGTGTTCCCTGGTTCGGAGAACTTCGCAGGGTGGGAGGAAGTCCTCGACATCACCATAGCATCTGACTCTCAGGAACTTTTGGTAAGAAACTGGGAGGTTTCGAAAAAGATCTCAATGTCGGATCATCGAATGATCCTCTTTGAAATAGATTGGGAGAGGGAGATAAAGAAACCATATAGAAATCCTAGACGGACTTCTTGGGGTCTATTTGAGAAGATAGTCAATGATAGGCTCAGCAGGAACAAGATACCCATTCAATCAGCAGACTCTCTAGACGACCGAGTCAGGTCTCTGGAAAGTAGTTTTCGGGTTGCCTACAAGGCTTCCTGTAGACCATCAAGGAGTAAGAAGACCTTTCCCCCATGGTGGAACAAAGACCTTAGCGAACTAAGGTCAAGAATGAGGAAGGTTTTCAACGATTGTCATACTAGGGGAGACTTTCAGCAGTTCAAGATCTCCCAAAGGGAATATAAGAAAGCCGTGCGGATCGCAAGGGCGAAATCCTGGCAGGAGCACTGTGAAACTATTGAGTCCACGAAGGACTCAGCAAGACTCGGGAGAATCCTTGCCAGGGAGCACTCAAACAAAACCTTCGTGAAACGCTCAGATGGCACGTGGGCCGGATCAGCGGAGGAAACCCTTGATATTCTGATAGAGGCTCACTTTCCCGACGGTACCGGGGAGGCGGAGCAGAGTAGGGAACTGGTGCAACAGGAGACACCTGGTATGTCTATAGACAAACTTCTAGCAGAAGACAAAATTGCCTGGGCGATAAGCAGCTTCTCACCATATAAGTCACCGGGAGTAGACGGTATACTCCCGATTATGATGCAGAAGACTCAGACATCTTTGGTTAAGGAACTGAAGGAGATCTTCGCTGCGTGCATCATCCATAACCACATTCCGGACACCTGGAGGAAAACAAGGGTGGTTTTTATTCCGAAGTCTGGAAGAAGGGGGCACGAGCTGGCCAAAGATTTCCGGCCAATGAGTCTCACGTCCTTCGTGTTGAAAACATTTGAGAGGCTTTTGGACTTACACATACGGGAACTCCTGGAGGGGCCTGTCCTTTCAGTGGCGCAGCATGCGTACATAAGGGGCAGATCTACGGAGTCTGCGCTGCACGAAGTAGTGCGGACAGTGGAGAAATCCCTTCAATTTAAAGAATTTACGCTAGCGGCGTTTGTCGATGTGGAAGGCGCTTTCAATAATGTAAGAGCCGAAGCAATAACATCAGCGCTAGTGGGGGTGGGGGTGGAGGAGCCAATCAGGAATTGGATCTCGTCCCTGCTTAGGAAGCGTGAGATATCAGCAGAGCTAGGGGGAGCAAAGGCTAGTAGGCAGGTATGTAGAGGTACACCACAGGGAGGGGTCCTCTCACCTCTACTTTGGATCATTACCATGAACGATATCCTCTTAAAACTTAATACAAACGGAGTAAAGATTGTGGCGTACGCCGACGACGTGGCGATCCTAGTTTCGGGTCCCTTCCCTTCCGTAATGAGCGAGATTATGGAAAGAACGTTGGCAAAACTCAGTAGGTGGGCACAGGAAAGTGGCCTTAGGCTGAATCCGGATAAAACGGAGCTTCTTCTCTTCACGAAGAAGTACAAGCCACCTACCTTCGAACTCCCTAGGCTAAATGGCCAACAGCTAACCCTGTCTCCCAGCACTAAGTATTTGGGGCTAATAATTGATTGTAAGTTAAATTGGAAAGCGTGCATCGAGGAGCGGGTGAGGAAAGCCTGTATCGCTTTCTACGCCTGCAAATCAATGTTTGGCAAGAAGTGGGGTCTAAAGCCGAAGATAGTGCTGTGGATGTACGAAGCGGTAGTCAGACCGGTGCTGACCTACGGTTCGGTGGTGTGGTGGGAAGCTCTTCGGAAGAACTATAATCTCACTAGCTTGCAAAAGGTTCAGCGCACAGCGTGTGTTGGCACCACCGGGGCTTTACGCACCTGCCCCACTGCGGCATTGGATCCTATTTTGAACCTGCTCCCAATTGACTTGCACATATTATGCATATCGGCACAATCCGCACTGAGGCTCCGGGAGTCTGGGTGCTGGAAGGATACTCAGCAAGGGCACAGCAGTATCCTTAACGATCTCCCAGCGGGAGTAGTTAACAATTCAACAGATCATTATCCTCACAAACTGAAGTTTGAGAGCAATGCCATCACAGCATTTCCAAGTAGGAATGAATGGAGGAGGGGCGAGATAATAAGTGATAGGGGTATACAAATCTTCACAGACGGCTCCAAGATGGACTCGGGTGTGGGGGCTGGTATATTCTCGGGAAGCCTGGATATTTCTGCTGCATTCAGGCTCCCTTCGTATTGCAGCGTTTTTCAAGCAGAGGTTCTTGCGATTTGCCAGGCATGCAAAGCGCTCGAGCAAAGAAACATAATTGGTAAGGTTACTATCTTCTCTGATAGCCAGGCTGCGATAAAGGCAATCGCATCGCCGCATACTACTTCAAGCGCAGTGCATGCATGTAAGCAAGCCTTGGCAGCGCTGGCCAATAATCTGGAAGTATCCATTATCTGGGTCCCGGGTCATAGGGGAATCGAGGGTAATGAGAAGGCTGATGAACTGGCACGTAGGGGCTCATCAGGGGAAGAAGTAAGCAAACTTGAGACGGGTGTACCCCTAGCAGTAGCAAAGGGAGACATCCATAAGTATTACCTAAGTGAGGCACAGCGTAGGTGGAGGGGCATCGCTACGTGTGCAATATCAAGAGCCACCTGGCCGGAGTATGACCAGAGGAGAACAAGGAGTCTTCTAGGCAGGTCCAGGGCGGATACGTACAAACTTATAGCGGTCTGCACAGGTCACTGGCCGATTGGCACGCATGCGGAAAAAATGGGTATTCCGCATAACGACCACTGCAGAAGTTGTAATGACACCACTACCAAAGAGACCGTTGAGCACTTCCTGTGTAAATGTCCGGCTCTAGCTAGAACACGATTAAAATCTTTCGGGACCCCCTTTTTGGAAAACCTAGGGAGGGTATCTGAAATAGGGATTCCTAGCATTCTGGAATTTATAAACAACTCTGGTTGGTTGTAGAGAAATATCCGCATTATTGTTAGTAGGTTCGACGAGTCCTTATGGCATCAAAACGGCTTCTAAGAAAGCTACTTGGGCGACCTTTTCCAGGTCGCAGCCATTTTACCTACCTACCTACCTACGATATATTTCGATTCACTTATCGATAACTGAGTTATCGGTCAAAATGTGATGAGCAAAAGCCTTGAACTTTGCGTACAACATGGGCAGCAAACGAAAGAGGAGGTCGAAAGGTTTCATTTATACTTCGATATATTTCGATATACTTATCCATAACTGAGTTATCGGTCAAAATGTGATGACCAAAAGCCTTAAACTTTGGCTACACCATGGGCATCCAACGAAAGTGGAGGTTGAAGGGTTTCATTTATACTTCGATATATTTCGATAAACTTATCGATAACTGAGTTATCGGTCAAAATGTGATGACCAAAAGCCTTAAACTTTGGCTACACCATGGGCATCAAACGAAAGGGGAGATCGAAAGGTTTCATTTATACTTCGATATATTTCGATAAGCTTATCGAAAACTGAGTTATCGGTCAAAATGTGTGACCAAAAGTCTTAAACTTTGCCTACAACATGGCCATCAAACGAAAGGGGAGGTCCAAAGGTTTCATTTATACTTCGATATGTTTCGAAAAACTTATCGATAACTAAGTTATCGGTCAAAATGTGATGACAAAAAGCCTTAAACTTTGCCTACAACATGGGCATCAAACGAAAGGGGAGGTCCAAAGGCTTCATTTATACTTCGATATATTTCGATAAACTTATCGATAACTAAGTTATCGCTCTAAATATGATGCCCAAAAGCCTTAAACTTTGCCTACAACATGGCCATCAAACAAAATTGGAGGTCGAAAGGTTTCATTTATACTTCGATATATTTCGATAAAATTATCGATAACTGAGTTATCGGTCAAAATGTGATGACCAAAAACCTTTAAATTTGCCTGTATCAAACGAAAGGGGAGGTCGAAAGGTTTCATTTATACTTCGATATATTTCGATAAACTTATAGATAACTAAGTTATCGGTGAAAATGTGATGACCAAAAGCCTTAAACTTTGCCTACAACATGGGCATCAAACGAAAGGGGAGGTCCAAAGGTTTCACTTATACTTCGATATATTTAGATAAACTTATCGATAACTAAGTTATCGGTCTAAATATGATGCCCAAAAGCCTTAAACTTTGCCTACAACATGGCCATCAAACGAAATTGGAGTTCGAAAGGTTTCATTTATACTTCGATATATTTCGATAAAATTATCGATAACTGAGTTATCGGTCAAAATGTGATGACCAAAAACCTTTAAATTTGCCTCTATCAAACGAAAGGGGAGGTCCAAAGGTTTCATTTATACTTCGATATATTTCGATAAACTTATCGATAACTAAGTTATCGGTCAAAATGTGATGACCAAAAGCCTTAAACTTTGCCTACAACATGGGCATCAAATGAAAGGGGAGGTCGAAAGGTTTCATTTATACTTCGCTATATTTCGATAAACTTATCGATAACTGAGTTATCGGTCAAAATGTCATGACCAAAAGCCTTAAACTACAACATGCGCATCAAACGAAAGGGGAGGTCCAAAGGATTCATTTATACTTCGATATATTTCGATATACTTATCCATAACTGAGTTATCGGTCAAAATGTGATGACCAAAAGCCTTAAACTTTGCCTACAACATGGGCATCAAACGAAAGTAAAGGTCGAAAGGTTTCATTTATTCTTCGATATATTTCGATAAATTTATCGATAACTGAGTTATCGGTCAAAATGTGATGACCAAAAACCTTTAAATTTGCCTGTATCAAACGAAAGGGGAGGTCGAAAGGTTTCATTTATACTTCGATATATTTCGATAAACTTATAGATAACTAAGTTATCGGTGAAAATGTGATGACCAAAAGCCTTAAACTTTGCCTACAACATGGGCATCAAATGAAAGTAAAGGTCGAAAGGTTTCATTTATTCTTCGATATATTTCGATAAATTTATCGATAACTGAGTTATCGGTCAAAATGTGATGACCAAAAGCCTTGAACTTTGCGTACAACATGGGCAGCAAACGAAAGAGGAGGTCGAAAGGTTTCATTTATACTTCGATATATTTCGATATACTTATCCATAACTGAGTTATCGGTCAAAATGTGATGACCAAAAACCTTTAAATTTGCCTGTATCAAACGAAAGGGGAGGTCGAAAGGTTTCATTTATACTTCGATATATTTCGATAAACTTATAGATAACTAAGTTATCGGTGAAAATGTGATGACCAAAAGCCTTAAACTTTGCCTACAACATGGGCATCAAATGAAAGGGGAGGTCGAAAGGTTTCATTGATACTTCGATATATTTCGATATACTTATCCATAACTGAGTTATCGGTCAAAATGTGATGACCAAAAACCTTTAAATTTGCCTGTATCAAACGAAAGGGGAGGTGGAAAGGTTTCATTTATACTTCGATATATTTCGATAAACTTATCGATAACTAAGTTATCGGTCAAAATGTGATGACCAAAAGCCTTGAACTTTGCGTACAACATGGGCAGCAAACGAAAGAGGAGGTCGAAAGGTTTCATTTATACTTCGATATATTTCGATATACTTATCCATAACTGAGTTATCGGTCAAAATGTGATGACCAAAAACCTTTAAATTTGCCTGTATCAAACGAAAGGGGAGGTCGAAAGGTTTCATTTATACTTCGATATATTTCGATAAACTTATCGATAACTAAGTTATCGGTCAAAATGTGATGACCAAAAGCCTTGAACTTTGCGTACAACATGGGCAGCAAACGAAAGAGGAGGTCGAAAGGTTTCATTTATACTTCGATATATTTCGATATACTTATCCATAACTGAGTTATCGGTCAAAATGTGATGACCAAAAACCTTTAAATTTGCCTGTATCAAACGAAAGGGGAGGTCGAAAGGTTTCATTTATACTTCGATATATTTCGATAAACTTATAGATAACTAAGTTATCGGTGAAAATGTGATGACCAAAAGCCTTAAACTTTGCCTACAACATGGGCATCAAATGAAAGGGGAGGTCGAAAGGTTTCATTGATACTTCGATATATTTAGATAAACTTATCGATAACTAAGTTATCGGTCTAAATATGATGACCAAAAGCCTTAAACTTTGCCTACAACATGGGCATCAAACGAAAGTAAAGGTCGAAAGGTTTCATTTATTCTTCGATATATTTCGATAAATTTATCGATAACTGAGTTATCGGTCAAAATGTGATGACCAAAAACCTTTAAATTTGCCTGTATCAAACGAAAGGGGAGGTCGAAAGGTTTCAATTATACTTCGATATATATCGATCAACTTATCGATAACTAAGTTATCGGTCAAAATGTGATGACCAAAAGCTTTAAATGTGGCATACAACATGGGCATCAAACGAAAGTGGAGGTCGAAAGGTTTCATTTATATTTCGATATATTTCGATAAACTTATCGATAACTGAGTTATCGGTCAAAATGTGATGACCAAAAGCCTCAAACTTTGCCTACAACATGGGCTTCAAACGAAAGGGGAGGTCCAAAGGTTTCATTAATACTTCGATATATTTCGATAAACTTATCGATAACTGAGTTATCGGTCAAAATGTGATGACCAAAAGCCTTGAACTTTGGCTACCCATGGGCATCCAACGAAAGTGGTGGTCGAAGGGTTTCATTTATACTTCGATATATTTCGATAAACTTATCGATAACTGAGTTATCAGTCAAAATGTGATGACCAAAAGCCTTAAACTTTGGCTACACCATGGGCATCAAACGAAAGGGGAGGTCGAAAGGTTTCATTTATACTTCGATATGTTTCGAAAAACTTATCAATAACTAAGTTATCGGTCAAAATGTGATGACAAAAAGCCTTAAACTTTGCCTACAACATGGGCATCAAACGAAAGGGGAGGTCCAAAGGTTTCATTTATACTTCGATATATTTCGATAAACTTATCGATAACTAAGTTATCGGTCTAAATATGATGCCCAAAAGCCTTAAACTTTGCCTACAACATGGCCATCAAACGAAATTGGAGTTCGAAAGGTTTCATTTATACTTCGATATATTTCGATAAAATTATCGATAACTGAGTTATCGGTCAAAATGTGATGACCAAAAACCTGTAAATTTGTATGTATCAAACGAAAGTGGAGGGCGAAAGGTTTAATTTATACTTCGATATATTTCGATAAACTTATCGATAACTAAGTTATCGGTCAAAATGTGATGACCAAAAGACTTAAACTTTGCCTACAACATGGGCTCCAAACGAAAGGGGAGGTCGAAAGGTTTCATTTATACTTCGATATATTTAGATAAACTTATCGATAACTAAGTTATCGGTCTAAATATGATGACCAAAAGCCTTAAACTTTGCCTACAACATGGGTATCAAACGAAAGTGGAGGTCGAAACGTTTCATTTATACTTCGATATATTTCGATAAAATTATCGATAACTGAGTTATCGGTCAAAATGTGATGACCAAAAGGTTTAAACTTGGCATACAACATGGGCATCAAACGAAAGTGGATTTCGAAGGGTTTCATTTATACTTCGATATATTTCGATAAACTTATCGATAACTGAGTTATCGGTCAAAATGTGATGACCAAAAGCCTTAAACTTTGGCTACACCATGGGCATCAAACGAAAGGGGAGGTCGAAAGGTTTCATTTATACTTCGATATATTTCGATAAACTTATCGATAACTGAGTTATCGGTCAAAATGTGTGACCAAAAGTCTTAAACTTTGCCTACAACATGGCCATCAAACGAAAGGGGAGGTCCAAAGGTTTCATTTATACTTCGATATGTTTCGAAAAACTTATCGATAACTAAGTTATCGGTCAAAATGTGATGACAAAAAGCCTTAAACTTTGCGAAAGGGGAGGTCCAAAGGTTTCATTTATACTTCGATATATTTCGATAAACTTATCGATAACTAAGTTATCGGTCTAAATATGATGCCCAAAAGCCTTAAACATGGCCATCAAACGAAATTGGAGGTCGAAAGGTTTCATTTATACTTCGATATATTTCGATAAAATTATCGATAACTAAGTTATCGGTCAAAATGTGATGACCAAAAGCCTTTAAATTTGCCTGTATCAAACGAAAGGGGAGGTCGAAAGGGTTCATTTATACTTCGATATATTTCGATAAACTTATCGATAACTAAGTTATCGGTCAAAATGTGATGACCAAAAGCCTTAAACTTTGCCTACAACATGGGCATCAAATGAAAGGGGAGGTCGAAATGTTTCATTTATACTTCGATATATTTCGATAAACTTATCGATAACTGAGTTATCGGTCAAAATGTGTGACCAAAAGTCTTAAACTTTGACTACAACATGGCCATCAAATGAAAGGGGAGGTCCAAAGGTTTCATTTATACTTCGATATGTTTCGAAAAACTTATCGATAACTAAGTTATCGGTCAAAATGTGATGACAAAAAGCCTTAAACTTTGCCTACAACATGGGCATCAAACGAAAGGGGAGGTGCAAAGGTTTCATTTATACTTCGATATATTTCGATAAACTTATCGATAACTAAGTTATCGGTCTAAATATGATGCCCAAAAGCCTTAAACTTTGCCTACAACATGGCCATCAAACGAAATTGGAATTCGAAAGGTTTCATTTATACTTCGATATATTTCGATAAAATTATCGATAACTGAGTTATCGGTCAAAATGTGATGACCAAAAACCTTTAAATTTGCCTCTATCAAACGAAAGGGGAGGTCGAAAGGGTTCATTTATACTTCGATATATTTCGATAAACTTATCGATAACTAAGTTATCGGTCAAAATGTGATGACCAAAAGCCTTAAACTTTGCCTACAATATGGGCATCAAATGAAAGGGGAGGTCGAAAGGTTTCATTTATACTTCGATATATATCGATAAACTTATCGATAACTGAGTTATCGGTCAAAATGTCATGACCAAAAGCCTTAAACTACAACATGCGCATCAAACGAAAGGGGAGGTCCAAAGGATTCATTTATACTTCGATATTTTCGAAAAACTTATCGATAACTGAGTTATCGGTCAAAATGTGATGACCAAAAACCTGTAAATTTGTATGTATCAAACGAAAGTGGAGGGCGAAAGGTTTAATTTATACTTCGATATATTTCGATAATCTTATCGATAACTAAGTTATCGGTCAAAATGTGATGACCAAAAGACTTAAACTTTGCCTACAACATGGGCTCCAATCGAAAGGGGAGGTCGAAAGGTTTCATTTATACTTCGATATATTTAGATAAACTTATCGATAACTAAGTTATCGGTCTAAATATGATGACCAAAAGCCTTAAACTTTGCCTACAACATGGGCATCAAACGAAAGTGGAGGTCGAAACGTTTCATTTATACTTCGATATATTTCGATAAAATTATCGATAACTGAGTTATCGGTCAAAATGTGATGACCAAAAACCTTTAAATTTGCCTGTATCAAACGAAAGGGGAGGTAGAAAGGTTTCAGTTATACTTCGATATATTTCGATAAACTTATCGATAACTAAGTTATCGGTCAAAATGTGATGACCAAAAGGTTTAAACTTGGCATACAACGTGGGCATCACACGAAAGTGGAGGTCGAAAGGTTTCATTTATATTTCGATATATTTCGATAAACTTATCGATAACTGAGTTCTCGGTCAAAATGTGATGACCAAAAGCCTCAAACTTTGCCTACAACATGGGCTTCAAACGAAAGGGGAGGTCCAAAGGTTTCATTTATACTTCGATATCTATATTTCGATAAACTTATCGATAACTGAGTTATCGGTCAAAATGTGATGACCAAAAGCCTTAAACTTTGCCTACAACATGGGCATCAAACGAAAGGGGAGGTCCAAAGTTTCATTTATACTTCGATATGTTTCGAAAAACTTATCGGTAACTAAGTTATCGGTCAAAATGTGATGAGCAAAAGCCTTGAACTTTGCGTACAACATGGGCAGCAAACGAAAGAGGAGGTCGAAAGGTTTCATTTATACTTCGATATATTTCGATATACTTATCGATAACTGAGTTATCGGTTAAAATGTGATGACCAAAAGCCTTTAAATTTGCCTGTATCAAACGAAAGGGGAGGTCGAAAGGTTTCATTTATACTTCGATATATTTCGATAAACTTATCGATAACTAAGTTATCGGTCAAAATGTGATGACCAAAAGCCTTAAACTTTGCCTACAACATGGGCATCAAATGAAAGGGGAGGTCGAAAGGTTTCATTTATACTTCGATACGTTTCGAAAAACTTATCGATAACTGAGTTATCGGTCAAAATGTGATGACCAAAAGCCTTAAACTTTACCTGTATCAAACGAAAGGGGAGGCCGAAAGGTTTCATTTATACTTCGATATATTTAGATAAACTTATCGATAACTAAGTTATCGGTCTAAATATGACGACCAAAAGCCTTAAACTTTGCCTACAACATGGGCATCAAACGAAAGTAAAGGTCGAAAGGTTTCATTTATTCTTCGATATATTTCGATAAATTTATCGATAACTGAGTTATCGGTCAAAATGTGATGACCAAAAACCTTTAAATTTGCCTGTATCAAACGAAAGGGGAGGTCGAAAGGTTTCAATTATACTTCGATATATTTCGATCAACTTATCGATAACTAAGTTATCGGTCAAAATGTGATGACCAAAAGCCTTAAATGTGGCATACAACATGGGCATCAAACGAAAGTGGAGGTCGAAAGGTTTCATTTATATTTCGATAAACTTATCGATAACTGAGTTATCGGTCAAAATGTGATGACCAAAAGCCTCAAACTTTGCCTACAACATGGGCTTCAAACGAAAGGGGAGGTCCAAAGGTTTCATTTATACTTCGATATATTTCGATAAACTTATCGATAACTGAGTTATCGGTCAAAATGTGATGACCAAAAGCCTTAAACTTTGGCTACACCATGGGCATCAAACGAAAGGGGAGGCCGAAATGTTTCATTTATACTTCGATATATTTCGATAAACTTATCGATAACTAAGTTATCGATCAAAATGTGTGACCAAAAGTCTTAAACTTTGCCTACAACATGGCTATCAAACGAAAGGGGAGGTCCCAAGGTTTCATTTATACTTCGATATGTTTCGAAAAACTTATCGATAACTAAGTTATCGGTCAAAATGTGATGACAAAAAGCCTTAAACTTTGCCTACAGCATGGGCATCAAACGAAAGGGGAGGTCCAAAGGTTTCATTGATACTTCGATATATTTCGATAAACTTATCGATAACTAAGTTATCGGTCTAAATATGATGCCCAAAAGCCTTAAACTTTGCCTACAACATGGCCATCAAACGAAATTGGAGGTCGAAAGGTTTCATTTATACTTCGATATATTTCGATAAAATTATCGATAACTGAGTTATCGGTCAAAATGTGATGACCAAAAACCTTTAAATTTGCTGTATCAAAATGTGATGACCAAAAGCCTTAAACTTTGCCTACAACATGGGCATCAAATGAAAGGGGAGGTCGAAAGGTTTCATTTATACTTCGCTATATTTCGATAAACTTATCGATAACTGAGCTATCGATCAAAATGTGATGACCAAAAACCTGTAAATTTGTATGTATCAAACGAAAGTGGAGGGCGAAAGGTTTAATTTATACTTCGATATATTTCGATAAACTTATCGATAACTAAGTTATCGGTCAAAATGTGATGACCAAAAGACTTAAACTTTGCCTACAACATGGGCATCAAACGAAAGGGGAGGTCGAAAGGTTTCATTTATACTTCGATATATTTAGATAAACTTATCGATAACTGAGTTATCGGTCAAAATGTGATGACCAAAAACCTGTAAATTTGTATGTATCAAACGAAAGTGGAGGGCGAAAGGTTTAATTTATACTTCGATATATTTCGATAAACTTATCGATAACTAAGTTATCGGTCAAAATGGGATGACAAAAAGCCTTAAACTTTGCCTACAACATGGGCATCAAACGAAAGGGGAGGTCCAAAGGTTTCATTTATACTTCGATATATTTCGATAAACTTATCGATAACTAAGTTATCGGTCTAAATATGATGCCCAAAAGCCTTAAACTTTGCCTACAACATGGCCATCAAACGAAATTGGAGGTCGAAAGGTTTCATTTATACTTCGATATATTTCGATAAAATTATCGATAACTGAGTTATCGGTCAAAATGTGATGACCAAAAACCTTTAAATTTGCCTGTATCAAACGAAAGGGGAGGTCGAAAGGTTTCATTTATACTTCGATATATTTCGATAAACTTATCGATAACTAAGTTATCGGTCAAAATGTGATGACCAAAAGCCTTAAACTTTGCCTACAACATGGGCATCAAATGAAAGGGGAGGTCGAAAGGTTTCATTTATTCTTCGATATGTTTCGAAAAACTTATCGATAACTGAGTTATCGGTCAAAATGTGATGACCAAATGAAAGGGGAGGTCGAAAGGTTTCATTTATTCTTCGATATGTTTCGAAAAACTTATCGATAACTGAGTTATCGGTCAAAATGTGATGACCAAAAGCCTTAAACTTTGCCTGTATCAAACGAAAGGGGAGGTCGAAAGGTTTCATTTATATTTCGATATATTTCGATATACTTATCCATAACTGAGTTATCGGTCAAAATGTGATGACCAAAAGCCTTAAACTTTGGCTACACCATGGGCATCCAACGAAAGTGGATTTCGAAGGGTTTCATTTATACTTCGATATATTTCGATAAACTTATCGATAACTAAGTTATCTTTCAAAATGTGATGACCAAAAGCCTTAAACTTTGGCTACACCATGGGCATCAAACGAAAGGGGAGGTCGAAAGGTTTCATTTATACTTCGATATATTTCGATAAACTTATCGATAACTGAGTTATCGGTCAAAATGTGTGACCAAAAGTCTTAAACTTTGCCTACAACATGGCCATCAAACGAAAGGGGAGGTCCAAAGGTTTCATTTATACTTCGATATGTTTCGAAAAACTTATCGATAACTAAGTTATCGTTCAAAATGTGATGACAAAAAGCCTTAAACTTTGCCTACAACATGGGCATCAAACGAAAGGGGAGGTCCAAAGGTTTCATTTATACCTTGATATATTTCGATAAACTTATCGATAACTAAGTCATCGGTCTGAATATGATGACCAAAAGCCTTAAACTTTGCCTACAACATGGGCATCAAACGAAAGTGGAGGTCGAAACGTTTCATTTATACTTCGATATATTTCGATAAAATTATCGATAACTGAGTTATCGGTCAAAATGTGATGACCAAAAACCTTTAAATTTGCCTGTATCAAACGAAAGAGGAGGTAGAAAGGTTTCAGTTATACTTCGATATATTTCGATAAACTTATCGATAACTAAGTTATCGGTCAAAATGTGATGACCAAAAGGTTTAAACTTGGCATACAACGTGGGCATCAAACGAAAGGGGAGGTCGAAAGGTTTCATTTATACTTCGATATATTTAGATAAACTTATCGATAACTGAGTTATCGGTCAAAATGTGATGACCAAAAACCTGTAAATTTGTATGTATCAAACGAAAGTGGAGGGCGAAAGGTTTAATTTATACTTCGATATATTTCGATAAACTTATCGATAACTAAGTTATCGGTCAAAATGTGATGACAAAAAGCCTTAAACTTTGCCTACAACATGGGCATCAAACGAAAGGGGAGGTCCAAAGGTTTCATTTATACTTCGATATATTTCGATAAACTTATCGATAACTAAGTGATCGGTCTAAATATGATGCCCAAAAGCCTTAAACTTTGCCTACAACATGGCCATCAAACGAAATTGGAGGTCGAAAGGTTTCATTTATACTTCGATATATTTCGATAAAATTATCGATAACTGAGTTATCGGTCAAAATGTGATGACCAAAAACCTTTAAATTTGCCTGTATCAAACGAAAGGGGAGGTCGAAAGGTTTCATTTATACTTCGATATATTTCGATAAACTTATCGATAACTAAGTTATCGGTCAAAATGTGATGACCAAAAGCCTTAAACTTTGCCTACAACATGGGCATCAAATGAAAGGGGAGGTCGAAAGGTTTCATTTATTCTTCGATATGTTTCGAAAAACTTATCGATAACTGAGTTATCGGTCAAAATGTGATGACCAAAAACCTGTAAATTTGTATGTATCAAACGAAAGTGGAGGGCGAAAGGTTTAATTTATACTTCGATATATTTCGATAAACTTATCGATAACTAAGTTATCGGTCTAAATATGATGCCCAAAAGCCTTAAACTTTGCCTACAACATGGCCATCAAACGAAATTGGAGGTCGAAAGGTTTCATTTATACTTCGATATATTTCGATAAAATTATCGATAACTGAGTTATCGGTCAAAATGTGATGACCAAAAACCTTTAAATTTGCCTGTATCAAACGAAAGGGGAGGTCGAAAGGTTTCATTTATACTTCGATATATTTCGATAAACTTATCGATAACTAAGTTATCGGTCAAAATGTGATGACCAAAAGCCTTAAACTTTGCCTACAACATGGGCATCAAATGAAAGGGGAGGTCGAAAGGTTTCATTTATTCTTCGATATGTTTCGAAAAACTTATCGATAACTGAGTTATCGGTCAAAATGTGATGACCAAATGAAAGGGGAGGTCGAAAGGTTTCATTTATTCTTCGATATGTTTCGAAAAACTTATCGATAACTGAGTTATCGGTCAAAATGTGATGACCAAAAGCCTTAAACTTTGCCTGTATCAAACGAAAGGGGAGGTCGAAAGGTTTCATTTATACTTCGATATATTTCGATATACTTATCCATAACTGAGTTATCGGTCAAAATGTGATGACCAAAAGCCTTAAACTTTGGCTACACCATGGGCATCCAACGAAAGTGGATTTCGAAGGGTTTCATTTATACTTCGATATATTTCGATAAACTTATCGATAACTAAGTTATCGGTCAAAATGTGATGACCAAAAGCCTTAAACTTTGGCTACACCATGGGCATCAAACGAAAGGGGAGGTCGAAAGGTTTCATTTATACTTCGATATATTTCGATAAACTTATCGATAACTGAGTTATCGGTCAAAATGTGTGACCAAAAGTCTTAAACTTTGCCTACAACATGGCCATCAAACGAAAGGGGAGGTCCAAAGGTTTCATTTATACTTCGAAAAACTTATCGATAACTAAGTTATCGTTCAAAATGTGATGACAAAAAGCCTTAAACTTTGCCTACAACATGGGCTTCAAACGAAAGAGGAGGTAGAAAGGTTTCAGTTATACTTCGATATATTTCGATAAACTTATCGATAACTGAGTTATCGGTCAAAATGTGATGACCAAAAGCCTCAAACCTTTTAAATGGAGAAATTGAGCAAGAAACCAGAGAAGAGCTCGAACCCGAACCCACAATCGAAGACGACGAAATTGACGTCCCAGAACCCGACTATAATGAGGTGCGAATAGCAATATCCCGGTTAAAAAACAATAAAGCAGCTGGCGCTGATGGTTTGCCTGCTGAGCTATTCAAGCATGGCGGCGAGGAGCTGGTAAGGCGTATGCACCAGCTTCTGTGCAGAATATGGTCGGATGAATGCATGCCCGAAGATTGGAATCTAAGTGTTCTTTGCCCAATCCACAAAAAAGGTGATCCTGCAAACTGCACCAACTACCGCGGAATCAGCCTTTTGAATATCGCATATAAGGTCTTGTCAAGCGTATTGTGCGAACGATTGAAGCCTGACGTGAACAGACTGATTGGACCTTATCAGTGTGGCTTCAGACCTGGAAAATCTACCATCGACCAGATTTTTACAATACGTCAAATCCTGGAGAAAACCCGTGAGAAAAGAATCGACACACACCACCTCTTTGTTGATTTTAAAGCCGCTTTCGATAGCACGAAAAGGAGCTGCCTATATGCCGGTATGTCTGAATTTGGTTTCCCCGCAAAACTTATACGGCTTTGCAAAATGACATTGAGCAACACCACCAGCTCAGTCAGAATTGGGAAGGACCTCTCCGAGCCGTTTGAAACTAAACGAGGTTTCAGACAAGGTGACCCCCTATCGTGCGATTTCTTTAATTTGATGTTGGAGAAAATAATACAATCTGCAGAACTCAACCGCGCTGGAACAATATTCTATAAAAGCGTGCAACTGTTAGCATATGCTGACGACATTGACATTATCGGCCTTAACAACCGTGCCGTAACCTCTGCGTACTCCAAACTAGAAAAAGAAGCGGAAAAAATGGGTTTGGTGGTGAACGAAGGCAAAACGAAGTACATGCTGTCATCAAGCAAAGAGTCAGCGCATTCGCGCCTTGGCACCCACGCCACTGCTGGCACCAAAAAGTTCGAAATAGTGAAGGACTTCGTTTACCTTGGATCCAGCATAAACTCCAACAATAATGCCAGCCTAGAAATCCAACGAAGAATTGCTCTTGCAAATAAATGCTACTTTGGACTGAGTAGGCAATTGAAAAGTAAAGTCCTCTCTCGACGCACGAAAATCACACTCTACAAGTCACTCATCGCTCCCGTCCTGCTATATGGTGCAGAGGCGTGGACACTAACAACATCTGACGAGGCTGCATTGGGAGTATTCGAGAGAAAAGTTCTGCGAAAGATTTATGGGCCTCTACGCGTTGGCGACGGCGAGTACCGAAGAAGATTTAATGATGAGTTGTATGAGCTTTACGCAGACGTCGACATAGTACAGCGCATTAAAACAC
Organism: Sphenella marginata; assembly: GCA_951509765.1. Classification (NCBI taxonomy): domain Eukaryota; kingdom Metazoa; phylum Arthropoda; class Insecta; order Diptera; family Tephritidae; genus Sphenella; species Sphenella marginata. The sequence goes on from OX608078.1 coordinate 103,594,302, forward strand.
AGCGGCTTCGCTGGCTAGGCCACGTCGTGCGAATGAACGAAGACGCTCCAGCCCAGAAGGTATACTTATCGGCACCCGCCGGTGGAAGCAGAGGAAGAGGAAGACCACCACTCCGATGGAAGGACCAAGTGGAGACCGACCTGCGATCTCGTGGGGTCTCCAATTGGCGCCAGTTGGCGCAAAGAAGAAATGACTGGCGAGCTATGTTGGACGGTCAAAATCGCTCAGGCGGTTAGATGGCCATTTAAAGAAGAAGAAGAAAAGCCTCAAACTTTGCCTACAACATGGGCTTCAAACGAAAGGGGAGGTCCAAAGGTTTCATTTATACTTCGATATATTTCGATAAACTTATCGATAACTGAGTTATCGGTCAAAATGTGATGACCAAAAGCCTTAAACTTTGGCTACACCATGGGCATCAAACGAAAGGGGAGGTCGAAATGTTTCATTTATACTTCGATATATTTCGATAAACTTATCGATAACTAAGTTATCGATCAAAATGTGTGACCAAAAGTCTTAAACTTTGCCTACAAAATGGCTATCAAACGAAAGGGGAGGTCCCAAGGTTTCATTTATACTTCGATATGTTTCGAAAAACTTATCGATAACTAAGTTATCGGTCAAAATGTGATGACAAAAAGCCTTAAACTTTGCCTACAGCATGGGCATCAAACGAAAGGGGAGGTCCAAAGGTTTCATTGATACTTCGATATATTTCGATAAACCTATCGATAACTAAGTTATCGGTCTAAATATGATGCCCAAAAGCCTTAAACTTTGCCTACAACATGGCCATCAAACGAAATTGGAGGTCGAAAGGTTTCATTTATACTTCGATATATTTCGATAAAATTATCGATAACTGAGTTATCGGTCAAAATGTGATGACCAAAAACCTTTAAATTTGCTGTATCAAAATGTGATGACCAAAAGCCTTAAACTTTGCCTACAACATGGGCATCAAATGAAAGGGGAGGTCGAAAGGTTTCATTTATACTTCGCTATATTTCGATAAACTTATCGATAACTGAGTTATGGGTCAAAATGTCATGACCAAAAGCCTTAAACTTTGCCTACAACATGCGCATCAAACGAAAGGGGAGGTCCAAAGGATTCATTTATACTTCGATATTTTCGAAAAACTTATCGATAACTGAGTTATCGATCAAAATGTGATGACCAAAAACCTGTAAATTTGTATGTATCAAACGAAAGTGGAGGGCGAAAGGTTTAATTTATACTTCGATATATTTCGATAAACTTATCGATAACTAAGTTATCGGTCAAAATGTGATGACCAAAAGACTTAAACTTTGCCTACAACATGGGCATCAAACGAAAGGGGAGGTCGAAAGGTTTCATTTATACTTCGATATATTTAGATAAACTTATCGATAACTGAGTTATCGGTCAAAATGTGATGACCAAAAACCTGTAAATTTGTATGTATCAAACGAAAGTGGAGGGCGAAAGGTTTAATTTATACTTCGATATATTTCGATAAACTTATCGATAACTAAGTTATCGGTCAAAATGTGATGACAAAAAGCCTTAAACTTTGCCTACAACATGGGCATCAAACGAAAGGGGAGGTCCAAAGGTTTCATTTATACTTCGATATATTTCGATAAACTTATCGATAACTAAGTTATCGGTCTAAATATGATGCCCAAAAGCCTTAAACTTTGCCTACAACATGGCCATCAAACGAAATTGGAGGTCGAAAGGTTTCATTTATACTTCGATATATTTCGATAAAATTATCGATAACTGAGTTATCGGTCAAAATGTGATGACCAAAAACCTTTAAATTTGCCTGTATCAAACGAAAGGGGAGGTCGAAAGGTTTCATTTATACTTCGATATATTTCGATAAACTTATCGATAACTAAGTTATCGGTCAAAATGTGATGACCAAAAGCCTTAAACTTTGCCTACAACATGGGCATCAAATGAAAGGGGAGGTCGAAAGGTTTCATTTATTCTTCAATATGTTTCGAAAAACTTATCGATAACTGAGTTATCGGTCAAAATGTGATGACCAAATGAAAGGGGAGGTCGAAAGGTTTCATTTATTCTTCGATATGTTTCGAAAAACTTATCGATAACTGAGTTATCGGTCAAAATGTGATGACCAAAAGCCTTAAACTTTGGCTACACCATGGGCATCCAACGAAAGTGGATTTCGAAGGGTTTCATTTATACTTCGATATATTTCGATAAACTTATCGATAACTAAGTTATCGGTCAAAATGTGATGACCAAAAGCCTTAAACTTTGGCTACACCATGGGCATCAAACGAAAGGGGAGGTCGAAAGGTTTCATTTATACTTCGATATATTTCGATAAACTTATCGATAACTGAGTTATCGGTCAAAATGTGTGACCAAAAGTCTTAAACTTTGCCTACAACATGGCCATCAAACGAAAGGGGAGGTCCAAAGGTTTCATTTATACTTCGATATGTTTCGAAAAACTTATCGATAAATAAGTTATCGTTCAAAATGTGATGACAAAAAGCCTTAAACTTTGCCTACAACATGGGCATCAAACGAAAGGGGAGGTCCAAAGGTTTCATTTATACCTTGATATATTTCGATAAACTTATCGATAACTAAGTCATCGGTCTAAATATGATGACCAAAAGCCTTAAACTTTGCCTACAACATGGGCATCAAACGAAAGTGGAGGTCGAAACGTTTCATTTATACTTCGATATATTTCGATAAAATTATCGATAACTGAGTTATCGGTCAAAATGTGATGACCAAAAACCTTTAAATTTGCCTGTATCAAACGAAAGAGGAGGTAGAAAGGTTTCAGTTATACTTCGATATATTTCGATAAACTTATCGATAACTAAGTTATCGGTCAAAATGTGATGACCAAAAGGTTTAAACTTGGCATACAACGTGGGCATCACACGAAAGTGGAGGTCGAAAGGTTTCATTTATATTTCGATATATTTCGATAAACTTATCGATAACTGAGTTATCGGTCAAAATGTGATGACCAAAAGTCTTAAACTTTGCCTACAACATGGCCATCAAACGAAAGGGGAGGTCCAAAGGTTTCATTTATACTTCGATATGTTTCGATAATCTTATCGATAACTAAGTTATCGGTCAAAATGTGATGACCAAAAGACTTAAACTTTGCCTACAACATGGGCATCAAACGAAAGGGGAGGTCCAAAGGTTTCATTTATACCTTGATATATTTCGATAAACTTATCGATAACTAAGTTATCGGTCTAAATATGATGACCAAAAGCCTTAAACTTTGCCTACAACATGGGCATCAAACGAAAGTGGAGGTCCAAAGGTTTCATTTATACTTCGATATGTTTCGAAAAACTTATCGATAACTAAGTTATCGTTCAAAATGTGATGACAAAAAGCCTTAAACTTTGCCTACAACATGGGCACCAAACGAAAGGGGAGGTCCAAAGGTTTCATTAATACCTTGATATATTTCGATAAACTTATCGATAACTAAGTTATCGGTCTAAATATGATGACCAAAAGCCTTAAACTTTGCCTACAACATGGGCATCAAACGAAAGTGGAGGTCCAGAGGTTTCATTTATACTTCGATATGTTTCGATAATCTTATCGATAACTGAGTTATCGGTCAAAATGTGATGACCAAAAACCTTTAAATTTGCCTGTATCAAACGAAAGGGGAGGTAGAAAGGTTTCAGTTATACTTCGATATATTTCGATAAACTTATCGATAACTAAGTTATCGGTCAAAATGTGATGACCAAAAGTCTTAAACTTTGCCTACAACATGGCCATCAAACGAAAGGGGAGGTCGAAAGGTTTCATTTATATTTCGATATATTTCGATAAACTTATCGATAACTGAGTTATCGGTCAAAATGTGATGACCAAAAGTCTTAAACTTTGCCTACAACATGGTCATCAAACGAAAGTGGAGGTCCAAAGGTTTCATTTATACTTCGATATGTTTCGAAAAACTTATCGATAACTAAGTTATCGTTCAAAATGTGATGACAAAAAGCCTTAAACTTTGCCTACAACATGGGCATCAAACGAAAGGGGAGGTCCAAAGGTTTCATTTATACCTTGATATATTTCGATAAACTTATCGATAACTAAGTTATCGGTCTAAATATGATGACCAAAAGCCTTAAACTTTGCCTACAACATGGGCATCAAACGAAAGTGGAGGTCCAAAGGTTTCATTTATACTTCGATATGTTTCGATAATCTTATCGATAACTGAGTTATCGGTCAAAATGTGATGACCAAAAACCTTTAAATTTGCCTGTATCAAACGAAAGGGGAGGTAGAAAGGTTTCAGTTATACTTCGATATATTTCGATAAACTTATCGATAACTAAGTTATCGGTCAAAATGTGATGACCAAAAGGTTTAAACTTGGCATACAACGTGGGCATCACACGAAAGTGGAGGTCGAAAGGTTTCATTTATATTTCGATATATTTCGATAAACTTATCGATAACTGAGTTATCGGTCAAAATGTGTGACCAAAAGTCTTAAACTTTGCCTACAACATGGCCATCAAACGAAAGGGGAGGTCCAAAGGTTTGATTTATACTTCGATATGTTTCGATAATCTTATCGATAACTAAGTTATCGGTCAAAATGTGATGACCAAAAGCCTTAAACTTTGCCTACAACATGGGCATCAAACGAAAGGGGAGGTCCAAAGTTTCATTTATACTTCGATATGTTTCGAAAAACTTATCGGTAACTAAGTTATCGGTCAAAATGTGATGAGCAAAAGCCTTGAACTTTGCGTACAACATGGGCAGCAAACGAAAGAGGAGGTCGAAAGGTTTCATTTATACTTCGATATATTTCGATATACTTATCGATAACTGAGTTATCGGTTAAAATGTGATGACCAAAAGCCTTTAAATTTGCCTGTATCAAACGAAAGGGGAGGTCGAAAGGTTTCATTTATACTTCGATATATTTCGATAAACTTATCGATAACTAAGTTATCGGTCAAAATGTGATGACCAAAAGCCTTAAACTTTGCCTACAACATGGGCATCAAATGAAAGGGGAGGTCGAAAGGTTTCATTTATACTTCGATACGTTTCGAAAAACTTATCGATAACTGAGTTATCGGTCAAAATGTGATGACCAAAAGCCTTAAACTTTACCTGTATCAAACGAAAGGGGAGGCCGAAAGGTTTCATTTATACTTCGATATATTTAGATAAACTTATCGATAACTAAGTTATCGGTCTAAATATGACGACCAAAAGCCTTAAACTTTGCCTACAACATGGGCATCAAACGAAAGTAAAGGTCGAAAGGTTTCATTTATTCTTCGATATATTTCGATAAATTTATCGATAACTGAGTTATCGGTCAAAATGTGATGACCAAAAACCTTTAAATTTGCCTGTATCAAACGAAAGGGGAGGTCGAAAGGTTTCAATTATACTTCGATATATTTCGATCAACTTATCGATAACTAAGTTATCGGTCAAAATGTGATGACCAAAAGCCTTAAATGTGGCATACAACATGGGCATCAAACGAAAGTGGAGGTCGAAAGGTTTCATTTATATTTCGATAAACTTATCGATAACTGAGTTATCGGTCAAAATGTGATGACCAAAAGCCTCAAACTTTGCCTACAACATGGGCTTCAAACGAAAGGGGAGGTCCAAAGGTTTCATTTATACTTCGATATATTTCGATAAACTTATCGATAACTGAGTTATCGGTCAAAACGTGATGACCAAAAGCCTTAAACTTTGGCTACACCATGGGCATCAAACGAAAGGGGAGGTCGAAATGTTTCATTTATACTTCGATATATTTCGATAAACTTATCGATAACTAAGTTATCGATCAAAATGTGTGACCAAAAGTCTTAAACTTTGCCTACAACATGGCTATCAAACGAAAGGGGAGGTCCCAAGGTTTCATTTATACTTCGATATATTTCGATAAACTTATCGATAACTAAGTTATCGGTCTAAATATGATGCCCAAAAGCCTTAAACTTTGCCTACAACATGGCCATCAAACGAAATTGGAGGTCGAAAGGTTTCATTTATACTTCGATATATTTCGATAAAATTATCGATAACTGAGTTATCGGTCAAAATGTGATGACCAAAAACCTTTAAATTTGCCTGTATCAAAATGTGATGACCAAAAGCCTTAAACTTTGCCTACAACATGGGCATCAAATGAAAGGGGAGGTCGAAAGGTTTCATTTATACTTCGCTATATTTCGATAAACTTATCGATAACTGAGTTATCGGTCAAAATGTCATGACCAAAAGCCTTAAACTTTGCCTACAACATGCGCATCAAACGAAAGGGTAGGTCCAAAGGATTCATTTATACTTCGATATTTTCGAAAAACTTATCGATAACTGAGTTATCGATCAAAATGTGATGACCAAAAACCTGTAAATTTGTATGTATCAAACGAAAGTGGAGGGCGAAAGGTTTAATTTATACTTCGATATATTTCGATAAACTTATCGATAACTAAGTTATCGGTCAAAATGTGATGACCAAAAGACTTAAACTTTGCCTACAACATGGGCATCAAACGAAAGGGGAGGTCCAAAGGTTTCATTTATACTTCGATATATTTCGATAAACTTATCGATAACTAAGTTATCGGTCTAAATATGATGCCCAAAAGCCTTAAACTTTGCCTACAACATGGCCATCAAACGAAATTGGAGGTCGAAAGGTTTCATTTATACTTCGATATATTTCGATAAAATTATCGATAACTGAGTTATCGGTCAAAATGTGATGACCAAAAACCTTTAAATTTGCCTGTATCAAACGAAAGGGGAGGTCGAAAGGTTTCATTTATACTTCGATATATTTCGATAAACTTATCGATAACTAAGTTATCGGTCAAAATGTGATGACCAAAAGCCTTAAACTTTGCCTACAACATGGGCATCAAATGAAAGGGGAGGTCGAAAGGTTTCATTTATTCTTCGATATGTTTCGAAAAACTTATCGATAACTGAGTTATCGGTCAAAATGTGATGACCAAATGAAAGGGGAGGTCGAAAGGTTTCATTTATTCTTCGATATGTTTCGAAAAACTTATCGATAACTGAGTTATCGGTCAAAATGTGATGACCAAAAGCCTTAAACTTTGCCTGTATCAAACGAAAGGGGAGGTCGAAAGGTTTCATTTATACTTCGATATATTTCGATATACTTATCCATAACTGAGTTATCGGTCAAAATGTGATGACCAAAAGCCTTAAACTTTGGCTACACCATGGGCATCCAACGAAAGTGGATTTCGAAGGGTTTCATTTATACTTCGATATATTTCGATAAACTTATCGATAACTAAGTTATCGGTCAAAATGTGATGACCAAAAGCCTTAAACTTTGGCTACACCATGGGCATCAAACGAAAGGGGAGGTCGAAAGGTTTCATTTATACTTCGATATATTTCGATAAACTTATCGATAACTGAGTTATCGGTCAAAATGTGTGACCAAAAGTCTTAAACTTTGCCTACAACATGGCCATCAAACGAAAGGGGAGGTCCAAAGGTTTCATTTATACTTCGATATGTTTCGAAAAACTTATCGATAACTAAGTTATCGTTCAAAATGTGATGACAAAAAGCCTTAAACTTTGCCTACAACATGGGCATCAAACGAAAGGGGAGGTCCAAAGGTTTCATTTATACCTTGATATATTTCGATAAACTTATCGATAACTAAGTTATCGGTCTAAATATGATGCCCAAAAGCCTTAAACTTTGCCTACAACATGGCCATCAAACGAAATTGGAGGTCGAAAGGTTTCATTTATACTTCGATATATTTCGATAAAATTATCGATAACTGAGTTATCGGTCAAAATGTGATGACCAAAAACCTTTAAATTTGCCTGTATCAAACGAAAGGGGAGGTCGAAAGGTTTCATTTATACTTCGATATATTTCGATAAACTTATCGATAACTAAGTTATTGGTCAAAATGTGATGACCAAAAGCCTTAAACTTTGCCTACAACATAGGCATCAAATGAAAGGGGAGGTCGAAAGGTTTTATTTATACTTCGATACGTTTCGAAAAACTTATCGATAACTGAGTTATCGGTCAAAATGTGATGACCAAAAGCCTTAAACTTTACCTGTATCAAACGAAAGGGGAGGCCGAAAGGTTTCATTTATACTTCGATATATTTAGATAAACTTATCGATAACTAAGTTATCGGTCTAAATATGACGACCAAAAGCCTTATACTTTGCCTACAACATGGGCATCAAACGAAAGTAAAGGTCGAAAGGTTTCATTTATTCTTCGATATATTTCGGCCATCAAACGAAATTGGAGGTCGAAAGGTTTCATTTATACTTCGATATATTTCGATAAAATTATCGATAACTGAGTTATCGGTCAAAATGTGATGACCAAAAACCTTTAAATTTGCCTGTATCAAAATGTGATGACCAAAAGCCTTAAACTTTGCCTACAACATGGGCATCAAATGAAAGGGGAGGTCGAAAGGTTTCATTTATACTTCGCTATATTTCGATAAACTTATCGATAACTGAGTTATCGGTCAAAATGTCATGACCAAAAGCCTTAAACTTTGCCTACAACATGCGCATCAAACGAAAGGGGAGGTCCAAAGGATTCATTTATACTTCGATATTTTCGAAAAACTTATCGATAACTGAGTTATCGATCAAAATGTGAAGACCAAAAACCTGTAAATTTGTATGTATCAAACGAAAGTGGAGGGCGAAAGGTTTAATTTATACTTCGATATATATCGATAAACTTATCGATAACTGAGTTATCGGTCAAAATGTGATGACCAAAAGACTTAAACTTTGCCTACAACATGGGCATCAAACGAAAGGGGAGGTCGAAAGGTTTCATTTATACTTCGATATATTTAGATAAACTTATCGATAACTGAGTTATCGGTCAAACTGTGATGACCAAAAACCTGTAAATTTGTATGTATCAAACGAAAGGGGAGGTCGAAAGGTTTCATTTATACTTCGATATATTTCGATAAACTTATCGATAACTGAGTTATCGGTCAAAATGTGTGACCAAAAGTCTTAAACTTTGCCTACAACATGGCCATCAAACGAAAGGGGAGGTCCAAAGGTTTCATTTATACTTCGATATGTTTCGAAAAACTTATCGATAACTAAGTTATCGTTCAAAATGTGATGACAAAAAGCCTTAAACTTTGCCTACAACATGGGCATCAAACGAAAGGGGAGTTCCAAAGGTTTCATTTATACCTTGATATATTTCGATAAACTTATCGATAACTAAGTTATCGGTCTAAATATGATGCCCAAAAGCCTTAAACTTTGCCTACAACATGGCCACCAAACGAAATTGGAGGTCGAAAGGTTTCATTTATACTTCGATATATTTCGATAAAATTATCGATAACTGAGTTATCGGTCAAAATGTGATGACCAAAAACCTTTAAATTTGCCTGTATCAAACGAAAGGGGAGGTCGAAAGGTTTCATTTATACTTCGATATATTTCGATAAACTTATCGATAACTAAGTTATCGGTCAAAATGTGATGACCAAAAGCCTTAAACTTTGCCTACAACATAGGCATCAAATGAAAGGGGAGGTCGAAAGGTTTCATTTATACTTCGATACGTTTCGAAAAACTTATCGATAACTGAGTTATCGGTCAAAATGTGATGACCAAAAGCCTTAAACTTTACCTGTATCAAACGAAAGGGGAGGCCGAAAGGTTTCATTTATACTTCGATATATTTAGATAAACTTATCGATAACTAAGTTATCGGTCTAAATATGACGACCAAAAGCCTTAAACTTTGCCTACAACATGGGCATCAAACGAAAGTAAAGGTCGAAAGGTTTCATTTATTCTTCGATATGTTTCGAAAAACTTATCGATAACTGAGTTATCGGTCAAAATGTGATGACCAAATGAAAGGGGAGGTCGAAAGGTTTCATTTATTCTTCGATATGTTTCGAAAAACTTATCGATAACTGAGTTATCGGTCAAAATGTGATGACCAAAAGCCTTAAACTTTGCCTGTATCAAACGAAAGGGGAGGTCGAAAGGTTTCATTTATACTTCGATATGTTTCGAAAAACTTATCGATAACTGAGTTATCGGTCAAAATGTGATGACCAAAAGCCTTAAACTTTGCCTGTATCAAACGAAAGGGGAGGTCGAAAGGTTTCATTTATACTTCGATATATTTCGATATACTTATCGATAACTGAGTTATCGGTCAAAATGTGATGACCAAAAGCCTTAAACTTTGCCTGTATCAAACGAAATTGGAGGTCGAAAGGTTTCATTTATACTTCGATATATTTCGATAAAATTATCGATAACTGAGTTATCGGTCAAAATGTGATGACCAAAAACCTTTAAATTTGCCTGTATCAAACGAAAGGGGAGGTCGAAAGGTTTCATTTATACTTCGATATATTTCGATAAACTTATCGATAACTAAGTTATCGGTCAAAATGTGATGACCAAAAGCCTTAAACTTTGCCTACAACATGGGCATCAAATGAAAGGGGAGGTCGAAAGGTTTCATTTATTCTTCGATATGTTTCGAAAAACTTATCGATAACTGAGTTATCGGTCAAAATGTGATGACCAAATGAAAGGGGAGGTCGAAAGGTTTCATTTATTCTTCGATATGTTTCGAAAAACTTATCGATAACTGAGTTATCGGTCAAAATGTGATGACCAAAAGCCTTAAACTTTGCCTGTATCAAACGAAAGGGGAGGTCGAAAGGTTTCATTTATACTTCGATATATTTCGATATACTTATCCATAACTGAGTTATCGGTCAAAATGTGATGACCAAAAGCCTTAAACTTTGGCTACACCATGGGCATCCAACGAAAGTGGATTTCGAAGGGTTTCATTTATACTTCGATATATTTCGATAAACTTATCGATAACTAAGTTATCGGTCAAAATGTGATGACCAAAAGCCTTAAACTTTGGCTACACCATGGGCATCAAACGAAAGGGGAGGTCGAAAGGTTTCATTTATACTTCGATATATTTCGATAAACTTATCGATAACTGAGTTATCGGTCAAAATGTGTGACCAAAAGTCTTAAACTTTGCCTACAACATGGCCATCAAACGAAAGGGGAGGTCCAAAGGTTTCATTTATACTTCGATATGTTTCGAAAAACTTATCGATAACTAAGTTATCGTTCAAAATGTGATGACAAAAAGCCTTAAACTTTGCCTACAACATGGGCATCAAACGAAAGGGGAGGTCCAAAGGTTTCATTTATACCTTGATATATTTCGATAAACTTATCGATAACTAAGTTATCGGTCTAAATATGATGCCCAAAAGCCTTAAACTTTGCCTACAACATGGCCATCAAACGAAATTGGAGGTCGAAAGGTTTCATTTATACTTCGATATATTTCGATAAAATTATCGATAACTGAGTTATCGGTCAAAATGTGATGACCAAAAACCTTTAAATTTGCCTGTATCAAACGAAAGGGGAGGTCGAAAGGTTTCATTTATACTTCGATATATTTCGATAAACTTATCGATAACTAAGTTATCGGTCAAAATGTGATGACCAAAAGCCTTAAACTTTGCCTACAACATAGGCATCAAATGAAAGGGGAGGTCGAAAGGTTTCATTTATACTTCGATACGTTTCGAAAAACTTATCGATAACTGAGTTATCGGTCAAAATGTGATGACCAAAAGCCTTAAACTTTACCTGTATCAAACGAAAGGGGAGGCCGAAAGGTTTCATTTATACTTCGATATATTTAGATAAACTTATCGATAACTAAGTTATCGGTCTAAATATGACGACCAAAAGCCTTATACTTTGCCTACAACATGGGCATCAAACGAAAGTAAAGGTCGAAAGGTTTCATTTATTCTTCGATATATTTCGGCCATCAAACGAAATTGGAGGTCGAAAGGTTTCATTTATACTTCGATATATTTCGATAAAATTATCGATAACTGAGTTATCGGTCAAAATGTGATGACCAAAAACCTTTAAATTTGCCTGTATCAAAATGTGATGACCAAAAGCCTTAAACTTTGCCTACAACATGGGCATCAAATGAAAGGGGAGGTCGAAAGGTTTCATTTATACTTCGCTATATTTCGATAAACTTATCGATAACTGAGTTATCGGTCAAAATGTCATGACCAAAAGCCTTAAACTTTGCCTACAACATGCGCATCAAACGAAAGGGGAGGTCCAAAGGATTCATTTATACTTCGATATTTTCGAAAAACTTATCGATAACTGAGTTATCGATCAAAATGTGATGACCAAAAACCTGTAAATTTGTATGTATCAAACGAAAGTGGAGGGCGAAAGGTTTAATTTATACTTCGATATATATCGATAAACTTATCGATAACTAAGTTATCGGTCAAAATGTGATGACCAAAAGACTTAAACTTTGCCTACAACATGGGCATCAAACGAAAGGGGAGGTCGAAAGGTTTCATTTATACTTCGATATATTTAGATAAACTTATCGATAACTGAGTTATCGGTCAAACTGTGATGACCAAAAACCTGTAAATTTGTATGTATCAAACGAAAGGGGAGGTCGAAAGGTTTCATTTATACTTCGATATATTTCGATAAACTTATCGATAACTGAGTTATCGGTCAAAATGTGTGACCAAAAGTCTTAAACTTTGCCTACAACATGGCCATCAAACGAAAGGGGAGGTCCAAAGGTTTCATTTATACTTCGATATGTTTCGAAAAACTTATCGATAACTAAGTTATCGTTCAAAATGTGATGACAAAAAGCCTTAAACTTTGCCTACAACATGGGCATCAAACGAAAGGGGAGTTCCAAAGGTTTCATTTATACCTTGATATATTTCGATAAACTTATCGATAACTAAGTTATCGGTCTAAATATGATGCCCAAAAGCCTTAAACTTTGCCTACAACATGGCCACCAAACGAAATTGGAGGTCGAAAGGTTTCATTTATACTTCGATATATTTCGATAAAATTATCGATAACTGAGTTATCGGTCAAAATGTGATGACCAAAAACCTTTAAATTTGCCTGTATCAAACGAAAGGGGAGGTCGAAAGGTTTCATTTATACTTCGATATATTTCGATAAACTTATCGATAACTAAGTTATCGGTCAAAATGTGATGACCAAAAGCCTTAAACTTTGCCTACAACATAGGCATCAAATGAAAGGGGAGGTCGAAAGGTTTCATTTATACTTCGATACGTTTCGAAAAACTTATCGATAACTGAGTTATCGGTCAAAATGTGATGACCAAAAGCCTTAAACTTTACCTGTATCAAACGAAAGGGGAGGCCGAAAGGTTTCATTTATACTTCGATATATTTAGATAAACTTATCGATAACTAAGTTATCGGTCTAAATATGACGACCAAAAGCCTTAAACTTTGCCTACAACATGGGCATCAAACGAAAGTAAAGGTCGAAAGGTTTCATTTATTCTTCGATATATTTCGGCCATCAAACGAAATTGGAGGTCGAAAGGTTTCATTTATACTTCGATATATTTCGATAAAATTATCGATAACTGAGTTATCGGTCAAAATGTGATGACCAAAAACCTTTAAATTTGCCTGTATCAAAATGTGATGACCAAAAGCCTTAAACTTTGCCTACAACATGGGCATCAAATGAAAGGGGAGGTCGAAAGGTTTCATTTATACTTCGCTATATTTCGATAAACTTATCGATAACTGAGTTATCGGTCAAAATGTCATGACCAAAAGCCTTAAACTTTGCCTACAACATGCGCATCAAACGAAAGGGGAGGTCCAAAGGATTCATTTATACTTCAATATTTTCGAAAAACTTATCGATAACTGAGTTATCGATCAAAATGTGATGACCAAAAACCTGTAAATTTGTATGTATCAAACGAAAGTGGAGGGCGAAAGGTTTAATTTATACTTCGATATATTTCGATAAACTTATCGATAACTAAGTTATCGGTCAAAATGTGATGACCAAAAGACTTAAACTTTGCCTACAACATGGGCATCAAACGAAAGGGGAGGTCGAAAGGTTTCATTTATACTTCGATATATTTAGATAAACTTATCGATAACTGAGTTATCGGTCAAACTGTGATGACCAAAAACCTGTAAATTTGTATGTATCAAACGAAAGTGGAGGGCGAAAGGTTTAATTTATACTTCGATATATTTCGATAAACTTATCGATAACTAAGTTATCGGTCAAAATATGATGACCAAAAGACTTAAACTTTGCCTACAACATGGGCATCAAACGAAAGGGGAGGTCGAAAGGTTTCATTTATACTTCGATATATTTCGATAAACTTATCGATAACTAAGTTATCGGTCAAAATGTGATGACCAAAAGCCTTAAACTTTGCCTACAACATAGGCATCAAATGAAAGGGGAGGTCGAAAGGTTTCATTTATACTTCGATACGTTTCGAAAAACTTATCGATAACTGAGTTATCGGTCAAAATGTGTGACCAAAAGTCTTAAACTTTGCCTACAACATGGCCATCAAACGAAAGGGGAGGTCCAAAGGTTTCATTTATACTTCGATATGTTTCGAAAAACTTATCGATAACTAAGTTATCGTTCAAAATGTGATGACAAAAAGCCTTAAACTTTGCCTACAACATGGGCATCAAACGAAAGGGGAGTTCCAAAGGTTTCATTTATACCTTGATATATTTCGATAAACTTATCGATAACTAAGTTATCGGTCTAAATATGATGCCCAAAAGCCTTAAACTTTGCCTACAACATGGCCACCAAACGAAATTGGAGGTCGAAAGGTTTCATTTATACTTCGATATATTTCGATAAAATTATCGATAACTGAGTTATCGGTCAAAATGTGATGACCAAAAACCTTTAAATTTGCCTGTATCAAACGAAAGGGGAGGTCGAAAGGTTTCATTTATACTTCGATATATTTCGATAAACTTATCGATAACTAAGTTATCGGTCAAAATGTGATGACCAAAAGCCTTAAACTTTGCCTACAACATAGGCATCAAATGAAAGGGGAGGTCGAAAGGTTTCATTTATACTTCGATACGTTTCGAAAAACTTATCGATAACTGAGTTATCGGTCAAAATGTGATGACCAAAAGCCTTAAACTTTACCTGTATCAAACGAAAGGGGAGGCCGAAAGGTTTCATTTATACTTCGATATATTTAGATAAACTTATCGATAACTAAGTTATCGGTCTAAATATGACGACCAAAAGCCTTAAACTTTGCCTACAACATGGGCATCAAACGAAAGTAAAGGTCGAAAGGTTTCATTTATTCTTCGATATATTTCGGCCATCAAACGAAATTGGAGGTCGAAAGGTTTCATTTATACTTCGATATATTTCGATAAAATTATCGATAACTGAGTTATCGGTCAAAATGTGATGACCAAAAACCTTTAAATTTGCCTGTATCAAAATGTGATGACCAAAAGCCTTAAACTTTGCCTACAACATGGGCATCAAATGAAAGGGGAGGTCGAAAGGTTTCATTTATACTTCGCTATATTTCGATAAACTTATCGATAACTGAGTTATCGGTCAAAATGTCATGACCAAAAGCCTTAAACTTTGCCTACAACATGCGCATCAAACGAAAGGGGAGGTCCAAAGGATTCATTTATACTTCAATATTTTCGAAAAACTTATCGATAACTGAGTTATCGATCAAAATGTGATGACCAAAAACCTGTAAATTTGTATGTATCAAACGAAAGTGGAGGGCGAAAGGTTTAATTTATACTTCGATATATTTCGATAAACTTATCGATAACTAAGTTATCGGTCAAAATGTGATGACCAAAAGACTTAAACTTTGCCTACAACATGGGCATCAAACGAAAGGGGAGGTCGAAAGGTTTCATTTATACTTCGATATATTTAGATAAACTTATCGATAACTGAGTTATCGGTCAAACTGTGATGACTAAAAACCTGTAAATTTGTATGTATCAAACGAAAGTGGAGGGCGAAAGGTTTAATTTATACTTCGATATATTTCGATAAACTTATCGATAACTAAGTTATCGGTCAAAATATGATGACCAAAAGACTTAAACTTTGCCTACAACATGGGCATCAAACGAAAGGGGAGGTCGAAAGGTTTCATTTATACTTCGATATATTTAGATAAACTTATCGATAACTGAGTTATCGGTCAAAATGTGATGACCAAAAACCTGTAAATTTGTATGTATCAAACGAAAGTGGAGGGCGAAAGGTTTAATTTATACTTCGATATATTTCGATAAACTTATCGATAACTAAGTTATCGGTCTAAATATGATGACCAAAAGCCTTAAACTTTGCCTACAACATGCGCATCAAACGAAAGGGGAGGTCCAAAGGATTCATTTATACTTCGATATTTTCGAAAAACTTATCGATAACTAAGTTATCGGTCAAAATGTGATGACCAAAAGCCTTAAATGGGCATACAACATGGGCATCAAACGAAAGTGGAGGTCGAAAGGTTTCATCTATATTTCGATATATTTCGATAAACTTATCGATAACTGAGTTATCGGTCAAAATGTGATGACCAAAAGCCTCAAACTTTGCCTACAACATGGGCTTCAAACGAAAGGGGAGGTCCAAAGGTTTCATTTATACTTCGATATATTTCGATAAACTTATCGATAACTGAGTTATCGGTCAAAATGTGATGACCAAAATCCTTAAACTTTGCCTACAACATGGGCATCAAACGAAAGGGGAGGTCCAAAGGTTTCATTTATACTTCAATATGTTTCGAAAAACTTATCGGTAACTAAGTTATCGGTCAAAATGTGATGACCAAAAGCCTTAAACTTTGCCTACAACATGGGCATCAAACGAAAGGGTAGGTCCAAAGGTTTAATTTATACTTCGATATATTTCGATAAACTTATCGATAACTGAGTTATCGGTCAAAATGTGATGACCAAAAGCCTCAAACTTTGCCTGCAACATGGGCATCAAACGGAAGGGGAGGTCCAAAGTTTTCATTTATAATTCGATATATTTCGATAAACTTATCGATAACTGAGTCATCGGTCAAAATGTGATGACCAAAAGCCTTAAACTTCTCATACAACATGGGCATCAAACGAAAGGGGAGGTCCAAAGGTTTCATTTATACTTCGATATATTTCGATCAACTTATCGATAACTAAGTTATCGGTCAAAATGTGATGACCAAAAGCCTTAAATGTGGCATACAACATGGGCATCAAACGAAAGTGGAGGTCGAAAGGTTTCATTTATATTTCGAAATATTTCGATAAACTTATCGATAACTGAGTTATCGGTCAAAATGTGATGACCAAAAGCCTCAAACTTTGCCTACAACATGGGCTTCAAACGAAAGGGTAGGTCCAAAGGTTTAATTTATACTTCGATATATTTCGATAAACTTATCGATAACTAAGTTATCGGTCAAAATGTGATGACCTAAAGCCTTAAATGTGGCATACAACATGGGCATCAAACGAAAGTGGAGGTCGAAAGGTTTCATTTATATTTCGATATATTTCGATAAACTTATCGATAACTGAGTTATCGGTCAAAATGTGATGACCAAAAGCCTTAAACTTTGCCTACAACATGGGCATCAAACGAAAGGGTAGGTCCAAAGGTTTAATTTATACTTCGATATATTTCGATAAACTTATCGATAACTAAGTTATCGGTCAAAATGTGATGACCAAAAGCCTTAAATGTGGCATACAACATGGGCATCAAACGAAAGGGGAGGTCCAAAGGTTTCATTTATACTTCAATATGTTTCGAAAAACTTATCGGTAACTGAGTTATCGGTCAAAATGTGATGACCAAAAGCCTCAAACTTTGCCTGCAACATGGGCATCAAACGGAAGGGGAGGTCCAAAGTTTTCATTTATAATTCGATATATTTCGATAAACTTATCGATAACTGAGTTATCGGTCGAAATGTGATGACCAAAAGCCTTAAACTTCTCATACAACATGGGCATCAAACGGAAGGGGAGGTCCAAAGTTTTCATTTATAATTCGATATATTTCGATAAACTTATCGATAACTGAGTTATCGGTCAAAATGTGATGACCAAAAGCCTTAAACTTCTCATACAACATGGGCATCAAACGAAAGGGGAGGTCCAAAGGTTTCATTTATACTTCGATATATTTCGATAAACTTATCGATAACTAAGTTATCGGTCTAAATGTGATGACTAAAAGCCTTAAACTTTGCCTACAACATGGGCATCAAACGAAAGGGGAGGTCGAAAGGTTTCATTTATACTTCGATATATTTCGATAAAATTATCGATAACTGAGTTATCGGTCAAAATGTGATGACCAAAAGTCTTAAACTTTGCCTACAACATGGCCATCAAACGAAAGGGGAGGTCCAAAGGTTTCATTTATACTTCGATATGTTTCGAAAAACTTATCGATAACTAAGTTATCGGTCAAAATGTGATGACCAAAAGCCTTAAACTTTGCCTAC
The DNA here is from genome assembly GCA_951509765.1 of Sphenella marginata. Taxonomy (NCBI): domain Eukaryota; kingdom Metazoa; phylum Arthropoda; class Insecta; order Diptera; family Tephritidae; genus Sphenella; species Sphenella marginata. The sequence continues at coordinate 103,612,836 of OX608078.1, forward strand.
AACATTGGCACCAAACGAAAGGGGAGGTCCAAAGGTTTCATTTATACTTCGATATATTTCGATAAACTTATCGATAACTAAGTTATCGGTCTAAATGTGATGACCAAAAGCCTTAAACTTTGCCTACAACATGGGCATCAAACGAAAGTAAAGGTCGAAAGGTTTCATTTATTCTTCGATATATTTCGGCCATCAAACGAAATTGGAGGTCGAAAGGTTTCATTTATACTTCGATATATTTCGATAAAATTATCGATAACTGAGTTATCGGTCAAAATGTGATGACCAAAAACCTTTAAATTTGCCTGTATCAAAATGTGATGACCAAAAGCCTTAAACTTTGCCTACAACATGGGCATCAAATGAAAGGGGAGGTCGAAAGGTTTCATTTATACTTCGCTATATTTCGATAAACTTATCGATAACTGAGTTATCGGTCAAAATGTCATGACCAAAAGCCTTAAACTTTGCCTACAACATGGGCATCAAACGAAAGTAAAGGTCGAAAGGTTTCATTTATTCTTCGATATATTTCGGCCATCAAACGAAATTGGAGGTCGAAAGGTTTCATTTATACTTCGATATATTTCGATAAAATTATCGATAACTGAGTTATCGGTCTAAATGTGATGACCAAAAGCCTTAAACTTTGCCTACAACATGGGCATCAAACGAAAGTAAAGGTCGAAAGGTTTCATTTATTCTTCGATATATTTCGGCCATCAAACGAAATTGGAGGTCGAAAGGTTTCATTTATACTTCGATATATTTCGATAAAATTATCGATAACTGAGTTATCGGTCAAAATGTGATGACCAAAAACCTTTAAATTTGCCTGTATCAAAATGTGATGACCAAAAGCCTTAAACTTTGCCTACAACATGGGCATCAAATGAAAGGGGAGGTCGAAAGGTTTCATTTATACTTCGCTATATTTCGATAAACTTATCGATAACTGAGTTATCGGTCAAAATGTGTGACCAAAAGTCTTAAACTTTGCCTACAACATGGCCATCAAACGAAAGGGGAGGTCCAAAGGTTTCATTTATACTTCGATATGTTTCGAAAAACTTATCGATAACTAAGTTATCGTTCAAAATGTGATGACAAAAAGCCTTAAACTTTGCCTACAACATGGGCATCAAACGAAAGTAAAGGTCGAAAGGTTTCATTTATTCTTCGATATATTTCGGCCATCAAACGAAATTGGAGGTCGAAAGGTTTCATTTATACTTCGATATATTTCGATAAAATTATCGATAACTGAGTTATCGGTCAAAATGTGATGACCAAAAACCTTTAAATTTGCCTGTATCAAAATGTGATGACCAAAAGCCTTAAACTTTGCCTACAACATGGGCATCAAACGAAAGTAAAGGTCGAATGGTTTCATTTATTCTTCGATATATTTCGGCCATCAAACGAAATTGGAGGTCGAAAGGTTTCATTTATACTTCGCTATATTTCGATAAACTTATCGATAACTGAGTTATCGGTCAAAATGTGTGACCAAAAGTCTTAAACTTTGCCTACAACATTGGCATCAAACGAAAGGGGAGGCCGAAAGGTTTCATTTATACTTCGATATATTTAGATAAACTTATCGATAACTAAGTTATCGGTCTAAATGTGATGACCAAAAGCCTTAAACTTTGCCTACAACATGGGCATCAAACGAAAGTAAAGGTCGAAAGGTTTCATTTATTCTTCGATATATTTCGGCCATCAAACGAAATTGGAGGTCGAAAGGTTTCATTTATACTTCGATATATTTCGATAAAATTATCGATAACTGAGTTATCGGTCAAAATGTGATGACCAAAAACCTTTAAATTTGCCTGTATCAAAATGTGATGACCAAAAGCCTTAAACTTTGCCTACAACATGGGCATCAAATGAAAGGGGAGGTCGAAAGGTTTCATTTATACTTCGCTATATTTCGATAAACTTATCGATAACTGAGTTATCGGTCAAAATGTCATGACCAAAAGCCTTAAACTTTGCCTACAACATGCGCATCAAACGAAAGGGGAGGTCCAAAGGATTCATTTATACTTCGATATTTTCGAAAAACTTATCGATAACTGAGTTATCGATCAAAATGTGATGACCAAAAACCTGTAAATTTGTATGTATCAAACGAAAGTGGAGGGCGAAAGGTTTAATTTATACTTCGATATATTTCGATAAACTTATCGATAACTAAGTTATCGGTCAAAATGTGATGACCAAAAGACTTAAACTTTGCCTACAACATGGGCATCAAACGAAAGGGGAGGTCGAAAGGTTTCATTTATACTTCGATATATTTAGATAAACTTATCGATAACTGAGTTATCGGTCAAACTGTGATGACCAAAAACCTGTAAATTTGTATGTATCAAACGAAAGGGGAGGTCGAAAGGTTTCATTTATACTTCGATATATTTCGATAAACTTATCGATAACTGAGTTATCGGTCAAAATGTGTGACCAAAAGTCTTAAACTTTGCCTACAACATGGCCATCAAACGAAAGGGGAGGTCCAAAGGTTTCATTTATACTTCGATATGTTTCGAAAAACTTATCGATAACTAAGTTATCGTTCAAAATGTGATGACAAAAAGCCTTAAACTTTGCCTACAACATGGGCATCAAACGAAAGGGGAGTTCCAAAGGTTTCATTTATACCTTGATATATTTCGATAAACTTATCGATAACTAAGTTATCGGTCTAAATATGATGCCCAAAAGCCTTAAACTTTGCCTACAACATGGCCATCAAACGAAATTGGAGGTCGAAAGGTTTCATTTATACTTCGATATATTTCGATAAAATTATCGATAACTGAGTTATCGGTCAAAATGTGATGACCAAAAACCTTTAAATTTGCCTGTATATACTTCGATATATTTAGATAAACTTATCGATAACTGAGTTATCGGTCAAACTGTGATGACCAAAAACCTGTAAATATGTATGTATCAAACGAAAGTGGAGGGCGAAAGGTTTAATTTATACTTCGATATATTTCGATAAACTTATCGATAACTAAGTTATCGGTCAAAATATGATGACCAAAAGACTTCAACTTTGCCTACAACATGGGCATCAAACGAAAGGGGAGGTCGAAAGGTTTCATTTATACTTCGATATATTTAGATAAACTTATCGATAACTGAGTTATCGGTCAAAATGTGATGACCAAAAACCTGTAAATTTGTATGTATCAAACGAAAGTGGAGGGCGAAAGGTTTAATTTATACTTCGATATATTTCGATAAACTTATCGATAACTAAGTTATCGGTCTAAATATGATGACCAAAAGCCTTAAATGGGCATACAACATGGGCATCAAACGAAAGTGGAGGTCGAAAGGTTTCATCTATATTTCGATATATTTCGATAAACTTATCGATAACTGAGTTATCGGTCAAAATGTGATGACCAAAAGCCTCAAACTTTGCCTACAACATGGGCTTCAAACGAAAGGGGAGGTCCAAAGGTTTCATTTATACTTCGATATATTTCGATAAACTTATCGATAACTGAGTTATCGGTCAAAATGTGATGACCAAAATCCTTAAACTTTGCCTACAACATGGGCATCAAACGAAAGGGGAGGTCCAAAGGTTTCATTTATACTTCAATATGTTTCGAAAAACTTATCGGTAACTAAGTTATCGGTCAAAATGTGATGACCAAAAGCCTTAAACTTTGCCTACAACATGGGCATCAAACGAAAGGGTAGGTCCAAAGGTTTAATTTATACTTCGATATATTTCGATAAACTTATCGATAACTGAGTTATCGGTCAAAATGTGATGACCAAAAGCCTCAAACTTTGCCTGCAACATGGGCATCAAACGGAAGGGGAGGTCCAAAGTTTTCATTTATAATTCGATATATTTCGATAAACTTATCGATAACTGAGTTATCGGTCAAAATGTGATGACCAAAAGCCTTAAACTTCTCATACAACATGGGCATCAAACGAAAGGGGAGGTCCAAAGGTTTCATTTATACTTCGATATATTTCGATCAACTTATCGATAACTAAGTTATCGGTCAAAATGTGATGACCAAAAGCCTTAAATGTGGCATACAACATGGGCATCAAACGAAAGTGGAGGTCGAAAGGTTTCATTTATATTTCGATATATTTCGATAAACTTATCGATAACTGAGTTATCGGTCAAAATGTGATGACCAAAAGCCTCAAACTTTGCCTACAACATGGGCTTCAAACGAAAGGGTAGGTCCAAAGGTTTAATTTATACTTCGATATATTTCGATAAACTTATCGATAACTAAGTTATCGGTCAAAATGTGATGACCAAAAGCCTTAAATGTGGCATACAACATGGGCATCAAACGAAAGTGGAGGTCGAAAGGTTTCATTTATATTTCGATATATTTCGATAAACTTATCGATAACTGAGTTATCGGTCAAAATGTGATGACCAAAAGCCTTAAACTTTGCCTACAACATGGGCATCAAACGAAAGGGTAGGTCCAAAGGTTTAATTTATACTTCGATATATTTCGATAAACTTATCGATAACTAAGTTATCGGTCAAAATGTGATGACCAAAAGCCTTAAATGTGGCATACAACATGGGCATCAAACGAAAGGGGAGGTCCAAAGGTTTCATTTATACTTCAATATGTTTCGAAAAACTTATCGGTAACTGAGTTATCGGTCATTCATTTATAATTCGATATATTTCGATAAACTTATCGATAACTGAGTTATCGGTCGAAATGTGATGACCAAAAGCCTTAAACTTCTCATACAACATGGGCATCAAACGGAAGGGGAGGTCCAAAGTTTTCATTTATAATTCGATATATTTCGATAAACTTATCGATAACTGAGTTATCGGTCAAAATGTGATGACCAAAAGCCTTAAACTTCTCATACAACATGGGCATCAAACGAAAGGGGAGGTCCAAAGGTTTCATTTATACTTCGATATATTTCGATAAACTTATCGATAACTAAGTTATCGGTCTAAATGTGATGACTAAAAGCCTTAAACTTTGCCTACAACATGGGCATCAAACGAAAGGGGAGGTCGAAAGGTTTCATTTATACTTCGATATATTTCGATATATTTCGATAAACTTATCGATAACTGAGTTATCGGTCAAAATGTGATGACCAAAAGTCTTAAACTTTGCCTACAACATGGCCATCAAACGAAAGGGGAGGTCCAAAGGTTTCATTTATACTTCGATATGTTTCGAAAAACTTATCGATAACTAAGTTATCGGTCTAAATGTGATGACCAAAAGCCTTAAACTTTGCCTACAACATGGGCATCAAACGAAAGGGGAGGTCGAAAGGTTTCATTTATACTTCCATATATTTCGATAAAGTTATCGATAACTGAGTTATCGGTCAAAATGTGATAACCAAAAACCTTTAAATTTGCCTGTATCAAACGAAAGGGGAGGTCGAAAGGTTTCATTTATATTTCGATATATTTCGATAAACTTATCGATAACTGAGTTATCGGTCAAAATGTGATGACCAAAAGTCTTAAACTTTGCCTATAACATGGGCATCAAACGAAAGGGAGGTCCAAAGGTTTCATTTATACTTCGATATGTTTTGAAAAACTTATCGATAACTAAGTTATCGGTCAAAATGTAAAGACCAAAAGCCTTAAACTTTTCCTACAACATGGGCATCAAACGAAAGGGGAGGTCAAAAGGTTTCATTTATACTTCGATATATTTCGATAAACTTATCGATAACTGAGTTATCGGTCAAAATGTGATGACCAAAAGCCTCAAACTTTGCCTGCAACATGGGCATCAAACGGAAGGGGAGGTCCAAAGTTTTCATTAATAATTCGATATATTTCGATGAACTTATCGATAACTGAGTTATCGGTCAAAATGTGATGACCAAAAGCCTTAAACTTCTCATACAACATGGGCATCAAACGAAAGGGGAGGTCCAAAGGTTTCATTTATACTTCGATATGTTTCGAAAAACTTATCGGTAACTAAGTTATCGGTCAAAATGTGATGACCAAAAGCCTTAAACTTTGCCTACACCATGGGCATCAAACGAAAGGGTAGGTCCAAAGGTTTAATTTATACTTCGATATATTTCGATAAACTTATCGATAACTGAGTTATCGGTCAAAATGTGATGACCAAAAGCCTCAAACTTTGCCTGCAACATGGGCATCAAACGGAAGGGGAGGTCCAAAGTTTTCATTTATAATTCGATATATTTCGATAAACTTATCGATAACTGAGTTATCGGTAAAAATGTGATGACCAAAAGCCTTAAACTTCTCATACAACATGGGCATCAAACGAAAGGGGAGGTCCAAAAGTTTCATTTATACTTCGATATATTTCGATCAACTTATCGATAACTAAGTTATCGGTCAAAATGTGATGACCAAAAGCCTTAAATGTGGCATACAACATGGGCATCAAACGAAAGTGGAGGTCGAAAGGTTTCATTTATATTTCGATATATTTCGATAAACTTATCGATAACTGAGTTATCGGTCAAAATGTGATGACCAAAAGCCTCAAACTTTGCCTACAACATGGGCTTCAAACGAAAGGGGAGGTCCAAAGGTTTCATTTATACTTCGATATATTTCGATAAACTTATCGATAACTGAGTTATCGGTCAAAATGTGATGACCAAAAGCCTTAAACTTTGACTACAACATGGGCATCAAACGAAAGGGGAGGTCCAAAGGTTTCATTTATACTTCAATATGTTTCGAAAAACTTATCGGTAACTAAGTTATCGGTCAAAATGTGATGACCAAAAGCCTTAAACTTTGCCTACAACATGGGCATCAAACGAAAGGGTAGGTCCAAAGGTTTAATTTATACTTCGATATATTTCGATAAACTTATCGATAACTGAGTTATCGGTCAAAATGTGATGACCAAAAACCTTTAAATTTGCCTGTATCAAAATGTGATGACCAAAAGCCTTAAACTTTGCCTACAACATGGGCATCAAATGAAAGGGGAGGTCGAAAGGTTTCATTTATACTTCGCTATATTTCGATAAACTTATCGATAACTGAGTTATCGGTCAAAATGTCATGACCAAAAGCCTTAAACTTTGCCTACAACATGCGCATCAAACGAAAGGGGAGGTCCAAAGGATTCATTTATACTTCGCTATTTTCGAAAAACTTATCGATAACTGAGTTATCGATCAAAATGTGATGACCAAAAACCTGTAAATTTGTATGTATCAAACGAAAGTGGAGGGCGAAAGGTTTAATTTATACTTCGATATATTTCGATAAACTTATCGATAACTAAGTTATCGGTCAAAATGTGATGACCAAAAGACTTAAACTTTGCCTACAACATGGGCATCAAACGAAAGGGGAGGTCGAAAGGTTTCATTTATACTTCGATATATTTAGATAAACTTATCGATAACTGAGTTATCGGTCAAAATGTGATGACCAAAAACCTGTAAATTTGTATGTATCAAACGAAAGTGGAGGGCGAAAGGTTTAATTTATACTTCGATATATTTCGATAAACTTATCGATAACTAAGTTATCGGTCAAAATATGATGACCAAAAGACTTAAACTTTGCCTACAACATGGGCATCAAACGAAAGGGGAGGTCGAAAGGTTTCATTTATACTTCGATATATTTAGATAAACTTATCGATAACTGAGTTATCGGTCAAAATGTGATGACCAAAAACCTGTAAATTTGTATGTATCAAACGAAAGTGGAGGGCGAAAGGTTTAATTTATACTTCGATATATTTCGATAAACTTATCGATAACTAAGTTATCGGTCTAAATATGATGACCAAAAGCCTTAAACTTTGCCTACAACATGCGCATCAAACGAAAGGGGAGGTCCAAAGGATTCATTTATACTTCGATATTTTCGAAAAACTTATCGATAACTAAGTTATCGGTCAAAATGTGATGACCAAAAGCCTTAAATGGGCATACAACATGGGCATCAAACGAAAGTGGAGGTCGAAAGGTTTCATCTATATTTCGATATATTTCGATAAACTTATCGATAACTGAGTTATCGGTCAAAATGTGATGACCAAAAGCCTCAAACTTTGCCTACAACATGGGCTTCAAACGAAAGGGGAGGTCCAAAGGTTTCATTTATACTTCGATATATTTCGATAAACTTATCGATAACTGAGTTATCGGTCAAAATGTGATGACCAAAAGCCTTAAACTTTGCCTACAACATGGGCATCAAACGAAAGGGGAGGTCCAAAGGTTTCATTTATACTTCAATATGTTTCGAAAAACTTATCGGTAACTAAGTTATCGGTCAAAATGTGATGACCAAAAGCCTTAAACTTTGCCTACAACATGGGCATCAAACGAAAGGGTAGGTCCAAAGGTTTAATTTATACTTCGATATATTTCGATAAACTTATCGATAACTGAGTTATCGGTCAAAATGTGATGACCAAAAGCCTCAAACTTTGCCTGCAACATGGGCATCAAACGGAAGGGGAGGTCCAAAGTTTTCATTTATAATTCGATATATTTCGATAAACTTATCGATAACTGAGTTATCGGTCAAAATGTGATGACCAAAAGCCTTAAACTTCTCATACAACATGGGCATCAAACGAAAGGGGAGGTCCAAAGGTTTCATTTATACTTCGATATATTTCGATCAACTTATCGATAACTAAGTTATCGGTCAAAATGTGATGACCAAAAGCCTTAAATGTGGCATACAACATGGGCATCAAACGAAAGTGGAGGTCGAAAGGTTTCATTTATATTTCGATATATTTCGATAAACTTATCGATAACTGAGTTATCGGTCAAAATGTGATGACCAAAAGCCTCAAACTTTGCCTACAACATGGGCTTCAAACGAAAGGGGAGGTCCAAAGGTTTCATTTATACTTCGATATATTTCGATAAACTTATCGATAACTGAGTTATCGGTCAAAATGTGATGACCAAAAGCCTTAAACTTTGACTACAACATGGGCATCAAACGAAAGGGGACGTCCAAAGGTTTCATTTATACTTCAATATGTTTCGAAAAACTTATCGGTAACTAAGTTATCGGTCAAAATGTGATGACCAAAAGCCTTAAACTTTGCCTACAACATGGGCATCAAACGAAAGGGTAGGTCCAAAGGTTTAATTTATACTTCGATATATTTCGATAAACTTATCGATAACTAAGTTATCGGTCAAAATGTGATGACCAAAAGCCTTAAATGTGGCATACAACATGGGCATCAAACGAAAGGGGAGGTCCAAAGGTTTCATTTATACTTCAATATGTTTCGAAAAACTTATCGGTAACTGAGTTATCGGTCAAAATGTGATGACCAAAAGCCTCAAACTTTGCCTGCAACATGGGCATCAAACGGAAGGGGAGGTCCAAAGTTTTCATTTATAATTCGATATATTTCGATAAACTTATCGATAACTGAGTTATCGGTCAAAATGTGATGACCAAAAGCCTTAAATGTGGCATACAACATGGGCATCAAACGAAAGTGGAGGTCGAAAGGTTTCATTTATATTTCGATATATTTCGATAAACTTATCGATAACTGAGTTATCGGTCAAAATGTGATGACCAAAAGCCTCAAACTTTGCCTACAACATGGGCTTCAAACGAAAGGGGAGGTCGAAAGGTTTCATTTATACTTCGATATATTTCGATAAACTTATCGATAACTAAGTTATCGGTCAAAATGTGATGACCAAAAGCCTTAAATGTGGCATACAACATGGGCATCAAACGAAAGTGGAGGTCGAAAGGTTTCATTTATATTTCGATATATTTCGATAAACTTATCGATAACTGAGTTATCGGTCAAAATGTGATGACCAAAAGCCTCAAACTTTGCCTACAACATGGGCTTCAAACGAAAGGGGAGGTCGAACGGTTTCATTTATACTTCGATATATTTTGATAAACTTATCGATAACTGAGTTATCGGTCAAAATGTGATGACCAAAAGTCTTAAACTTTGCCTACAACATGGCCATCAAACGAAAGGGGAGGTCCAAAGGTTTCATTTATACTTCGATATGTTTCGAAAAACTTATCGATAACTAAGTTATCGGTCAAAATGTGATGACCAAAAGCCTTAAACTTTGCCTACAACATTGGCATCAAACGAAAGGGGAGGTCCAAAGGTTTCATTTATACTTCGATATATTTCGATAAACTTATCAATAACTAAGTTATCGGTCTAAATGTGATGACCAAAAGCCTTAAACTTTGCCTACAATATGGGCATCAAACGAAAGGGGAGGTCGAAAGGTTTCATTTATACTTCCATATATTTCGATAAAATTATCGATAACTGAGTTATCGGTCAAAATGTGATAACCAAAAACCTTTAAATTTGCCTGTATCAAACGAAAGGGGAGGTCGAAAGGTGTCATTTATATTTCGATATATTTCGATAAACTTATCGATAACTGAGTTATCGGTCAAAATGTGATGACCAAAAGTCTTAAACTTTGCCTATAACATGGGCATCAAACGAAAGGGGAGGTCCAAAGGTTTCATTTATACATCGATATGTTTTGAAAAACTTATCGATAACTAAGTTATCGGTCAAAATGTAAAGACCAAAAGCCTTAAACTTTTCCTACAACATGGGCATCAAACGAAAGGGGAGGTCAAAAGGTTTCATTTATACTTCGATATATTTCGATAAACTTAGCGATAACTGAGTTATCGGTCAAAATGTGATGACCAAAAGCCTCAAACTTTGCCTGCAACATGGGCATCAAACGGAAGGGGAGGTCCAAAGTTTTCATTAATAATTCGATATATTTCGATGAACTTATCGATAACTGAGTTATCGGTCAAAATGTGATGACCAAAAGCCTTAAACTTCTCATACAACATGGGCATCAAACGAAAGGGGAGGTCCAAAAGTTTCATTTATACTTCGATATATTTCGATCAACTTATCGATAACTAAGTTATCGGTCAAAATGTGATGACCAAAAGCCTTAAATGTGGCATACAACATGGGCATCAAACGAAAGTGGAGGTCGAAAGGTTTCATTTATATTTCGATATATTTCGATAAACTTATCGATAACTGAGTTATCGGTCAAAATGTGATGACCAAAAGCCTCAAACTTTGCCTACAACATGGGCTTCAAACGAAAGGGGAGGCCCAAAGGTTTCATTTATACTTCGATATATTTCGATAAACTTATCGATAACTGAGTTATCGGTCAAAATGTGAACACCAAAAGCCTTAAACTTTGCCTACAACATGGGCATCAAACGAAAGGGGAGGTCGAAAGGTTTCATTTATACTTCGATATATTTAGATAAACTTATCGATAACTGAGTTATCGGTCAAAATGTGATGACCAAAAACCTGTAAATTTGTATGTATCAAACGAAAGTGGAGGGCGAAAGGTTTAATTTATACTTCGATATATTTCGATAAACTTATCGATAACTAAGTTATCGGTCTAAATATGATGACCAAAAGCCTTAAACTTTGCCTACAACATGCGCATCAAACGAAAGGGGAGGTCCAAAGGATTCATTTATACTTCGATATTTTCGAAAAACTTATCGATAACTAAGTTATCGGTCAAAATGTGATGACCAAAAGCCTTAAATGGGCATATAACATGGGCATCAAACGAAAGTGGAGGTCGAAAGGTTTCATCTATATTTCGATATATTTCGATAAACTTATCGACAACTGAGTTATCGGTCAAAATGTGATGACCAAAAGCCTCAAACTTTGCCTACAACATGGGCTTCAAACGAAAGGGGAGGTCCAAAGGTTTCATTTATACTTCGATATATTTCGATAAACTTATCGATAACTGAGTTATCGGTCAAAATGTGATGACCAAAAGCCTTAAACTTTGAATACAACATGGGCATGAAACGAAAGGGGAGGTCCAAAGGTTTCATTTATACTTCAATATGTTTCGAAAAACTTATCGGTAACTAATTTATCGGTCAAAATGTGATGACCATAAGCCTTAAACTTTGCCTACAACATGGGCATCAAACGAAAGGGTATTTCCAAAGGTTTAATTTATACTTCGATATATTTCGATAAACTTATCGATAACTGAGTTATCGGTCAAAATGTGATGACCAAAAGTCTCAAACTTTGCCTGCAACATGGGCATCAAACGGAAGGGGAGGTCCAAAGTTTTCATTTATAATTCGATATATTTCGATAAACTTATCGATAACTGAGTTATCGGTCAAAATGTGATGACCAAAAGCCTTAAACTTCTCATACAACATGGGCATCAAACGAAAGGGGAGGTCCAAAAGTTCCATTTATACTTCGATATATTTCGATCAACTTATCGATAACTAAGTTATCGGTCAAAATGTGATGACCAAAAGCCTTAAATGTGGCATACAACATGGGCTTCAAACGAAAGTGGAGGTCGAAAGGTTTCATTTATATTTCGATATATTTCGATAAACTTATCGATAACTGAGTTATCGGTCAAAATGTGATGACCAAAAGCCTCAAACTTTGCCTACAACATGGGCTTCAAACGAAAGGGGAGGTCCAAAGGTTTCATTTATACTTCGATATATTTCGATAAACTTATCGATAACTGAGTTATCGGTCAAAATGTGATGACCAAAAGCCTTAAACTTTGACTACAACATGGGCATCAAACGAAAAGGGAGGTCCAAAGGTTTCATTTATACTTCAATATGTTTCTAAAAACTTATCGGTAACTAAGTTATCGGTCAAAATGTGATGACCAAAAGCCTTTAACTTTGCCTACAACATGGGCATCAAACGAAAGGGTAGGTCCAAAGGTTTAATTTATACTTCGATATATTTCGATAAACTTATCGATAACTGAGTTATCGGTCAAAATGTGATGACCAAAAGCCTCAAACTTTGCCTGCAACATGGGCATCAAACGGAAGGGGAGGTCCAAAGTTCTCATTTATAATTCGATATATTTCGATAAACTTATCGATAACTGAGTTATCGGTCAAAATGTGATGACCAAAAGCCTTAAACTTCTCATACAACATGGGCATCAAACGAAAGGGGAGGTCCAAAGGTTTCATTTATACTTCGATATATTTCGATAAACTTATCGATAACTAAGTTATCGGTCTAAATGTGATGACTAAAAGCCTTAAACTTTGCCTACAACATGGGCATCAAACGAAAGGGGAGGTCGAAAGGTTTCATTTATACTTCGATATATTTCGATATATTTCGATAAACTTATCGATAACTGAGTTATCGGTCAAAATGTGATGACCAAAAGTCTTAAACTTTGCCTACAACATGGCCATCAAACGAAAGGGGAGGTCCAAAGGTTTCATTTATACTTCGATATGTTTCGAAGAACTTATCGATAACTAAGTTATCGGTCAAAATGTGATGACCAAAAGCCTTAAACTTTGCCTACAACATTGGCATCAAACGAAAGGGGAGGTCCAAAGGTTTCATTTATACTTCGATATATTTCGATAAACTTATCGATAACTAAGTTATCGGTCTAAATGTGATGACCAAAAGCCTTAAACCTTGCCTACAACATGGGCATCAAACGAAAGGGGAGGTCGAAAGGTTTCATTTATACTTCCATATATTTCGATAAAATTATCGATAACTGAGTTATCGGTCAAAATGTGATAACCAAAAACCTTTAAATTTGCCTGTATCAAACGAAAGGGGAGGTCGAAAGGTTTCATTTATATTTCGATATATTTCGATAAACTTATCGATAACTGAGTTATCGGTCAAAATGTGATGACCAAAAGTCTTAAACTTTGCCTATAACATGGGCATCAAACGAAAGGGGAGGTCCAAAGGTTTCATTTATACTTCGATATGTTTAGAAAAACTTATCGATAACTAAGTTATCGGTCAAAATGTAAAGACCAAAAGCCTTAAACTTTTCCTACAACATGGGCATCAAACGAAAGGGGAGGTCAAAAGGTTTCATTTATACTTCGATATATTTCGATAAACTTATCGATAACTGAGTTATCGGTCAAAATGTGATGACCAAAAGCCTCAAACTTTGCCTGCAACATGGGCATCAAACGGAAGGGGAGGTCCAAAGTTTTCATTAATAATTCGATATATTTCGATGAACTTATCGATAACTGAGTTATCGGTCAAAATGTGATGACCAAAAGCCTTAAACTTCTCATACAACATGGGCATCAAACGAAAGGGGAGGTCCAAAGGTTTCATTTATACTTCGATATATTTCGATAAACTTATCGATAACTGAGTTATCGGTCAAAATGTGATGACCAAAAGCCTTAAACTTTGCCTACAACATGGGCATCAAACGAAAGGGGAGGTCCAAAGGTTTCATTTATACTTCAATATGTTTCGAAAAACTTATCGGTAACTAAGTTATCGGTCAAAATGTGATGACCAAAAGCCTTAAACTTTGCCTACAACATGGGCATCAAACGAAAGGGTAGGTCCAAAGGTTTAATTTATACTTCGATATATTTCGATATACTTATCGATAACTGAGTTATCGGTCAAAATGTGATGACCAAAAGCCTCAAACTTTGCCTGCAACATGGGCATCAAACGGAAGGGGAGGTCCAAAGTTTTCATTTATAATTCGATATATTTCGATAAACTTATCGATAACTGAGTTATCGGACAAAATGTGATGACCAAAAGCCTTAAACTTCTCATACAACATGGGCATCAAACGAAAGGGGAGGTCCAAAGGTTTCATTTATACTTCGATATATTTCGATCAACTTATCGATAACTAAGTTATCGGTCAAAATGTGATGACCAAAAGCCTTAAATGTGGCATACAACATGGGCATCAAACGAAAGTGGAGGTCGAAAGGTTTCATTTATATTTCGATATATTTCGATAAACTTATCGATGACTGAGTTATCGGTCAAAATGTGATGACCAAAAGCCTCAAACTTTGCCTACAACATGGGCTTCAAACGAAAGGGGAGGTCCAAAGGTTTAATTTATACTTCGATATATTTCGATAAACTTATCGATAACTGAGTTATCGGTCAAAATGTGATGACCAAAAGCCTTAAACTTTGCCTACAACATGGGCATCAAACGAAAGGGGAGGTCCAAAGGTTTCATTTATACTTCAATATGTTTCGAAAAACTTATCGGTAACTAAGTTATCGGTCAAAATGTGATGACCAAAAGCCTTAAACTTTGCCTACAACATGGGCATCAAACGAAAGGGTAGGTCCAAAGGTTTAATTTATACTTCGATATATTTCGATAAACTTATCGATAACTGAGTTATCGGTCAAAATGTGATGACCAAAAGCCTCAAACTTTGCCTGCAACATGGGCATCAAACGGAAGGGGAGGTCCAAAGTTTTCATTTATAATTCGATATATTTCGATAAACTTATCGATAACTGAGTTATCGGACAAAATGTGATGACCAAAAGCCTTAAACTTCTCATACAACATGGGCATCAAACGAAAGGGGAGGTCCAAAGGTTTAATTTATACTTCGATATATTTCGATAAACTTATCGATAACTAAGTTATCGGTCTAAATGTGTTGACCAAAAGCCTTAAACTTTGCCTACAACATGGGCATCAAACGAAAGGGGAGGTCGAAAGGTTTCATTTATACTTCGATATATTTCGATAAACTTATCGATAACTGAGTTATCGGTCATAATGTGATGACCAAAAGCCTTAAACTTCTCATACAACATGGGCATCAAACGAAAGGGGAGGTCCAAGGGTTTCATTTATACTTCGACATATTTCGATAAACTTATCGATAACTGAGTTATCGGTCAAAATGTGATGACCAAAAGCCTTAAACTTTGCCTACAACATGGGCATCAAACGAAAGGGGAGGTCGAAAGGTTTCATTTATATTTCGATATATTTCGATAAACTTATCGATAACTGAGTTATCGGTCCAAATGTGATGACCAAAAGTCTTAAACTTTGCCTACAACATGGGCATCAAACGAAAGTGGATGTCGAAAGGTTTCATTTATACTTCGATATATTTCGATAAACTTATCGATAACTAAGTTATCGGTCAAAATGTGATGACCAAAAGACTTAAACTTTGCCTACAACATGGGCATCAAACGAAAGGGGAGGTCGAAAGGTTTCATTTATACTTCGATATATTTATATAAACTTATCGATAACTAAGTTATCGGTCTAAATATGATGACCCAAAGCCTTAAACTTTGCCTACAACATGGGCATCAAACGAAAGTAAAGGTCGAAAGGTTTCATTTATTCTTCGATATATTTCGATAAATTTATCGATAACTGAGTTATCGGTCAAAATGTGATGACCAAAAACCTTTAAATTTGCCTGTATCAAACGAAAGGGGAGGTCCAAAGGTTTCATTTATACTTCGATATATTTCGATCAACTTATCGATAACTAAGTTATCGGTCAAAATGTGAAGACCAAAAGCCTTAAATGTGGCATACAACATGGGCATCAAACGAAAGTGGAGGTCGAAAGGTTTCATTTATATTTCGATAAACTTATCGATAACTGAGTTATCGGTCAAAATGTGATGACCAAAAGCCTCAAACTTTGCCTACAAAATGGGCTTCAAACGAAAGGTGAGGTCCAAAGGTTTCATTTAGACTTCGATATATTTCGATAAACTTATCGATAACTGAGTTATCGGTCAAAATGTGGAGACCAAAAGCCTTAAACTTTGCCTACAACATGGGCATCAAACGAAAGGGGAGGTCCAAAGGTTTCATTTATACTTCAATATGTTTCGAAAAACTTATCGGCAACTAAGTTATCGGTCAAAATGTGATGACCAAAAGCCTTAAACTTTGCCTACAACATGGGCATCAAACGAAAGGGTAGGTCCAAAGGTTTAATTTATACTTCGATATATTTCGATAAACTTATCGATAACTGAGTTATCGGTCAAAATGTGATGACCAAAAGCCTCAAACTTTGCCTGCAACATGGGCATCAAACGGAAGGGGAGGTCCAAAGTTTTCATTTATAATTCGATATATTTCGATAAACTTATCGATAACTGAGTTATCGGTCAAAATGTGATGACCAAAAGCCTTAAACTTCTCATACAACATGGGCATCAAACAAAAGGGGAGGTCCAAAGGTTTCATTTATACTTCGATATATTTCGATAAACTTATCGATAACTAAGTTATCGGTCTAAATGTGATGACCAAAAGCCTTAAACTTTGCCTACAACATGGGCATCAAACGAAAGGGGAGGTCGAAAGGTTTCATTTATACTTCGATATATTTCGATAAACTTATCGATAACTGAGTTATCGGTCAAAATGTGATGACCAAAAGTCTTAAACTTTGCCTACAACATGGGCATCAAACGAAAGTAAAGGTCGAAAGGTTTCATCAAACGAAAGGGGAGGTCAAAAGGTTTCATTTATACTTCGATATATTTCGATAAACTTATCGATAACTGAGTTATCGGTCAAAATGTGATGACCAAAAGCCTCAAACTTGGCCTACAACATGGGCTTCAAACGAAAGGGGAGGTCCAAAGGTTTCATTTATACTTCGATATATTTCGATAAACTTATCGATAACTGAGTTATCGGTCAAAATGTGATGACCAAAAGCCTCAAACTTTGCCTACAACATGGGCTTCAAACGAAAGGGGAGGTCCAAAGGTTTCATTTATACTTCGATATGTTTCGAAAAACTTATCGATAACTAAGTTATCGGTCAAAATGTGATGACCAAAAGCCTTAAACTTCTCATACAACATGGGCATCAAACGAAAGGGGAGGTCCAAAGGTTTCATTTATACTTCGATATATTTCGATAACTTATCGATAACTGAGTTATCGGTCAAAATGTGATGACGAAAAGCCTTAAACTTCTCATACAACATGGGCATCAAACGAAAGGGTAGGTCCAAAGGTTTAATTTATACTTCACTATATTTCGATAAACTTATCGATAAGTGAGTTATCGGTCAAAATGTGATGACCAAAAGCCTTCAACTTCTCATACAACATGTACATCAAACGAAAGGGGAGGTCCAAAGGTTTCATTTATACTTCGATATATTTCGATAAACTTATCGATAACTGAGTTATCGGTCAAAATGTGATGACCAAACGCCTCAAACTTTGCTTACAACATGGACATCAAACGAAAGGGGAGGTCGAAAGGTTTCATTTATACTTCGATATATTTCGATAAACTTATCGATAACTGAGTTATCGGTCAAAATGTGATGACCAAAAGCCTTAAACTTCTCATACAACATGGGCATCAAACGAAAGGGGAGGTCCAAAGGTTTCATTTATACTTCGACATATTTCGATAAACTTATCGATAACTGAGTTATCGGTCAAAATGTGATGACCAAAAGCCTTAAACTTTGCCTACAACATGGGCATCAAACGAAAGGGGAGGTCGAAAGGTTTCATTTATATTTCGATATATTTCGATAAACTTATCGATAACTGAGTTATCGGTCAAAATGTGATGACCAAAAGTCTTAAACTTTGCCTACAACATGGGCATCAAACGAAAGTGGATGTCGAAAGGTTTCATTTATACTTCGATATATTTCGATAAACTTATCGATAACTAAGTTATCGGTCAAAATGTGATGACCAAAAGACTTAAACTTTGCCTACAACATGGGCATCAAACGAAAGGGGAGGTCGAAAGGTTTCATTTATACTTCGATATATTTATATAAACTTATCGATAACTAAGTTATCGGTCTAAATATGATGACCAAAAGCCTTAAACTTTGCCTACAACATGGGCATCAAACGAAAGGGGAGGTCCAAAGGTTTCATTTATACTTCAATATGTTTCGAAAAACTTATCGGTAAATAAGTTATCGGTCAAAATGTGATGACCAAAAGCCTTAAACTTTGCCTACAACATGGGCATCAAACGAAAGGGTAGGTCCAAAGGTTTCATTTATTCTTCGATATATTTCGATAAATTTATCGATAACTGAGTTATCGGTCAAAATGTGATGACCAAAAACCTTTAAATTTGCCTGTATCAAACGAAAGGGGAGGTCCAAAGGTTTAATTTATACTTCGATATATTTCGATCAACTTATCGATAACTAAGTTATCGGTCAAAATGTGATGACCAAAAGCCTTAAATGTGGCATACAACATGGGCATCAAACGAAAGTGGAGGTCGAAAGGTTTCATTTATATTTCGATATATTTCGATAAACTTATCGAAAACTGAGTTATCGGTCAAAATGTGATGACCAAAAGCCTCAAACTTTGCCTACAAAATGGGCTTCAAACGAAAGGTGAGGTCCAAAGGTTTCATTTATACTTCGATATATTTCGATAAACTTATCGATAACTGAGTTATCGGTCAAAATGTGGAGACCAAAAGCCTTAAACTTTGCCTACAACATGGGCATCAAACGAAAGGGGAGGTCCAAAGGTTTCATTTATACTTCAATATGTTTCGAAAAACTTATCGGTAAATAAGTTATCGGTCAAAATGTGATGACCAAAAGCCTTAAACTTTGCCTACAACATGGGCATCAAACGAAAGGGTAGGTCCAAAGGTTTCATTTATAATTCGATATATTTCGATAAACTTATCGATAACTGAGTTATCGGTCAAAATGTGATGACCAAAAGCCTTAAACTTCTCATACAACATGGGCATCAAACAAAAGGGGAGGTCCAAAGGTTTCATTTATACTTCGATATATTTCGATAACTAAGTTATCGGTCTAAATGTGATGACCAAAAGCCTTAAACATTGCCTACAACATGGCCATCAAACGAAAGGGGAGGTCCAAAGGTTTCATTTATACTTCTATATGTTTCGAAAAACTTATCGATAACTAAGTTATCGGTCAAAATGTGATGACCAAAAGCCTTAAACTTTGCCTACAACATTGGCATCAAACGAAAGGGGAGGTCCAAAGGTTTCATTTATACTTCGATATATTTCGATAAACTTATCGATAACTAAGTTATCGGTCTAAATGTGATGACCAAAAGCCTTAAACTTTGCCTACAACATGGGCATCAAACGAAAGGGGAGGTCGAAAGGTTTCATTTATACTTCCATATATTTCGATAAAATTATCGATAACTGAGTTATCGGTCAAAATGTGATGACCAAAAACCTTTAAATTTGCCTGTATCAAACGAAAAGGGAGGTCGAAAGGTTTCATTTATACTTCGATATATTTCGATAAACTTATCGATAACTGAGTTATCGGTCAAAATGTGATGACCAAAAGCCTTAAACTTTGCCTACAACATGGGCATCAAACGAAAGGGGAGGTCGAAAGGTTTCATTTATACTTCGATATATATCGACAAACTTATCGATAACTGAGTTATCGGTCAAAATGTGATGACCAAAAGCCTTAAACTTCTCATACAGCATGGGCAGCAAACGAAAGGGGAGGTCCAAAGGTTTCACTTATACTTCGATATATTTCGATAAACTTATCGATAACTGAGTTATCGGTCAAAATGTGATGACCAAAAGCCTTAAACTTTGCCTACAACATGGGCATCAAACGAAAGGGGAGGTCGAAAGGTTTCATCTATACTTCGATATATTTCGATAAACTTATCGATAACTGAGTTATCGGTCAAAATGTGATGACCAAAAGTCGTAAACTTTGCCTACAACATGGCCATCAAACGAAAGGGGAGGTCCAAAGATTTCATTTATACTTCGATATATTTCGATAAACTTATCGATAACTGAGTTATCTGTCAAAATGTGATGACCAAAAGCCTTAAACTTTGCCTACAACATTCGCATCAAACGAAAGGGGAGGTCCAAACGTTTCATTTATACTTCGATATATTTCGATAAACTTATCGATAACTAAGTTATCGGTCTAAATGTGATGACCAAAAGCCTTAAACTTTGCCTACAACATGGGCATCAAACGAAAGGGGAGGTCGAAAGGTTTCATTTATACTTCCATATATTTCGATAAAATTATCGATAACTGAGTTATCGGTCAAAATGTGATGACCAAAAACCTTTAAATTTGCCTGTATCAAACGAAAGGGGAGGTCGAAAGGTTTCATTTTTACTTCGATATATTTCGATAAACTTATCGATAACTGAGTTATCGGTCAAAATGTGATGACCAAAAGTCTTAAACTTTGCCTATAACATGGGCATCAAACGAAAGGGGAGGTCCATAGGTTTCATTTATACTTCGATATGTTTTGAAAAACTTATCGATAACTAAGTTATCGGTCTAAATATGATGACCAAAAGCCTTAAACTTTGCCTACAACATGGGCTTCAAACGAAAGGGGAGGTCCAAAGGTTTCATTTATACTTCGATATATTTCGATAAACTTATCGATAACTGAGTTATCGGTCAAAATGTGATGACCAAAAGCCTCAAACTTTGCCTACAACATGGGCTTCAAACGAAAGGGGAGGTCCAAAGGTTTCATTTATACTTCGATATATTTCGATAAACTTATCGATAACTGAGTTATCGGTCAAAATGTGATGACCAAAAGCCTCAAACTTTGCCTACAACATGGGCTTCAAACGAAAGGGGAGGTCCAAAGGTTTCATTTATACTTCGATATATTTCGATAACTTATCGATAACTGAGTTATCTACAACATGGGCATCAAACGAAAGGGTAGGTCCAAAGGTTTAATTTATACTTCGATATATTTCGATAAACTTATCGATAACTGAGTTATCGGTCAAAATGTGATGACCAAAAGCCTTAAACTTTGCCTACAACATGGGCATCAAACGAAAGGGGAGGTCGAAAGGTTTCATTTATACTTCGATATATATCGATAAACTTATCGATAACTGAGTTATCGGTCAAAATGTGATGACCAAAAGCCTTAAACTTCTCATACAACATGGGCATCAAACAAAAGGGGAGGTCCAAAGGTTTCATTTATACTTCGATATATTTCGATAAACTTATCGATAACTAAGTTATCGGTCTAAATGTGATGACCAAAAGCCTTAAACTTTGCCTACAACATGGGCATCAAACGAAAGGGGAGGTCGAAAGGTTTCATTTATACTTCGATATATTTCGATAAACTTATCGATAACTGAGTTATCGGTCAAAATGTGATGACCAAAAGTCTTAAACTTTGCCTACAACATGGCCATCAAACGAAAGGGGAGGTCCAAAGGTTTCATTTATACTTCAATATGTTTCGAAAAACTTATCGGCAACTAAGTTATCGGTCAAAATGTGATGACCAAAAGCCTTAAACTTTGCCTACAACATGGGCATCAAACGAAAGGGTAGGTCCAAAGGTTTAATTTATACTTCGATATATTTCGATAAACTTATCGATAACTGAGTTATCGGTCAAAATGTGATGACCAAAAGCCTCAAACTTTGCCTGCAACATGGGCATCAAACGGAAGGGGAGGTCCAAAGTTTTCATTTATAATTCGATATATTTCGATAAACTTATCGATAACTGAGTTATCGGTCAAAATGTGATGACCAAAAGCCGTAAACTTCTCATACAACATGGGCATCAAACAAAAGGGGAGGTCCAAAGGTTTCATTTATACTTCGATATATTTCGATAAACTTATCGATAACTAAGTTATCGGTCTAAATGTGATGACCAAAAGCCTTAAACTTTGCCTACAACATGGGCATCAAACGAAAGGGGAGGTCGAAAGGTTTCATTTATACTTCGATATATTTCGATAAACTTATCGATAACTGAGTTATCGGTCAAAATGTGATGACCAAAAGTCTTAAACTTTGCCTACAACATGGGCATCAAACGAAAGTAAAGGTCGAAAGGTTTCATCAAACGAAAGGGGAGGTCAAAAGGTTTCATTTATACTTCGATATATTTCGATAAACTTATCGATAACTGAGTTATCGGTCAAAATGTGATGACCAAAAGCCTCAAACTTTGCCTACAACATGGGCTTCAAACGAAAGGGGAGGTCCAAAGGTTTCATTTATACTTCGATATATTTCGATAAACTTATCGATAACTGAGTTATCGGTCAAAATGTGATGACCAAAAGCCTCAAACTTTGCCTACAACATGGGCTTCAAACGAAAGGGGAGGTCCAAAGGTTTCATTTATACTTCGATATGTTTCGAAAAACTTATCGATAACTAAGTTATCGGTCAAAATGTGATGACCAAAAGCCTTAAACTTCTCATACAACATGGGCATCAAACGAAAGGGGAGGTCCAAAGGTTTCATTTATACTTCGATATATTTCGATAACTTATCGATAACTGAGTTATCGGTCAAAATGTGATGACGAAAAGCCTTAAACTTCTCATACAACATGGGCATCAAACGAAAGGGTAGGTCCAAAGGTTTAATTTATACTTCAATATATTTCGATAAACTTATCGATAAGTGAGTTATCGGTCAAAATGTGATGACCAAAAGCCTTCAACTTCTCATACAACATGTACATCAAACGAAAGGGGAGGTCCAAAGGTTTCATTTATACTTCGATATATTTCGATAAACTTATCGATAACTGAGTTATCGGTCAAAATGTGATGACCAAACGCCTCAAACTTTGCTTACAACATGGGCATCAAACGAAAGGGGAGGTCGAAAGGTTTCATTTATACTTCGATATATTTCGATAAACTTATCGATAACTGAGTTATCGGTCAAAATGTGATGACCAAAAGCCTTAAACTTCTCATACAACATGGGCATCAAACGAAAGGGGAGGTCCAAAGGTTTCATTTATACTTCGACATATTTCGATAAACTTATCGATAACTGAGTTATCGGTCAAAATGTGATGACCAAAAGCCTTAAACTTTGCCTACAACATGGGCATCAAACGAAAGGGGAGGTCGAAAGGTTTCATTTATACTTCAATATATTTCGATAAACTTATCGATAAGTGAGTTATCGGTCAAAATGTGATGACCAAAAGCCTTCAACTTCTCATACAACATGTACATCAAACGAAAGGGGAGGTCCAAAGGTTTCATTTATACTTCGATATATTTCGATAAACTTATCGATAACTGAGTTATCGGTCAAAATGTGATGACCAAAAGCCTCAAACTTTGCTTACAACATGGACATCAAACGAAAGGGGAGGTCGAAAGGTTTCATTTATACTTCGATATATTTCGATAAACTTATCGATAACTGAGTTATCGGTCAAAATGTGATGACCAAAAGCCTCAAACTTTGCCTACAACATGGGCTTCAAACGAAAGGGGAGGTCCAAAGGTTTCATTTATACTTCGATATGTTTCGAAAAACTTATCGATAACTAAGTTATCGGTCAAAATGTGATGACCAAAAGCCTTAAACTTTGCCTACAACATGGGCATCAAACGAAAGGGGAGGTCGAAAGGTTTCATTTATACTTCAATATATTTCGATAAACTTATCGATAAGTGAGTTATCGGTCAAAATGTGATGACCAAAAGCCTTCAACTTCTCATACAACATGTACATCAAACGAAAGGGGAGGTCCAAAGGTTTCATTTATACTTCGACATATTTCGATAAACTTATCGATAACTGAGTTATCGGTCAAAATGTGATGACCAAAAGCCTTAAACTTTGCCTACAACATGGGCCTCAAACGAAAGGGGAGGTCGAAAGGTTTCATTTATACTTCAATATATTTCGATAAACTTATCGATAAGTGAGTTATCGGTCAAAATGTGATGACCAAAAGCCTTCAACTTCTCATACAACATGTACATCAAACGAAAGGGGAGGTCCAAAGGTTTCATTTATACTTCGATATATTTCGATAAACTTATCGATAACTGAGTTATCGGTCAAAATGTGATGACCAAAAGCCTTAAACTTCTCATACAACATGGGCATCAAACGAAAGGGTAGGTCCAAAGGTTTAATTTATACTTCAATATATTTCGATAAACTTATCGATAAGTGAGTTATCGGTCAAAATGTGATGACCAAAAGCCTTCAACTTCTCATACAACATGTACATCAAACGAAAGGGGAGGTCCAAAGGTTTCATTTATACTTCGATATATTTCGATAAACTTATCGATAACTGAGTTATCGGTCAAAATGTGATGACCAAACGCCTCAAACTTTGCTTACAACATGGACATCAAACGAAAGGGGAGGTCGAAAGGTTTCATTTATACTTCGATATATTTCGATAAACTTATCGATAACTGAGTTATCGGTCAAAATGTGATGACCAAAAGCCTTAAACTTCTCATACAACATGGGCATCAAACGAAAGGGGAGGTCCAAAGGTTTCATTTATACTTCGACATATTTCGATAAACTTATCGATAACTGAGTTATCGGTCAAAATGTGATGACCAAAAGCCTTAAACTTTGCCTACAACATGGGCATCAAACGAAAGGGGAGGTCGAAAGGTTTCATTTATATTTCGATATATTTCGATAAACTTATCGATAACTGAGTTATCGGTCAAAATGTGATGACCAAAAGTCTTAAACTTTGCCTACAACATGGGCATCAAACGAAAGTGGATGTCGAAAGGTTTCATTTATACTTCGATATATTTCGATAAACTTATCGATAACTAAGTTATCGGTCAAAATGTGATGACCAAAAGACTTAAACTTTGCCTACAACATGGGCATCAAACGAAAGGGGAGGTCGAAAGGTTTCATTTATACTTCAATATATTTCGATAAACTTATCGATAAGTGAGTTATCGGTCAAAATGTGATGACCAAAAGCCTTCAACTTCTCATACAACATGTACATCAAACGAAAGGGGAGGTCCAAAGGTTTCATTTATACTTCGATATATTTCGATAAACTTATCGATAACTGAGTTATCGGTCAAAATGTGATGACCAAAAGCCTCAAACTTGGCCTACAACATGGGCTTCAAACGAAAGGGGAGGTCCAAAGGTTTCATTTATACTTCGATATATTTCGATAAACTTATCGATAACTGAGTTATCGGTCAAAATGTGATGACCAAAAGCCTCAAACTTTGCCTACAACATGGGCTTCAAACGAAAGGGGAGGTCCAAAGGTTTCATTTATACTTCGATATGTTTCGAAAAACTTATCGATAACTAAGTTATCGGTCAAAATGTGATGACCAAAAGCCTTAAACTTCTCATACAACATGGGCATCAAACGAAAGGGGAGGTCCAAAGGTTTCATTTATACTTCGATATATTTCGATAACTTATCGATAACTGAGTTATCGGTCAAAATGTGATGACGAAAAGCCTTAAACTTCTCATACAACATGGGCATCAAACGAAAGGGTAGGTCCAAAGGTTTAATTTATACTTCAATATATTTCGATAAACTTATCGATAAGTGAGTTATCGGTCAAAATGTGATGACCAAAAGCCTTCAACTTCTCATACAACATGTACATCAAACGAAAGGGGAGGTCCAAAGGTTTCATTTATACTTCGATATATTTCGATAAACTTATCGATAACTGAGTTATCGGTCAAAATGTGATGACCAAACGCCTCAAACTTTGCTTACAACATGGACATCAAACGAAAGGGGAGGTCGAAAGGTTTCATTTATACTTCGATATATTTCGATAAACTTATCGATAACTGAGTTATCGGTCAAAATGTGATGACCAAAAGCCTTAAACTTCTCATACAACATGGGCATCAAACGAAAGGGGAGGTCCAAAGGTTTCATTTATACTTCGACATATTTCGATAAACTTATCGATAACTGAGTTATCGGTCAAAATGTGATGACCAAAAGCCTTAAACTTTGCCTACAACATGGGCATCAAACGAAAGGGGAGGTCGAAAGGTTTCATTTATATTTCGATATATTTCGATAAACTTATCGATAACTGAGTTATCGGTCAAAATGTGATGACCAAAAGTCTTAAACTTTGCCTACAACATGGGCATCAAACGAAAGTGGATGTCGAAAGGTTTCATTTATACTTCGATATATTTCGATAAACTTATCGATAACTAAGTTATCGGTCAAAATGTGATGACCAAAAGACTTAAACTTTGCCTACAACATGGGCATCAAACGAAAGGGGAGGTCGAAAGGTTTCATTTATACTTCGATATATTTATATAAACTTATCGATAACTAAGTTATCGGTCTAAATATGATGACCAAAAGCCTTAAACTTTGCCTACAACATGGGCATCAAACGAAAGTAAAGGTCGAAAGGTTTCATTTATTCTTCGATATATTTCGATAAATTTATCGATAACTGAGTTATCGGTCAAAATGTGATGACCAAAAACCTTTAAATTTGCCTGTATCAAACGAAAGGGGAGGTCCAAAGGTTTCATTTATACTTCGATATATTTCGATCAACTTATCGATAACTAAGTTATCGGTCAAAATGTGATGACCAAAAGCCTTAAATGTGGCATACAACATGGGCATCAAACGAAAGTGGAGGTCGAAAGGTTTCATTTATATTTCGATATATTTCGATAAACTTATCGATAACTGAGTTATCGGTCAAAATGTGATGACCAAAAGCCTCAAACTTTGCCTACAAAATGGGCTTCAAACGAAAGGTGAGGTCCAAAGGTTTCATTTATACTTCGATATATTTCGATAAACTTATCGATAACTGAGTTATCGGTCAAAATGTGGAGACCAAAAGCCTTAAACTTTGCCTACAACATGGGCATCAAACGAAAGGGGAGGTCCAAAGGTTTCATTTATACTTCAATATGTTTCGAAAAACTTATCGGTAAATAAGTTATCGGTCAAAATGTGATGACCAAAAGCCTTAAACTTTGCCTACAACATGGGCATCAAACGAAAGGGTAGGTCCAAAGGTTTCATTTATAATTCGATATATTTCGATAAACTTATCGATAACTGAGTTATCGGTCAAAATGTGATGACCAAAAGCCTTAAACTTCTCATACAACATGGGCATCAAACAAAAGGGGAGGTCCAAAGGTTTCATTTATACTTCGATATATTTCGATAACTAAGTTATCGGTCTAAATGTGATGACCAAAAGCCTTAAACTTTGCCTACAACATGGGCATCAAACGAAAGGGGAGGTCGAAAGGTTTCATTTATACTTCGATATATTTCGATAAACTTATCGATAACTGAGTTATCGGTCAAAATGTGATGACCAAAAGTCTTAAACATTGCCTACAACATGGCCATCAAACGAAAGGGGAGGTCCAAAGGTTTCATTTATACTTCTATATGTTTCGAAAAACTTATCGATAACTAAGTTATCGGTCAAAATGTGATGACCAAAAGCCTTAAACTTTGCCTACAACATTGGCATCAAACGAAAGGGGAGGTCCAAAGGTTTCATTTATACTTCGATATATTTCGATAAACTTATCGATAACTAAGTTATCGGTCTAAATGTGATGACCAAAAGCCTTAAACTTTGCCTACAACATGGGCATCAAACGAAAGGGGAGGTCGAAAGGTTTCATTTATACTTCCATATATTTCGATAAAATTATCGATAACTGAGTTATCGGTCAAAATGTGATGACCAAAAACCTTTAAATTTGCCTGTATCAAACGAAAGGGGAGGTCGAAAGGTTTCATTTATACTTCGATATATTTCGATAAACTTATCGATAACTGAGTTATCGGTCAAAATGTGATGACCAAAAGCCTTAAACTTTGCCTACAACATGGGCATCAAACGAAAGGGGAGGTCGAAAGGTTTCATTTATACTTCGATATATATCGACAAACTTATCGATAACTGAGTTATCGGTCAAAATGTGATGACCAAAAGCCTTAAACTTCTCATACAGCATGGGCAGCAAACGAAAGGGGAGGTCCAAAGGTTTCACTTATACTTCGATATATTTCGATAAACTTATCGATAACTGAGTTATCGGTCAAAATGTGATGACCAAAAGCCTTAAACTTTGCCTACAACATGGGCATCAAACGAAAGGGGAGGTCGAAAGGTTTCATCTATACTTCGATATATTTCGATAAACTTATCGATAACTGAGTTATCGGTCAAAATGTGATGACCAAAAGTCGTAAACTTTGCCTACAACATGGCCATCAAACGAAAGGGGAGGTCCAAAGATTTCATTTATACTTCGATATATTTCAATAAACTTATCGATAACTGAGTTATCTGTCAAAATGTGATGACCAAAAGCCTTAAACTTTGCCTACAACATTCGCATCAAACGAAAGGGGAGGTCCAAACGTTTCATTTATACTTCGATATATTTCGATAAACTTATCGATAACTAAGTTATCGGTCTAAATGTGATGACCAAAAGCCTTAAACTTTGCCTACAACATGGGCATCAAACGAAAGGGGAGGTCGAAAGGTTTCATTTATACTTCCATATATTTCGATAAAATTATCGATAACTGAGTTATCGGTCAAAATGTGATGACCAAAAACCTTTAAATTTGCCTGTATCAAACGAAAGGGGAGGTCGAAAGGTTTCATTTTTACTTCGATATATTTCGATAAACTTATCGATAACTGAGTTATCGGTCAAAATGTGATGACCAAAAGTCTTAAACTTTGCCTATAACATGGGCATCAAACGAAAGGGGAGGTCCATAGGTTTCATTTATACTTCGATATGTTTTGAAAAACTTATCGATAACTAAGTTATCGGTCTAAATATGATGACCAAAAGCCTTAAACTTTGCCTACAACATGGGCTTCAAACGAAAGGGGAGGTCCAAAGGTTTCATTTATACTTCGATATATTTCGATAAACTTATCGATAACTGAGTTATCGGTCAAAATGTGATGACCAAAAGCCTCAAACTTTGCCTACAACATGGGCTTCAAACGAAAGGGGAGGTCCAAAGGTTTCATTTATACTTCGATATATTTCGATAAACTTATCGATAACTGAGTTATCGGTCAAAATGTGATGACCAAAAGCCTCAAACTTTGCCTACAACATGGGCTTCAAACGAAAGGGGAGGTCCAAAGGTTTCATTTATACTTCGATATATTTCGATAACTTATCGATAACTGAGTTATCTACAACATGGGCATCAAACGAAAGGGTAGGTCCAAAGGTTTAATTTATACTTCGATATATTTCGATAAACTTATCGATAACTGAGTTATCGGTCAAAATGTGATGACCAAAAGCCTTAAACTTTGCCTACAACATGGGCATCAAACGAAAGGGGAGGTCGAAAGGTTTCATTTATACTTCGATATATATCGATAAACTTATCGATAACTGAGTTATCGGTCAAAATGTGATGACCAAAAGCCTTAAACTTCTCATACAACATGGGCATCAAACAAAAGGGGAGGTCCAAAGGTTTCATTTATACTTCGATATATTTCGATAAACTTATCGATAACTAAGTTATCGGTCTAAATGTGATGACCAAAAGCCTTAAACTTTGCCTACAACATGGGCATCAAACGAAAGGGGAGGTCGAAAGGTTTCATTTATACTTCGATATATTTCGATAAACTTATCGATAACTGAGTTATCGGTCAAAATGTGATGACCAAAAGTCTTAAACTTTGCCTACAACATGGCCATCAAACGAAAGGGGAGGTCCAAAGGTTTCATTTATACTTCAATATGTTTCGAAAAACTTATCGGCAACTAAGTTATCGGTCAAAATGTGATGACCAAAAGCCTTAAACTTTGCCTACAACATGGGCATCAAACGAAAGGGTAGGTCCAAAGGTTTAATTTATACTTCGATATATTTCGATAAACTTATCGATAACTGAGTTATCGGTCAAAATGTGATGACCAAAAGCCTCAAACTTTGCCTGCAACATGGGCATCAAACGGAAGGGGAGGTCCAAAGTTTTCATTTATAATTCGATATATTTCGATAAACTTATCGATAACTGAGTTATCGGTCAAAATGTGATGACCAAAAGCCTTAAACTTCTCATACAACATGGGCATCAAACAAAAGGGGAGGTCCAAAGGTTTCATTTATACTTCGATATATTTCGATAAACTTATCGATAACTAAGTTATCGGTCTAAATGTGATGACCAAAAGCCTTAAACTTTGCCTACAACATGGGCATCAAACGAAAGGGGAGGTCGAAAGGTTTCATTTATACTTCGATATATTTCGATAAACTTATCGATAACTGAGTTATCGGTCAAAATGTGATGACCAAAAGTCTTAAACTTTGCCTACAACATGGGCATCAAACGAAAGTAAAGGTCGAAAGGTTTCATCAAACGAAAGGGGAGGTCAAAAGGTTTCATTTATACTTCGATATATTTCGATAAACTTATCGATAACTGAGTTATCGGTCAAAATGTGATGACCAAAAGCCTCAAACTTTGCCTACAACATGGGCTTCAAACGAAAGGGGAGGTCAAAAGGTTTCATTTATACTTCGATATATTTCGATAAACTTATCGATAACTGAGTTATCGGTCAAAATGTGATGACCAAAAGCCTCAAACTTTGCCTACAACATGGGCTTCAAACGAAAGGGGAGGTCCAAAGGTTTCATTTATACTTCGATATGTTTCGAAAAACTTATCGATAACTAAGTTATCGGTCAAAATGTGATGACCAAAAGCCTTAAACTTCTCATACAACATGGGCATCAAACGAAAGGGGAGGTCCAAAGGTTTCATTTATACTTCGATATATTTCGATAACTTATCGATAACTGAGTTATCGGTCAAAATGTGATGACGAAAAGCCTTAAACTTCTCATACAACATGGGCATCAAACGAAAGGGTAGGTCCAAAGGTTTAATTTATACTTCAATATATTTCGATAAACTTATCGATAAGTGAGTTATCGGTCAAAATGTGATGACCAAAAGCCTTCAACTTCTCATACAACATGTACATCAAACGAAAGGGGAGGTCCAAAGGTTTCATTTATACTTCGATATATTTCGATAAACTTATCGATAACTGAGTTATCTGTCAAAATGTGATGACCAAAAGCCTTAAACTTTGCCTACAACATTCGCATCAAACGAAAGGGGAGGTCCAAACGTTTCATTTATACTTCGATATATTTCGATAAACTTATCGATAACTAAGTTATCGGTCTAAATGTGATGACCAAAAGCCTTAAACTTTGCCTACAACATGGGCATCAAACGAAAGGGGAGGTCGAAAGGTTTCATTTATACTTCCATATATTTCGATAAAATTATCGATAACTGAGTTATCGGTCAAAATGTGATGACCAAAAACCTTTAAATTTGCCTGTATCAAACGAAAGGGGAGGTCGAAAGGTTTCATTTTTACTTCGATATATTTCGATAAACTTATCGATAACTGAGTTATCGGTCAAAATGTGATGACCAAAAGTCTTAAACTTTGCCTATAACATGGGCATCAAACGAAAGGGGAGGTCCATAGGTTTCATTTATACTTCGATATGTTTTGAAAAACTTATCGATAACTAAGTTATCGGTCTAAATATGATGACCAAAAGCCTTAAACTTTGCCTACAACATGGGCTTCAAACGAAAGGGGAGGTCCAAAGGTTTCATTTATACTTCGATATATTTCGATAAACTTATCGATAACTGAGTTATCGGTCAAAATGTGATGACCAAAAGCCTCAAACTTTGCCTACAACATGGGCTTCAAACGAAAGGGGAGGTCCAAAGGTTTCATTTATACTTCGATATATTTCGATAAACTTATCGATAACTGAGTTATCGGTCAAAATGTGATGACCAAAAGCCTCAAACTTTGCCTACAACATGGGCTTCAAACGAAAGGGGAGGTCCAAAGGTTTCATTTATACTTCGATATATTTCGATAACTTATCGATAACTGAGTTATCTACAACATGGGCATCAAACGAAAGGGTAGGTCCAAAGGTTTAATTTATACTTCGATATATTTCGATAAACTTATCGATAACTGAGTTATCGGTCAAAATGTGATGACCAAAAGCCTTAAACTTTGCCTACAACATGGGCATCAAACGAAAGGGGAGGTCGAAAGGTTTCATTTATACTTCGATATATATCGATAAACTTATCGATAACTGAGTTATCGGTCAAAATGTGATGACCAAAAGCCTTAAACTTCTCATACAACATGGGCATCAAACAAAAGGGGAGGTCCAAAGGTTTCATTTATACTTCGATATATTTCGATAAACTTATCGATAACTAAGTTATCGGTCTAAATGTGATGACCAAAAGCCTTAAACTTTGCCTACAACATGGGCATCAAACGAAAGGGGAGGTCGAAAGGTTTCATTTATACTTCGATATATTTCGATAAACTTATCGATAACTGAGTTATCGGTCAAAATGTGATGACCAAAAGTCTTAAACTTTGCCTACAACATGGCCATCAAACGAAAGGGGAGGTCCAAAGGTTTCATTTATACTTCAATATGTTTCGAAAAACTTATCGGCAACTAAGTTATCGGTCAAAATGTGATGACCAAAAGCCTTAAACTTTGCCTACAACATGGGCATCAAACGAAAGGGTAGGTCCAAAGGTTTAATTTATACTTCGATATATTTCGATAAACTTATCGATAACTGAGTTATCGGTCAAAATGTGATGACCAAAAGCCTCAAACTTTGCCTGCAACATGGGCATCAAACGGAAGGGGAGGTCCAAAGTTTTCATTTATAATTCGATATATTTCGATAAACTTATCGATAACTGAGTTATCGGTCAAAATGTGATGACCAAAAGCCTTAAACTTCTCATACAACATGGGCATCAAACAAAAGGGGAGGTCCAAAGGTTTCATTTATACTTCGATATATTTCGATAAACTTATCGATAACTAAGTTATCGGTCTAAATGTGATGACCAAAAGCCTTAAACTTTGCCTACAACATGGGCATCAAACGAAAGGGGAGGTCGAAAGGTTTCATTTATACTTCGATATATTTCGATAAACTTATCGATAACTGAGTTATCGGTCAAAATGTGATGACCAAAAGTCTTAAACTTTGCCTACAACATGGGCATCACACGAAAGTAAAGGTCGAAAGGTTTCATCAAACGAAAGGGGAGGTGAAAAGGTTTCATTTATGCTTCGATATATTTCGATAAACTTATCGATAACTGAGTTATCGGTCAAAATGTGATGACCAAAAGCCTCAAACTTTGCCTACAACATGGGCTTCAAACGAAAGGGGAGGTCCAAAGGTTTCATTTATACTTCGATATATTTCGATAAACTTATCGATAACTGAGTTATCGGTCAAAATGTGATGACCAAAAGCCTCAAACTTTGCCTACAACATGGGCTTCAAACGAAAGGGGAGGTCCAAAGGTTTCATTTATACTTCGATATGTTTCGAAAAACTTATCGATAACTAAGTTATCGGTCAAAATGTGATGACCAAAAGCCTTAAACTTCTCATACAACATGGGCATCAAACGAAAGGGGAGGTCCAAAGGTTTCATTTATACTTCGATATATTTCGATAACTTATCGATAACTGAGTTATCGGTCAAAATGTGATGACGAAAAGCCTTAAACTTCTCATACAACATGGGCATCAAACGAAAGGGTAGGTCCAAAGGTTTAATTTATACTTCAATATATTTCGATAAACTTATCGATAAGTGAGTTATCGGTCAAAATGTGATGACCAAAAGCCTTCAACTTCTCATACAACATGTACATCAAACGAAAGGGGAGGTCCAAAGGTTTCATTTATACTTCGATATATTTCGATAAACTTATCGATAACTGAGTTATCGGTCAAAATGTGATGACCAAACGCCTCAAACTTTGCTTACAACATGGGCATCAAACGAAAGGGGAGGTCGAAAGGTTTCATTTATACTTCGATATATTTCGATAAACTTATCGATAACTGAGTTATCGGTCAAAATGTGATGACCAAAAGCCTTAAACTTCTCATACAACATGGGCATCAAACGAAAGGGGAGGTCCAAAGGTTTCATTTATACTTCGACATATTTCGATAAACTTATCGATAACTGAGTTATCGGTCAAAATGTGATGACCAAAAGCCTTAAACTTTGCCTACAACATGGGCATCAAACGAAAGGGGAGGTCGAAAGGTTTCATTTATATTTCGATATATTTCGATAAACTTATCGATAACTGAGTTATCGGTCAAAATGTGATGACCAAAAGACTTAAACTTTGCCTACAACATGGGCATCAAACGAAAGGGGAGGTCGAAAGGTTTCATTTATACTTCGATATATTTATATAAACTTATCGATAACTAAGTTATCGGTCTAAATATGATGACCAAAAGCCTTAAACTTTGCCTACAACATGGGCATCAAACGAAAGTAAAGGTCTAAAGGTTTCATTTATTCTTCGATATATTTCGATAAATTTATCGATAACTGAGTTATCGGTCAAAATGTGATGACCAAAAACCTTTAAATTTGCCTGTATCAAACGAAAGGGGAGGTCCAAAGGTTTCATTTATACTTCGATATATTTCGATCAACTTATCGATAACTAAGTTATCGGTCAAAATGTGATGACCAAAAGCCTTAAATGTGGCATACAACATGGGCATCAAACGAAAGTGGAGGTCGAAAGGTTTCATTTATATTTCGATATATTTCGATAAACTTATCGATAACTGAGTTATCGGTCAAAATGTGATGACCAAAAGCCTCAAACTTTGCCTACAAAATGGGCTTCAAACGAAAGGTGAGGTCCAAAGGTTTCATTTATACTTCGATATATTTCGATAAACTTATCGATAACTGAGTTATCGGTCAAAATGTGGAGACCAAAAGCCTTAAACTTTGCCTACAACATGGGCATCAAACGAAAGGGGAGGTCCAAAGGTTTCATTTATACTTCAATATGTTTCGAAAAACTTATCGGTAAATAAGTTATCGGTCAAAATGTGATGACCGAAAGCCTTAAACTTTGCCTACAACATGGGCATCAAACGAAAGGGTAGGTCCAAAGGTTTAATTTATACTTCGATATATTTCGATAAACTTATCGATAACTGAGTTATCGGTCAAAATGTGATGACCAAAAGCCTCAAACTTTGCCTGCAACATGGGCATCAAACGGAAGGGGAGGTCCAAAGTTTTCATTTATAATTCGATATATTTCGATAAACTTATCGATAACTGAGTTATCGGTCAAAATGTGATGACCAAAAGCCTTAAACTTCTCATACAACATGGGCATCAAACAAAAGGGGAGGTCCAAAGGTTTCATTTATACTTCGATATATTTCGATAAACTTATCGATAACTAAGTTATCGGTCTAAATGTGATGACCAAAAGCCTTAAACTTTGCCTACAACATGGGCATCAAACGAAAGGGGAGGTCGAAAGGTTTCATTTATACTTCCATATATTTCGATAAAATTATCGATAACTGAGTTATCGGTCAAAATGTGATGACCAAAAACCTTTAAATTTGCCTGTATCAAACGAAAGGGGAGGTCGAAAGGTTTCATTTATACTTCGATATATTTCGATAAACTTATCGATAACTGAGTTATCGGTCAAAATGTGATGACCAAAAGCCTTAAACTTTGCCTACAACATGGGCATCAAACGAAAGGGGAGGTCGAAAGGTTTCATTTATACTTCGATATATATCGACAAACTTATCGATAACTGAGTTATCGGTCAAAATGTGATGACCAAAAGCCTTAAACTTCTCATACAGCATGGGCAGCAAACGAAAGGGGAGGTCCAAAGGTTTCATTTATACTTCGATATATTTCGATAAACTTATCGATAACTGAGTTATCGGTCAAAATGTGATGACCAAAAGCCTTAAACTTTGCCTACAACATGGGCATCAAACGAAAGGGGAGGTCGAAAGGTTTCATCTATACTTCGATATATTTCGATAAACTTATCGATAACTGAGTTATCGGTCAAAATGTGATGACCAAAAGTCGTAAACTTTGCCTACAACATGGCCATCAAACGAAAGGGGAGGTCCAAAGATTTCATTTATACTTCGATATATTTCGATAAACTTATCGATAACTGAGTTATCTGTCAAAATGTGATGACCAAAAGCCTTAAACTTTGCCTACAACATTCGCATCAAACGAAAGGGGAGGTCCAAACGTTTCATTTATACTTCGATATATTTCGATAAACTTATCGATAACTAAGTTATCGGTCTAAATGTGATGACCAAAAGCCTTAAACTTTGCCTACAACATGGGCATCAAACGAAAGGGGAGGTCGAAAGGTTTCATTTATACTTCCATATATTTCGATAAAATTATCGATAACTGAGTTATCGGTCAAAATGTGATGACCAAAAACCTTTAAATTTGCCTGTATCAAACGAAAGGGGAGGTCGAAAGGTTTCATTTTTACTTCGATATATTTCGATAAACTTATCGATAACTGAGTTATCGGTCAAAATGTGATGACCAAAAGTCTTAAACTTTGCCTATAACATGGGCATCAAACGAAAGGGGAGGTCCATAGGTTTCATTTATACTTCGATATGTTTTGAAAAACTTATCGATAACTAAGTTATCGGTCTAAATATGATGACCAAAAGCCTTAAACTTTGCCTACAACATGGGCTTCAAACGAAAGGGGAGGTCCAAAGGTTTCATTTATACTTCGATATATTTCGATAAACTTATCGATAACTGAGTTATCGGTCAAAATGTGATGACCAAAAGCCTCAAACTTTGCCTACAACATGGGCTTCAAACGAAAGGGGAGGTCCAAAGGTTTCATTTATACTTCGATATATTTCGATAAACTTATCGATAACTGAGTTATCGGTCAAAATGTGATGACCAAAAGCCTCAAACTTTGCCTACAACATGGGCTTCAAACGAAAGGGGAGGTCCAAAGGTTTCATTTATACTTCGATATATTTCGATAACTTATCGATAACTGAGTTATCTACAACATGGGCATCAAACGAAAGGGTAGGTCCAAAGGTTTAATTTATACTTCGATATATTTCGATAAACTTATCGATAACTGAGTTATCGGTCAAAATGTGATGACCAAAAGCCTTAAACTTTGCCTACAACATGGGCATCAAACGAAAGGGGAGGTCGAAAGGTTTCATTTATACTTCGATATATATCGATAAACTTATCGATAACTGAGTTATCGGTCAAAATGTGATGACCAAAAGCCTTAAACTTCTCATACAACATGGGCATCAAACAAAAGGGGAGGTCCAAAGGTTTCATTTATACTTCGATATATTTCGATAAACTTATCGATAACTAAGTTATCGGTCTAAATGTGATGACCAAAAGCCTTAAACTTTGCCTACAACATGGGCATCAAACGAAAGGGGAGGTCGAAAGGTTTCATTTATACTTCGATATATATCGATAAACTTATCGATAACTGAGTTATCGGTCAAAATGTGATGACCAAAAGCCTTAAACTTCTCATACAACATGGGCATCAAACAAAAGGGGAGGTCCAAAGGTTTCATTTATACTTCGATATATTTCGATAAACTTATCGATAACTGAGTTATCGGTCAAAATGTGATGACCAAAAGTCTTAAACTTTGCCTACAACATGGCCATCAAACGAAAGGGGAGGTCCAAAGGTTTCATTTATACTTCGATATGTTTCGAAAAACTTATCGATAACTGAGTTATCTACAACATGGGCATCAAACGAAAGGGGAGGTCGAAAGGTTTCATCTATACTTCGATAAACTAATCGATAACTGAGTTATCGGTCAAAATGTGATGACCAAAAGTCTTAAACTTTGCCTACAACATGGCCATCAAACGAAAGGGGAGGTCCAAAGATTTAATTTATACTTCGATATGTTTCGAAAAACTTATCGATAACTAAGTTATCGGTCAAAATGTGATGACCAAAAGCCTTAAACTTTGCCTACAACAGGGGCACCAAACGAAAGGGGAGGTCGAAAGGTTTCATTTATACTTCGATATATTTCGATAAACTTATCGATAACTAAGTTATCGGTCACAATGTGATGACCAAAAGCCTCAAACTTTGCCTACAACATGGGCATCAAATGAAAGGGAAGGTCGAAAGGTTTCATTTAAAAGGTTTTAAAAAGTGATGACCAAAAGCCTTAAACTTCTCATACAACATGGGCATCAAACGAAAGGGTAGGTCCAAAGGTTTAATTTATACTTCGATATATTTCGATAAACTTATCGATAACTGAGTTATCGGTCAAAATGTGATGACCAAAAGCCTCAAACTTTGCCTGCAACATGGGCATCAAACGGAAGGGGAGGTCCAAAGTTTTCATTTATAATTCGATATATTTCGATAAACTTATCGATAACTGAGTTATCGGTCAAAATGTGATGACCAAAAACCTTTAAATTTGCCTGTATCAAACGAAAGGGGAGGTCCAAAGGTTTCATTTATACTTCGATATATTTCGATAAACTTATCGATAACTGAGTTATCGGTCAAAATGTGATGACCAAAAGCCTCAAACTTTGCCTACAACATGGGCTTCAAACGAAAGGGGAGGTCCAAAGGTTTCATTTATACTTCGATATATTTCGATAAACTTATCGATAACTGAGTTATCGGTCAAAATGTGATGACCAAAAGCCTCAAACTTTGCCTACAACATGGGCTTCAAACGAAAGGGGAGATCCAAAGGTTTCATTTATACTTCGATATGTTTCGAAAAACTTATCGATAACTAAGTTATCGGTCAAAATGTGATGACCAAAAGCCTTAAACTTCTCATACAGCATGGGCATCAAACGAACTGTGAGGTCCAAAGGTTTCATATATACTTCGATATATTTCGATAAACTTATCGATAACTAAGTTATCGGTCAAAATGTGATGACCAAAAGCCTTAAACTTCTCATACAACATGGGCATCAAACGAAAGGGTAGGTCCAAAGGTTTAATTTATACTTCGATATATTTCGATAAACTTATCGATAACTGAGTTATCGGTCAAAATATGATGACCAAAAGCCTTAAACTTTGCCTACAACATGGGCATCAAACGAAAGGGGAGGTCGAAAGGTTTCATTTATACTTCCATATATTTCGATAAAATTATCGATAACTGAGTTATCGGTCAAAATGTGATGACCAAAAACCTTTAAATTTGCCTGTATCAAACGAAAGGGGAGGTCGAAAGGTTTCATCTATACTTCGATAAACTAATCGATAACTGAGTTATCGGTCAAAATGTGATGACCAAAAGTCTTAAACTTTGCCTACAACATGGCCATCAAACGAAAGGGGAGGTCCAAAGATTTAATTTATACTTCGATATGTTTCGAAAAACTTATCGATAACTAA
This sequence comes from Sphenella marginata, assembly GCA_951509765.1. Lineage (NCBI taxonomy): Eukaryota > Metazoa > Arthropoda > Insecta > Diptera > Tephritidae > Sphenella > Sphenella marginata. Next base: position 103,652,962 of record OX608078.1, read on the forward strand.
GTTATCGGTCAAAATGTGATGACCAAAAGCCTTAAACTTTGCCTACAACAGGGGCACCAAACGAAAGGGGAGGTCGAAAGGTTTCATTTATACTTCGATATATTTCGATAAACTTATCGATAACTAAGTTATCGGTCACAATGTGATGACCAAAAGCCTCAAACTTTGCCTACAACATGGGCATCAAATGAAAGGGAAGGTCGAAAGGTTTCATTTAAAAGGTTTTAAAAAGTGATGACCAAAAGCCTTAAACTTCTCATACAACATGGGCATCAAACGAAAGGGTAGGTCCAAAGGTTTAATTTATACTTCGATATATTTCGATAAACTTATCGATAACTGAGTTATCGGTCAAAATGTGATGACCAAAAGCCTCAAACTTTGCCTGCAACATGGGCATCAAACGGAAGGGGAGGTCCAAAGTTTTCATTTATAATTCGATATATTTCGATAAACTTATCGATAACTGAGTTATCGGTCAAAATGTGATGACCAAAAACCTTTAAATTTGCCTGTATCAAACGAAAGGGGAGGTCCAAAGGTTTCATTTATACTTCGATATATTTCGATAAACTTATCGATAACTGAGTTATCGGTCAAAATGTGATGACCAAAAGCCTCAAACTTTGCCTACAACATGGGCTTCAAACGAAAGGGGAGGTCCAAAGGTTTCATTTATACTTCGATATATTTCGATAAACTTATCGATAACTGAGTTATCGGTCAAAATGTGATGACCAAAAGCCTCAAACTTTGCCTACAACATGGGCTTCAAACGAAAGGGGAGATCCAAAGGTTTCATTTATACTTCGATATGTTTCGAAAAACTTATCGATAACTAAGTTATCGGTCAAAATGTGATGACCAAAAGCCTTAAACTTCTCATACAGCATGGGCATCAAACGAACTGTGAGGTCCAAAGGTTTCATATATACTTCGATATATTTCGATAAACTTATCGATAACTAAGTTATCGGTCAAAATGTGATGACCAAAAGCCTTAAACTTCTCATACAACATGGGCATCAAACGAAAGGGTAGGTCCAAAGGTTTAATTTATACTTCGATATATTTCGATAAACTTATCGATAACTGAGTTATCGGTCAAAATATGATGACCAAAAGCCTTAAACTTTGCCTACAACATGGGCATCAAACGAAAGGGGAGGTCGAAAGGTTTCATTTATACTTCCATATATTTCGATAAAATTATCGATAACTGAGTTATCGGTCAAAATGTGATGACCAAAAACCTTTAAATTTGCCTGTATCAAACGAAAGGGGAGGTCGAAAGGTTTCATCTATACTTCGATAAACTAATCGATAACTGAGTTATCGGTCAAAATGTGATGACCAAAAGTCTTAAACTTTGCCTACAACATGGCCATCAAACGAAAGGGGAGGTCCAAAGATTTCATTTATACTTCGATATGTTTCGAAAAACTTATCGATAACTAAGTTATCGGTCAAAATGTGATGACCAAAAGCCTTAAACTTTGCCTACAACATGGGCATCAAACGAAAGGGGAGGTCCAAAGGTTTCATTTATACTTCGATATATTTCGATAAACTTATCGATAACTAAGTTATCGGTCTAAATATGATGACCAAAAGCCTTAAAGTTTGCCTACAACATGGCCATCAAACGAAATTGGAGGTCGAAAGGTTTCATTTATACTTCCATATATTTCGATAAAATTATCGATAACTGAGTTATCGGTCAAAATGTGATGACCAAAAGCCTTAAACTTCTCATACAACATGGGCATCAAACGAAAGGGGAGGTCCAAAGGTTTCATTTATACTTCGATATATTTCGATAACTTATCGATAACTGAGTTATCGGTCAAAATGTGATGACGAAAAGCCTTAAACTTCTCATACAACATGGGCATCAAACGAAAGGGTAGGTCCAAAGGTTTAATTTATACTTCGATATATTTCGATAAACTTATCGATAAGTGAGTTATCGGTCAAAATGTGATGACCAAAAGCCTTAAACTTCTCATACAACATGGGCATCAAACGAAAGGGGAGGTCCAAAGGTTTCATTTATACTTCGATATATTTCGATAACTTATCGATAACTGAGTTATCGGTCAAAATGTGATGACGAAAAGCCTTAAACTTCTCATACAACATGGGCATCAAACGAAAGGGTAGGTCCAAAGGTTTAATTTATAATTCGATATATTTCGATAAACTTATCGATAAGTGAGTTATCGGTCAAAATGTGATGACCAAAAGCCTTAAACTTCTCATACAACATGTACATCAAACAAAAGGGGAGGTCCAAAGGTTTCATTTATACTTCGATATATTTCGATAAACTTATCGATAACTGAGTTATCGGTCAAAATGTGATGACGAAAAGCCTTAAACTTCTCATACAACATGGGCATCAAACGAAAGGGTAGGTCCAAAGGTTTAATTTATACTTCGATATATTTCGATAAACTTATCGATAAGTGAGTTATCGGTCAAAATGTAAAGACCAAAAGTCTTAAACTTTGCCTACAACATGGACATCAAACGAAAGTGGATGTCGAAAGGTTTCATTTATACTTCCATATATTTCGATAAACTTATCGATAACTGAGTTATCGGTCAAAATGTAAAGACCAAAAGGCTTAAACTTTTCCTACAACATGGGCATCAAACGAAAGGGGAGGTCAAAAGGTTTCATTTATACTTCGATATATTTCGATAAACTTATCGATAACTGAGTTATCGGTCAAAATGTGATGACCAAAAGCCTCAAACTTTGCCTGCAACATGAGCATCAAACGGAAGGGGAGGTCCAAAGTTTTCATTAATAATTCGATATATTTCGATGAACTTATCGATAACTGAGTTATCGGTCAAAATGTGATGACCAAAAGCCTTAAACTTCTCATACAACATGGGCATCAAACGAAAGGGGAGGTCCAAAGGTTTCATTTATACTTCGATATATTTCGATCAACTTATCGATAACTAAGTTATCGGTCAAAATGTGATGACCAAAAGCCTTAAATGTGGCATACAACATGGGCATCAAACGAAAGTGGAGGTCGAAAGGTTTCATTTATATTTCGATATATTTCGATAAACTTATCGATAACTGAGTTATCGGTCAAAATGTGATGACCAAAAGCCTCAAACTTTGCCTACAACATGGGCTTCAAACGAAAGGGGAGGTCCAAAGGTTTCATTTATACTTCGATATATTTCGATAAACTTATCGATAACTGAGTTATCGGTCAAAATGTGATGACCAAAAGCCTTAAACTTTGCCTACAACATGGGCATCAAACGAAAGGGGAGGTCCAAAGGTTTCATTTATACTTCAATATGTTTCGAAAAACTTATCGGTAACTAAGTTATCGGTCAAAATGTGATGACCAAAAGCCTTAAACTTTGCCTACAACATGGGCATCAAACGAAAGGGTAGGTCCAAAGGTTTAATTTATACTTCGATATATTTCGATAAACTTATCGATAACTGAGCTATCGGTCAAAATGTGATGACCAAAAGCCTCAAACTTTGCCTGCAACATGGGCATCAAACGGAAGGGGAGGTCCAAAGTTTTCATTTATAATTCGATATATTTGGATAAACTTATCGATAACTGAGTTATCGGACAAAATGTGATGACCAAAAGCCTTAAACTTCTCATACAACATGGGCATCAAACGAAAGGGGAGGTCCAAAGGTTTCATTTATACTTCGATATATTTCGATAAACTTATCGATAACTAAGTTATCGGTCTAAATGTGATGACCAAAAGCCTTAAACTTTGCCTACAACATGGGCATCAAACAAAAGGGGAGGTCGAAAGGTTTCATTTATACTTCGATATATTTCGATAAACTTATCGATAACTGAGTTATCGGTCAAAATGTGATGACCAAAAGTCTTAAACTTTGCCTACAACATGGCCATCAAACGAAAGGGGAGGTCCAAAGGTTTCATTTATACTTCGATATGTTTCGAAAAACTTATCGATAACTAAGTTATCGGTCAAAATGTGATGACCAAAAGCCTTAAACTTTGCCTACAACATTGGCATCAAACGAAAGGGGAGGTCCAAAGGTTTCATTTATACTTCGATATATTTCGATAAACTTATCGATAACTAAGTTATCGGTCTAAATGTGATGACCAAAAGCCTTAAACTTTGCCTACAACATGGGCATCAAACGAAAGGGGAGGTCGAAAGGTTTCATTTATACTTCCATATATTTCGATAAAATTATCGATAACTGAGTTATCGGTCAAAATGTGATAACCAAAAACCTTTAAATTTGCCTGTATCAAACGAAAGGGGAGGTCGAAAGGTTTCATTTATACTTCGATATATTTCGATAAACTTATCGATAACTGAGTTATCGGTCAAAATGTGATGACCAAAAGTCTTAAACTTTGCCTATAACATGGGCATCAAACGAAAGGGGAGGTCCAAAGGTTTCATTTATACTTCGATATGTTTTGAAAAACTTATCGATAACTAAGTTATCGGTCAAAATGTAAAGACCAAAAGCCTTAAACTTTGCCTACAACATGGGCATCAAACGAAAGGGGAGGTCAAAAGGTTTCATTTATACTTCGATATATTTCGATAAACTTATCGATAACTGATTTATCGGTCAAAATGTGATGACCAAAAGCCTCAAACTTTGCCTACAACATGGGCTTCAAACGAAAGGGGAGGTCCAAAGGTTTCATTTATACTTCGATATATTTCGATAAACTTATCGATAACTGAGTTATCGGTCAAAATGTGATGACCAAAAGCCTCAAACTTTGCCTACAACATGGGCTTCAAACGAAAGGGGAGGTCCAAAGGTTTCATTTATACTTCGATATGTTTCGAAAAACTTATCGATAACTGAGTTATCGGTCAAAATGTGATGACGAAAAGCCTTAAACTTCTCATACAACATGGGCATCAAACGAAAGGGTAGGTCCAAAGGTTTAATTTATACTTCAATATATTTCGATAAACTTATCGATAAGTGAGTTATCGGTCAAAATGTGATGACCAAAAGCCTTAAACTTCTCATACAACATGTACATCAAACGAAAGGGGAGGTCCAAAGGTTTCATTTATACTTCGATATATTTCGATCAACTTATCGATAACTAAGTTATCGGTCAAAATGTGATGACCAAAAGCCTTAAATGTGGCATACAACATGGGCATCAAACGAAAGTGGAGGTCGAAAGGTTTCATTTATATTTCGATATATTTCGATAAACTTATCGATAACTGAGTTATCGGTCAAAATGTGATGACCAAAAGCCTCAAACTTTGCCTACAACATGGGCTTCAAACGAAAGGGGAGGTCCAAAGGTTTCATTTATACTTCGATATATTTCGATAAACTTATCGATAACTGAGTTATCGGTCAAAATGTGATGACCAAAAGCCTTAAACTTTGCCTACAACATGGGCATCAAACGAAAGGGGAGGTCCAAAGGTTTCATTTATACTTCAATATGTTTCGAAAAACTTATCGGTAACTAAGTTATCGGTCAAAATGTGATGACCAAAAGCCTTAAACTTTGCCTACAACATGGGCATCAAACGAAAGGGTAGGTCCAAAGGTTTAATTTATACTTCGATATATTTCGATAAACTTATCGATAACTGAGCTATCGGTCAAAATGTGATGACCAAAAGCCTCAAACTTTGCCTGCAACATGGGCATCAAACGGAAGGGGAGGTCCAAAGTTTTCATTTATAATTCGATATATTTGGATAAACTTATCGATAACTGAGTTATCGGACAAAATGTGATGACCAAAAGCCTTAAACTTCTCATACAACATGGGCATCAAACGAAAGGGGAGGTCCAAAGGTTTCATTTATACTTCGATATATTTCGATAAACTTATCGATAACTAAGTTATCGGTCTAAATGTTATGACCAAAAGCCTTAAACTTTGCCTACAACATGGGCATCAAACAAAAGGGGAGGTCGAAAGGTTTCATTTATACTTCGATATATTTCGATAAACTTATCGATAACTGAGTTATCGGTCAAAATGTGATGACCAAAAGTCTTAAACTTTGCCTACAACATGGCCATCAAACGAAAGGGGAGGTCCAAAGGTTTCATTTAGACTTCGATATGTTTCGAAAAACTTATCGATAACTAAGTTATCGGTCAAAATGTGATGACCAAAAGCCTTAAACTTTGCCTACAACATTGGCATCAAACGAAAGGGGAGGTCCAAAGGTTTCATTTATACTTCGATATATTTCGATAAACTTATCGATAACTAAGTTATCGGTCTAAATGTGATGACCAAAAGCCTTAAACTTTGCCTACAACATGGGCATCAAACGAAAGGGGAGGTCGAAAGGTTTCATTTATACTTCCATATATTTCGATAAAATTATCGATAACTGAGTTATCGGTCAAAATGTGATAACCAAAAACCTTTAAATTTGCCTGTATCAAACGAAAGGGGAGGTCGAAAGGTTTCATTTATACTTCGATATATTTCGATAAACTTATCGATAACTGAGTTATCGGTCAAAATGTGATGACCAAAAGTCTTAAACTTTGCCTATAACATGGGCATCAAACGAAAGGGGAGGTCCAAAGGTTTCATTTATACTTCGATATGTTTTGAAAAACTTATCGATAACTAAGTTATCGGTCAAAATGTAAAGACCAAAAGCCTTAAACTTTGCCTACAACATGGGCATCAAACGAAAGGGGAGGTCAAAAGGTTTCATTTATACTTCGATATATTTCGATAAACTTATCGATAACTGATTTATCGGTCAAAATGTGATGACCAAAAGCCTCAAACTTTGCCTACAACATGGGCTTCAAACGAAAGGGGAGGTCCAAAGGTTTCATTTATACTTCGATATATTTCGATAAACTTATCGATAACTGAGTTATCGGTCAAAATGTGATGACCAAAAGCCTCAAACTTTGCCTACAACATGGGCTTCAAACGAAAGGGGAGGTCCAAAGGTTTCATTTATACTTCGATATGTTTCGAAAAACTTATCGATAACTAAGTTATCGGTCAAAATGTGATGACCAAAAGCCTTAAACTTCTCATACAACATGGGCATCAAACGAAAGGGGAGGTCCAAAGGTTTCATTTATACTTCGAAATATTTCGATAACTTATCGATAACTGAGTTATCGGTCAAAATGTGATGACGAAAAGCCTTAAACTTCTCATACAACATGGGCATCAAACGAAAGGGTAGGTCCAAAGGTTTAATTTATACTTCAATATATTTCGATAAACTTATCGATAAGTGAGTTATCGGTCAAAATGTGATGACCAAAAGCCTTAAACTTCTCATACAACATGTACATCAAACGAAAGGGGAGGTCCAAAGGTTTCATTTATACTTCGATATATTTCGATAAACTTATCGATAACTGAGTTATCGGTCAAAATGTGATGACCAAACGCCTCAAACTTTGCTTACAACATGGGCATCAAACGAAAGGGGAGGTCGAAAGGTTTCATTTATACTTCGATATATTTCGATAAACTTATCGATAACTGAGTTATCGGTCAAAATGTGATGACCAAAAGCCTTAAACTTCTCATACAACATGGGCATCAAACGAAAGGGGAGGTCCAAAGGTTTCATTTATACTTCGACATATTTCGATAAACTTATCGATAACTGAGTTATCGGTCAAAATGTGATGACCAAAAGCCTTAAACTTTGCCTACAACATGGGCATCAAACGAAAGGGGAGGTCGAAAGGTTTCATTTATATTTCGATATATTTCGATAAACTTATCGATAACTGAGTTATCGGTCAAAATGTGATGACCAAAAGTCTTAAACTTTGCCTACAACATGGGCATCAAACGAAAGTGGATGTCGAAAGGTTTCATTTATACTTCGATATATTTCGATAAACTTATCGATAACTAAGTTATCGGTCAAAATGTGATGACCAAAAGACTTAAACTTTGCCTACAACATGGGCATCAAACGAAAGGGGAGGTCGAAAGGTTTCATTTATACTTCGATATATTTATATAAACTTATCGATAACTAAGTTATCGGTCTAAATATGATGACCAAAAGCCTTAAACTTTGCCTACAACATGGGCATCAAACGAAAGTAAAGGTCGAAAGGTTTCATTTATTCTTCGATATATTTCGATAAATTTGTCGATAACTGAGTTATTGGTCAAAATGTGATGACCAAAAACCTTTAAATTTGCCTGTATCAAACGAAAGGGCAGGTCCAAAGGTTTCATTTATACTTCGATATATTTCGATCAACTTATCGATAACTAAGTTATCGGTCAAAATGTGATGACCAAAAGCCTTAAATGTGGCATACAACATGGGCATCAAACGAAAGTGGAGGTCGAGAGGTTTCATTTATATTTCGATATATTTCGATAAACTTATCGATAACTGAGTTATCGGTCAAAATGTGATGACCAAAAGCCTCAAACTTTGCCTACAAAATGGGCTTCAAACGAAAGGTGAGGTCCAAAGGTTTCATTTATACTTCGATATATTTCGATAAACTTATCGATAACTGAGTTATCGGTCAAAATGTGGAGACCAAAAGCCTTAAACTTTGCCTACAACATGGGCATCAAACGAAAGTAAAGGTCGAAAGGTTTCATCAAACGAAAGGGGAGGTCAAAAGGTTTCATTTATACTTCGATATATTTCGATAAACTTATCGATAACTGAGTTATCGGTCAAAATGTGATGACCAAAAGCCTCAAACTTTGCCTACAACATGGGCTTCAAACGAAAGGGGAGGTCCAAAGGTTTCATTTATACTTCGATATATTTCGATAAACTTATCGATAACTGAGTTATCGGTCAAAATGTGATGACCAAAAGCCTCAAACTTTGCCTACAACATGGGCTTCAAACGAAAGGGGAGGTCCAAAGGTTTCATTTATACTTCGATATGTTTCGAAAAACTTATCGATAACTAAGTTATCGGTCAAAATGTGATGACCAAAAGCCTTAAACTTCTCATACAACATGGGCATCAAACGAAAGGGGAGGTCCAAAGGTTTCATTTATACTTCGATATATTTCGATAACTTATCGATAACTGAGTTATCGGTCAAAATGTGATGACGAAAAGCCTTAAACTTCTCATACAACATGGGCATCAAACGAAAGGGTAGGTCCAAAGGTTTAATTTATACTTCAATATATTTCGATAAACTTATCGATAAGTGAGTTATCGGTCAAAATGTGATGACCAAAAGCCTTAAACTTCTCATACAACATGTACATCAAACGAAAGGGGAGGTCCAAAGGTTTCATTTATACTTCGATATATTTCGATAAACTTATCGATCACTGAGTTATCGGTCAAAATGTGATGACCAAACGCCTCAAACTTTGCTGACAACATGGGCATCAAACGAAAGGGGAGGTCGAAAGGTTTCATTTATACTTCGATATATTTCGATAAACTTATCGATAACTGAGTTATCTGTCAAAATGTGATGACCAAAAGCCTTAAACTTTGCCTACAACATTGGCATCAAACGAAAGGGGAGGTCCAAAGGTTTCATTTATACTTCGATATATTTCGATAAACTTATCGATAACTAAGTTATCGGTCTAAATGTGATGACCAAAAGCCTTAAACTTTGCCTACAACATGGGCATCAAACGAAAGGGGAGGTCGAAAGGTTTCATTTATACTTCCATATATTTCGATAAACTTATCGATAACTGAGTTATCGGTCAAAATGTGATGACCAAAAGTCTTAAACTTTGCCTACAACATGGCCATCAAACGAAAGGGGAGGTCCAAAGGTTTCATTTAGACTTCGATATGTTTCGAAAAACTTATCGATAACTAAGTTATCGGTCAAAATGTGATGACCAAAAGCCTTAAACTTTGCCTACAACATTGGCATCAAACGAAAGGGGAGGTCCAAAGGTTTCATTTATACTTCGATATATTTCGATAAACTTATCGATAACTAAGTTATCGGTCTAAATGTGATGACCAAAAGCCTTAAACTTTGCCTACAACATGGGCATCAAACGAAAGGGGAGGTCGAAAGGTTTCATTTATACTTCCATATATTTCGATAAAATTATCGATAACTGAGTTATCGGTCAAAATGTGATAACCAAAAACCTTTAAATTTGCCTGTATCAAACGAAAGGGGAGGTCGAAAGGTTTCATTTATACTTCGATATATTTCGATAAACTTATCGATAACTGAGTTATCGGTCAAAATGTGATGACCAAAAGTCTTAAACTTTGCCTATAACATGGGCATCAAACGAAAGGGGAGGTCCAAAGGTTTCATTTATACTTCGATATGTTTTGAAAAACTTATCGATAACTAAGTTATCGGTCAAAATGTAAAGACCAAAAGCCTTAAACTTTGCCTACAACATGGGCATCAAACGAAAGGGGAGGTCAAAAGGTTTCATTTATACTTCGATATATTTCGATAAACTTATCGATAACTGATTTATCGGTCAAAATGTGATGACCAAAAGCCTCAAACTTTGCCTACAACATGGGCTTCAAACGAAAGGGGAGGTCCAAAGGTTTCATTTATACTTCGATATATTTCGATAAACTTATCGATAACTGAGTTATCGGTCAAAATGTGATGACCAAAAGCCTCAAACTTTGCCTACAACATGGGCTTCAAACGAAAGGGGAGGTCCAAAGGTTTCATTTATACTTCGATATGTTTCGAAAAACTTATCGATAACTAAGTTATCGGTCAAAATGTGATGACCAAAAGCCTTAAACTTCTCATACAACATGGGCATCAAACGAAAGGGGAGGTCCAAAGGTTTCATTTATACTTCGAAATATTTCGATAACTTATCGATAACTGAGTTATCGGTCAAAATGTGATGACGAAAAGCCTTAAACTTCTCATACAACATGGGCATCAAACGAAAGGGTAGGTCCAAAGGTTTAATTTATACTTCAATATATTTCGATAAACTTATCGATAAGTGAGTTATCGGTCAAAATGTGATGACCAAAAGCCTTAAACTTCTCATACAACATGTACATCAAACGAAAGGGGAGGTCCAAAGGTTTCATTTATACTTCGATATATTTCGATAAACTTATCGATAACTGAGTTATCGGTCAAAATGTGATGACCAAACGCCTCAAACTTTGCTTACAACATGGGCATCAAACGAAAGGGGAGGTCGAAAGGTTTCATTTATACTTCGATATATTTCGATAAACTTATCGATAACTGAGTTATCGGTCAAAATGTGATGACCAAAAGCCTTAAACTTCTCATACAACATGGGCATCAAACGAAAGGGGAGGTCCAAAGGTTTCATTTATACTTCGACATATTTCGATAAACTTATCGATAACTGAGTTATCGGTCAAAATGTGATGACCAAAAGCCTTAAACTTTGCCTACAACATGGGCATCAAACGAAAGGGGAGGTCGAAAGGTTTCATTTATATTTCGATATATTTCGATAAACTTATCGATAACTGAGTTATCGGTCAAAATGTGATGACCAAAAGTCTTAAACTTTGCCTACAACATGGGCATCAAACGAAAGTGGATGTCGAAAGGTTTCATTTATACTTCGATATATTTCGATAAACTTATCGATAACTAAGTTATCGGTCAAAATGTGATGACCAAAAGACTTAAACTTTGCCTACAACATGGGCATCAAACGAAAGGGGAGGTCGAAAGGTTTCATTTATACTTCGATATATTTATATAAACTTATCGATAACTAAGTTATCGGTCTAAATATGATGACCAAAAGCCTTAAACTTTGCCTACAACATGGGCATCAAACGAAAGTAAAGGTCGAAAGGTTTCATTTATTCTTCGATATATTTCGATAAATTTATCGATAACTGAGTTATTGGTCAAAATGTGATGACCAAAAACCTTTAAATTTGCCTGTATCAAACGAAAGGGCAGGTCCAAAGGTTTCATTTATACTTCGATATATTTCGATCAACTTATCGATAACTAAGTTATCGGTCAAAATGTGATGACCAAAAGCCTTAAATGTGGCATACAACATGGGCATCAAACGAAAGTGGAGGTCGAAAGGTTTCATTTATATTTCGATATATTTCGATAAACTTATCGATAACTGAGTTATCGGTCAAAATGTGATGACCAAAAGCCTCAAACTTTGCCTACAAAATGGGCTTCAAACGAAAGGTGAGGTCCAAAGGTTTCATTTATACTTCGATATATTTCGATAAACTTATCGATAACTGAGTTATCGGTCAAAATGTGGAGACCAAAAGCCTTAAACTTTGCCTACAACATGGGCATCAAACGAAAGGGGAGGTCCAAAGGTTTCATTTATACTTCAATATGTTTCGAAAAACTTATCGGTAACTAAGGTATCGGTCAAAATGTGATGACCAAAAGAATTAAACTTTGGATACAACATGGGCATCAAACGAAAGGGTAGGTCCAGAGGTTTAATTTATACTTCGATATATTTCGATAAACTTATCGATAACTGAGTTATCGGTCAAAATGTGATGACCAAAAGCCTCAAACTTTGCCTGCAACATGGGCATCAAACGGAAGGGGAGGCCAAAGTTTTCATTTATAATTCGATATATTTCGATAAACTTATCGATAACTGAGTTATCGGTCAAAATGTGATGACCAAAAGCCTTAAACTTCTCATACAACATGGGCATCAAACAAAAGGGGAGGTCCAAAGGTTTCATTTATACTTCGATATATTTCGATAAACTTATCGATAACTAAGTTATCGGTCTAAATGTGATGACCAAAAGCCTTAAACTTTGCCTACAACATGGGCATCAAACGAAAGGGGAGGTCGAAAGGTTTCATTTATACTTCGATATATTTCGATAAACTTATCGATAACTGAGTTATCGGTCAAAATGTGATGACCAAAAGTCTTAAACTTTGCCTACAACATGGGCATCAAACGAAAGTAAAGGTCGAAAGGTTTCATCAAACGAAAGGGGAGGTCAAAAGGTTTCATTTATACTTCGATATATTTCGATAAACTTATCGATAACTGAGTTATCGGTCAAAATGTGATGACCAAAAGCCTCAAACTTTGCCTACAACATGGGCTTCAAACGAAAGGGGAGGTCCAAAGGTTTCATTTATACTTCGATATATTTCGATAAACTTATCGATAACTGAGTTATCGGTCAAAATGTGATGACCAAAAGCCTCAAACTTTGCCTACAACATGGGCTTCAAACGAAAGGGGAGGTCCAAAGGTTTCATTTATACTTCGATATGTTTCGAAAAACTTATCGATAACTAAGTTATCGGTCAAAATGTGATGACCAAAAGCCTTAAACTTCTCATACAACATGGGCATCAAACGAAAGGGGAGGTCCAAAGGTTTCATTTATACTTCGATATATTTCGATAACTTATCGATAACTGAGTTATCGGTCAAAATGTGATGACGAAAAGCCTTAAACTTCTCATACAACATGGGCATCAAACGAAAGGGTAGGTCCAAAGGTTTAATTTATACTTCAATATATTTCGATAAACTTATCGATAAGTGAGTTATCGGTCAAAATGTGATGACCAAAAGCCTTAAACTTCTCATACAACATGTACATCAAACGAAAGGGGAGGTCCAAAGGTTTCATTTATACTTCGATATATTTCGATAAACTTATCGATAACTGAGTTATCGGTCAAAATGTGATGACCAAACGCCTCAAACTTTGCTGACAACATGGGCATCAAACGAAAGGGGAGGTCGAAAGGTTTCATTTATACTTCGATATATTTCGATAAACTTATCGATAACTGAGTTATCTGTCAAAATGTGATGACCAAAAGCCTTAAACTTCTCATACAACATGGGCATCAAACGAAAGGGGAGGTCCAAAGGTTTCATTTATACTTCGACATATTTCGATAAACTTATCGATAACTGAGATATCGGTCAAAATGTGATGACCAAAAGCCTTAAACTTTGCCAACAACATGGGCATCAAACGAAAGGGGAGGTCGAAAGGTTTCATTTATACTTCGATATATTTCGATAAACTTATCGATAACTGAGTTATCGGTCAAAATGTGATGACCAAAAGTCTTAAACTTTGCCTACAACATGGGCATCAAACGAAAGTGGATGTCGAAAGGTTTCATTTATACTTCGATATATTTCGATAAACTTATCGATAACTAAGTTATCGGTCAAAATGTGATGACCAAAAGACTTAAACTTTGCCTACAACATGGGCATCAAACGAAAGGGGAGGTCGAAAGGTTTCATTTATACTTCGATATATTTATATAAACTTATCGATAACTAAGTTATCGGTCTAAATATGATGACCAAAAGCCTTAAACTTTGCCTACAACATGGGCATCAAACGAAAGTAAAGGTCGAAAGGTTTCATTTATTCTTCGATATATTTCGATAAATTTATCGATAACTGAGTTATCGGTCAAAATGTGATGACCAAAAACCTTTAAATTTGCCTGTATCAAACGAAAGGGGACGTCCAAAGGTTTCATTTATACTTCGATATATTTCGATCAACTTATCGATAACTAAGTTATCGGTCAAAATGTGATGACCAAAAGCCTTAAATGTGGCATACAACATGGGCATCAAACGAAAGTGGAGGTCGAAAGGTTTCATTTATATTTCGATATATTTCGATAAACTTATCGATAACTGAGTTATCGGTCAAAATGTGATGACCAAAAGCCTCAAACTTTGCCTACAAAATGGGCTTCAAACGAAAGGTGAGGTCCAAAGGTTTCATTTATACTTCGATATATTTCGATAAACTTATCGATAACTGAGTTATCGGTCAAAATGTGGAGACCAAAAGCCTTAAACTTTGCCTACAACATGGGCATCAAACGAAAGGGGAGGTCCAAAGGTTTCATTTATACTTCAATATGTTTCGAAAAACTTATCGGTAACTAAGTTATCGGTCAAAATGTGATGACCAAAAGCCTTAAACTTTGCCTACAACATGGGCATCAAACGAAAGGGTAGGTCCAAAGGTTTAATTTATACTTCGATATATTTCGATAAACTTATCGATAACTGAGTTATCGGTCAAAATGTGATGACCAAAAGCCTCAAACTTTGCCTGCAACATGGGCATCAAACGGAAGGGGAGGTCCAAAGTTTTCATTTATAATTCGATATATTTCGATAAACTTATCGATAACTGAGTTATCGGTCAAAATGTGATGACCAAAAGCCTTAAACTTCTCATACAACATGGGCATCAAACAAAAGGGGAGGTCCAAAGGTTTCATTTATACTTCGATATATTTCGATAAACTTATCGATAACTAAGTTATCGGTCTAAATGTGATGACCAAAAGCCTTAAACTTTGCCTACAACATGGGCATCAAACGAAAGGGGAGGTCGAAAGGTTTCATTTATACTTCGATATATTTCGATAAACTTATCGATAACTGAGTTATCGGTCAAAATGTGATGACCAAAAGTCTTAAACTTTGCCTACAACATGGCCATCAAACGAAAGGGGAGGTCCAAAGGTTTCATTTATACTTCGATATGTTTCGAAAAACTTATCGATAACTAAGTTATCGGTCAAAATGTGTTGACCAAAAGCCTTAAACTTTGCCTACAACATTGGCATCAAACGAAAGGGGAGGTCCACAGGTTTCATTTATACTTCGATATATTTCGATAAACTTATCGATAGCTGAGTTATCGGTCAAAATGTGATGACCAAAAGCCTTAAACTTTGCCTACAACATGGGCATCAAACGAAAGGGGAGGTCGAAAGGTTTCATTTATACTTCGATATATATCGACAAACTTATCGATAACTGAGTTATCGGTCAAAATGTGATGACCAAAAGCCTTAAACTTCTCATACAGCATGGGCAGCAAACGAAAGGGGAGGTCCAAAGGTTTCATTTATACTTCGATATATTTCGATAAACTTATCGATAACTGAGTTATCGGTCAAAATGTGATGACCAAAAGCCTCAAACTTTGCCTGCAACATGGGCATCAAACGGAAGGGGAGGTCCAAAGTTTTCATTTATAATTCGATATATTTCGATAAACTTATCGATAACTGAGTTATCGGTCAAAATGTGATGACCAAAAGCCTTAAACTTCTCATACAACATGGGCATCAAACAAAAGGGGAGGTCCAAAGGTTTCATTTATACTTCGATATATTTCGATAAACTTATCGATAACTAAGTTATCGGTCTAAATGTGATGACCAAAAGCCTTAAACTTTGCCTACAACATGGGCATCAAACGAAAGGGGAGGTCGAAAGGTTTCATTTATACTTCGATATATTTCGATAAACTTATCGATAACTGAGTTATCGGTCAAAATGTGATGACCAAAAGTCTTAAACTTTGCCTACAACATGGCCATCAAACGAAAGGGGAGGTCCAAAGGTTTCATTTATACTTCGATATGTTTCGAAAAACTTATCGATAACTAAGTTATCGGTCAAAATGTGATGACCAAAAGCCTTAAACTTTGCCTACAACATTGGCATCAAACGAAAGGGGAGGTCCACAGGTTTCATTTATACTTCGATATATTTCGATAAACTTATCGATAGCTGAGTTATCGGTCAAAATGTGATGACCAAAAGCCTTAAACTTTGCCTACAACATGGGCATCAAACGAAAGGGGAGGTCGAAAGGTTTCATTTATACTTCCATATATTTCGATAAAATTATCGATAACTGAGTTATCGGTCAAAATGTGATGACCAAAAACCTTTAAATTTGCCTGTATCAAACGAAAGGGGAGGTCGAAAGGTTTCATTTATACTTCGATATATTTCGATAAACTTATCGATAACTGAGTTATCGGTCAAAATGTGATGACCAAAAGCCTTAAACTTTGCCTACAACATGGGCATCAAACGAAAGGGGAGGTCGAAAGGTTTCATTTATACTTCGATATATATCGACAAACTTATCGATAACTGAGTTATCGGTCAAAATGTGATGACCAAAAGCCTTAAACTTCTCATACAGCATGGGCAGCAAACGAAAGGGGAGGTCCAAAGGTTTCATTTATACTTCGATATATTTCGATAAACTTATCGATAGCTGAGTTATCGGTCAAAATGTGATGACCAAAAGCCTTAAACTTTGCCTACAACATGGGCATCAAACGAAAGGGGAGGTCGAAAGGTTTCATCTATACTTCGATATATTTCGATAAACTTATCGATAACTGAGTTATCGGTCAAAATGTGATGACCAAAAGTCGTAAACTTTGCCTACAACATGGCCATCAAACGAAAGGGGAGGTCCAAAGATTTCATTTATACTTCGATATATTTCGATAAACTTATCGATAACTGAGTTATCTGTCAAAATGTGATGACCAAAAGCCTTAAACTTTGCCTACAACATTCGCATCAAACGAAAGGGGAGGTCCAAACGTTTCATTTATACTTCGATATATTTCGATAAACTTATCGATAACTAAGTTATCGGTCTAAATGTGATGACCAAAAGCCTTAAACTTTGCCTATAACATGGGCATCAAACGAAAGGGGAGGTCGAAAGGTTTCATTTATACTTCCATATATTTCGATAAAATTATCGATAGCTGAGTTGTCGGTCAAAATGTGATGACCAAAAACCTTTAAATTTGCCTGTATCAAACGAAAGGGGAGGTCGAAAGGTTTCATTTTTACTTCGATATATTTCGATAAACTTATCGATAACTGAGTTATCGGTCAAAATGTGATGACCAAAAGTCTTAAACTTTGCCTATAACATGGGCATCAAACGAAAGGGAAGGTCCAAAGGTTTCATTTATACTTCGATATGTTTTGAAAAACTTATCGATAACTAAGTTATCGGTCTAAATATGATGACCAAAAGCCTTAAACTTTGCCTGCAACATGGGCATCAAACGAAAGGGGAGGTCAAAAGGTTTCATTTATACTTCGATATATTTCGATAAACTTATCGATAACTGAGTTATCGGTCAAAATGTGATGACCAAAAGCCTCAAACTTTGCCTACAACATGGGCTTCAAACGAAAGGGGAGGTCCAAAGGTTTCATTTATACTTCGATATATTTCGATAAACTTATCGATAACTGAGTTATCGGTCAAAATGTGATGACCAAAAGCCTCAAACTTTGCCTACAACATGGGCTTCAAACGAAAGGGGAGGTCCAAAGGTTTCATTTATACTTCGATATATTTCGATAACTTATCGATAACTGAGTTATCTACAACATGGGCATCAAACGAAAGGGTAGGTCCAAAGGTTTTATTTATACTTCGATATATTTCGATAAACTTATCGATAACTGAGTTATCGGTCAAAATGTGATGACCAAAAGCCTTAAACTTTGCCTACAACATGGGCATCAAACGAAAGGGGAGGTCGAAAGGTTTCATCTATACTTCGATAAACTAATCGATAACTGAGTTATCGGTCAAAATGTGATGACCAAAAGCCTTAAACTTTGGGTACAACATGGGCATCAAACGAAAGGGGAGGTCGAAAGGTTTCATCTATACTTCGATAAACTAATCGATAACTGAGTTATCGGTCAAAATGTGATGACCAAAAGTCTTAAACTTTGCCTACAACATGGCCATCAAACGAAAGGGGAGGTCCAAAGATTTCATTTATACTTCGATATGTTTCGAAAAACTTATCGATAACTAAGTTATCGGTCAAAATGTGATGACCAAAAGCCTTAAACTTTGCCTACAACATGGGCATCAAACGAAAGGGGAGGTCGAAAGGTTTCATTTATACTTCGATATATATCGATAAACTTATCGATAACTGAGTTATCGGTCAAAATGTGATGACCAAAAGCCTTAAACTTCTCATACAGCATGGGCAGCAAACGAAAGGGGAGGTCCAAAGGTTTCATTTATACTTCGATATATTTCGATAAACTTATCGATAACTGAGTTATCGGTCAAAATGTGATGACCAAAAGCCTTAAACTTTGCCTACAACATGGGCATCAAACGAAAGGGGAGGTCGAAAGGTTTCATCTATACTTCGATAAACTAATCGATAACTGAGTTATCGGTCAAAATGTGATGACCAAAAGTCTTAAACTTTGCCTACAACATGGCCATCAAACGAAAGGGGAGGTCCAAAGATTTCATTTATACTTCGATATGTTTCGAAAAACTTATCGATAACTAAGTTATCGGTCAAAATGTGATGACCAAAAGCCTTAAACTTTGCCTACAACATGGGCATCAACGAAAGGGGAGGTCCAAAGGTTTCATTTATACTTCGATATATTTCGATAAACTTATCGATAACTAAGTTATCGGTCTAAATATGATGACCAAAAGCCTTAAAGTTTGCCTACAACAGGGCCATCAAACGAAATTGGAGGTCGAAAGGTTTCATTTATACTTCCATATATTTCGATAAAATTATCGATAACTGAGTTATCGGTCAAAATGTGATGACCAAAAACCTTTAAATTTGCCTGTATCAAACGAAAGGGGAGGTCGAAAGGTTTCATTTATACTTCGATATATTTCGATAAACTTATCGATAACTAAGTTATCGGTCACAATGTGATGACCAAAAGCCTTAAACTTTGCCTACAACATGGGCATCAAATGAAAGGGAAGGTCGAAAGGTTTCATTTATACTTCGATATATTTCGATAAACTTATCGATAACTGAGTTATCGGTCAAAATGTGATAACCAAAAGCCTTAAACTTCTCATACAACATGGGCATCAAACGAAAGGGTAGGTCCAAAGGTTTAATTTATACTTCGATATATTTCGATAAACTTATCGATAACCGAGTTATCGGTCAAAATGTGATGACCAAAAGCCTCAAACTTTGCCTGCAACATGGGCATCCAGCGGAAGGGGAGGTCCAAAGCTTTCATTTATAATTGGATATATTTCGATAAACTTATCGATAACTGAGTTATCGGTCAAAAAGTGATGACCAAAAGCCTTAAACTTCTCATACAACATGGGCATCAAACGAAAGGGTAGGTCCAAAGGTTTAATTTATACTTCGATATATTTCGATAAACTTATCGATAACTGAGTTATCGGTCAAAATGTGATGACCAAAAGCCTCAAACTTTGCCTGCAACATGGGCATCAAACGGCAGGGGAGGTCCAAAGTTTTCATTTATAATTCGATATATTTCGATAAACTTATCGATAACTGAGTTATCGGTCAAAATGTGATGACCAAAAACCTTTAAATTTGCCTGTATCAAACGAAAGGGGAGGTCCAAAGGTTTCATTTATACTTCGATATATTTCGATAAACTTATCGATAACTGAGTTATCGGTCAAAATGTGATGACCAAAAGCCTCAAACTTTGCCTACAACATGGGCTTCAAACGAAAGGGGAGGTCCAAAGGTGTCACTTATACTTCGATATATTTCGATAAACTTATCGATAACTGAGTTATCGGTCAAAATGTGATGACCAAAAGCCTCAAACTTTGCCTACAACATGGGCTTCAAACGAAAGGGGAGATCCAAAGGTTTCATTTATACTTCGATATGTTTCGAAAAACTTATCGATAACTAAGTTATCGGTAAAATGTGATGACCAAAAGCCTTAAACTTCTCATACAACATGGGCATCAAACGAACTGTGAGGTCCAAAGGTTTCATTTATACTTCGATATATTTCGATAAACTTATCAATAACTAAGTTATCGGTCAAAATGTGATGACCAAAAGCCTTAAACTTCTCATACAACATGGGCATCAAACGAAAGGGTAGGTCCAAAGGTTTAATTTATACTTCGATATATTTCGATAAACTTATCGATAACTGAGTTATCGGTCAAAATGTGATGACCAAAAGCCTTAAACTTTGCCTACAACATGGGCATCAAACGAAAGGGGAGGTCGAAAGGTTTCATTTATACTTCCATATATTTCGATAAAATTATCGATAACTGAGTTATCGGTCAAAATGTGATGACCAAAAACCTTTAAATTTGCCTGTATCAAACGAAAGGGGAGGTCGAAAGGTTTCATCTATACTTCGATAAACTAATCGATAACTGAGTTATCGGTCAAAATGTGATGACCAAAAGTCTTAAACTTTGCCTACAACATGGCCATCAAACGAAAGGGGAGGTCCAAAGATTTCATTTATACTTCGATATGTTTCGAAAAACTTATCGATAACTAAGTTATCGGTCAAAATGTGATGACCAAAAGCCTTAAACTTTGCCTACAACATGGGCATCAAACGAAAGGGGAGGTCCAAAGGTTTCATTTATACTTCGATATATTTCGATAAACTTATCGATAACTAAGTTATCGGTCTAAATATGATGACCAAAAGCCTTAAAGTTTGCCTACAACATGGCCATCAAACGAAATTGGAGGTCGAAAGGTTTCATTTATACTTCCATATATTTCGATAAAATTATCGATAACTGAGTTATCGGTCAAAATGTGATGACCAAAAACCTTTAAATTTGCCTGTATCAAACGAAAGGGGAGGTCGAAAGGTTTCATTTATACTTCGATATATTTCGATAAACTTATCGATAACTAAGTTATCGGTCACAATGTGATGACCAAAAGCCTTAAACTTTGCCTACAACATGGGCATCAAATGAAAGGGAAGGTCGAAAGGTTTCATTTATACTTCGATATATTTCGATAAACTTATCGATAACTGAGTTATCGGTCAAAATGTGATAACCAAAAGCCTTAAACTTCTCATACAACATGGGCATCAAACGAAAGGGTAGGTCCAAAGGTTTAATTTATACTTCGATATATTTCGATAAACTTATCGATAACCGAGTTATCGGTCAAAATGTGATGACCAAAAGCCTCAAACTTTGCCTGCAACATGGGCATCCAGCGGAAGGGGAGGTCCAAAGCTTTCATTTATAATTGGATATATTTCGAAAAACTTATCGATAACTGAGTTATCGGTCAAAAAGTGGTGACCAAAAGCCTTAAACTTCTCATACAACATGGGCATCAAACGAAAGGGTAGGTCCAAAGGTTTAATTTATACTTCGATATATTTCGATAAACTTATCGATAACTGAGTTATCGGTCAAAATGTGATGACCAAAAGCCTCAAACTTTGCCTGCAACATGGGCATCAAACGGAAGGGGAGGTCCAAAGTTTTCATTTATAATTCGATATATTTCGATAAACTTATCGATAACTGAGTTATCGGTCAAAATGTGATGACCAAAAACCTTTAAATTTGCCTGTATCAAACGAAAGGGGAGGTCCAAAGGTTTCATTTATACTTCGATAT